>OY740800.1:4940939-5270475 GCA_963514005.1 Raja brachyura
CCCCCCACACACACACACTCCCCCCCCCCCCACACACACACACTCCCCCCCCCACACACACACACTCCCCCCCCCACACACACACTCCCCCCCCACACACACACACTCCCCCCCCCACACACACACTCCCCCCCACACTGCCCCCCCCCCCACACTCCCCCCCCACACTGCCCCCCCCACACACACTCCCCCCCCCACTCCCCCTATCCCTCACTCCCCTATCCCTCACTCCCCCTATCCCTCACTCCCTCCAGCCCCACTCACACTCCCCCTATCCCTCCCTCCCTCCAGCCCCACTCACACTCCCCCTATCCCTCCCTCCCTCCAGCCCCACTCACACTCCCCCTATCCCTCCCTCCCTCCAGCCCCACTCACACTCCCCCTATCCCTCCCTCCCCTCCAGCCCAGCTCACACTCCCCCTATCCCTCCCTCCCTCCAGCCCCACTCACACTCCCCCTATCCCTCCCTCCCTCCAGCCCCACTCACACTCCCCCTATCCCTCCCTCCCCTCCAGCCCCACTCACACTCCCCCTATCCCTCCCTCCCCTCCAGCCCAGCTCACACTCCCCCTATCCCTCCCTCCCCACCAGCCCAGCTCACACTCCCCCTATCCCTCACCTCCTACAACAAACATTACTCTGACATTTTGCATAAAAAACAATTGCTGGAAATCGTGACTGTGCAGCTCAACACCTTCCTGTTCTTCAGCTCTCAGTGGTCAACCAGTAGTCTCTAACTGCTCCCCACAACTAGGGTTCAGACCAACTCACTTCCCCCCTTCCCAGCATCCATTCTTGCCTTGGGGATGGATCCCAGTGTCTTTCCTCTAGACCCCATCACCAAACAAGGGACCCCATCCTTCTCGCCTCCACCCCAGGTCCTCATGCCCACCCACCCTTGAAGGAGGGACACTGTAGTATCTCCCCCTCCCCCAGCACAATCCTCAGTGGATCCCCCCCCTGCAAGGTCTCATACCTTATCACTGTACCCAGCAGCTTCCCATGCCTCCACCTCAACACCATGCCCACATCTGGCTTCCCCACCCTGCTCCCATGCTCTGCAGACCGCACACTCCTGAAACATGCCCCAACCCACCACCAAACCAGGGTCCCCATGTTATACCATGCACACCCAACCAAGCAATAACCTGGTGCTCTCACTACTCACCACCAGCACTGCATACACTCAATGTTATGGTATACTAGATCCACCTCGGTCAGTATACCCATCTTGCAACTCTTTTGGCTTCTCCCTAACCCTTCCCAAAACCTGCACTCTACCACCAGTCATTCACCTCTGCAACCAATTGCCCCACTTCCTCAAAGCTCCCCTGCCCAATCATTCTTACTATCCATTCATCCTTCCCATCACCAACCACATGCCGAAGACAGACACAAAATGCTGGAGTAACTCAGCGGGACAGGCAGCATCTCAGGAGAGAGGGAATGGGTGACGTTTTGGTAATGGTCCACTGAAGACCAATGTTCTTTCTGATTGCTACTTTTAAATGCTTGCTGTTAAGTCCAGGGTCGATTGAAGACTTGTTTGAAATAATATGGATTTTAAAATTAATTTGTTCTGTATAATTACATGCTAATATTTTTGAAAATTAATTTGTTCTGTATAATTTCATGCTAATATTTTTAGTAAGTTTTGTAGTGGACTGGAGTTGATTTTTGAATCATTCAAAGAGGGCAGGCTGTTCCCGATAGATTTTTAAGGCTGCGTTCTTCCTGATCTTTGACTTTATTTACTATAAAATAGTAATTTCTGTCAGTTGTTCTTTTTTAATCTATTTAACACATAAGCATTTAACACAATCATCCCCTCCAAGCTGGTTACCAAACTCTCAGAACTGGGTCTCTGTGCATCCCTCTGCAATTGGATCATCGACATCCTCATTCACAGACCACAGTCCGTTCGTATTGGTGGAAATGTGTCAGACTCGATAACAATCAGCATGGGAGCGCCTCAAGGCTGGGTGCTCAGCCCCCTGCTGTACTCACTGCATACTCATGACTGCGTAGCCGGTCATAGTACGAACTTCATGATTAAGTTCACTGACGACACCACCGTTGTGGGACGTATCATTCATGGGGATGAGTCAGAGCATAGAAGAGAGATCGAGCAACTGTCCATATGGTGCCAGCACAATAACCTGGCCCTCAACACCAGCAAAACCAAGGAACTGATTGTGGATTTTGGAAGAAGTAGGATGTGGACCCACAGTCCCGTTTATATCAACGTTGAAAGGGTTGAAAGGGTCAAGAACTTCAAATTCCTGGGCGTGCACATCACTGAAGACCTTTCCTGATCCGAGAACACTAATGCAATTATCAAGAAAGCACATCGGCGCCTCTACTTCCTGAGATTACGGAGAGTCGGTTTGTCAAGGAGGACTTTCTCTAACTTCTACAGGTGCACAGTAGCGAGCTTGCTGACTGGTTGCATCGTGGCTTGGTTCGGCAACTTGAGCGCCCTGGAGAGGAAAATACTTCAAAAGGTAGTAAACACTGCCCAGTCCATCATCGGCTCTGACCTTCCTTCCATCGAGGGGATTTATCGCAGTCGCTGCCTCAAAAAGGCTGGCAGCATCATCAAGGACCCACACCATCCTGGCCACACACTCATCTCCCTGCTAACTTCAGGGAGCAGGGAGATGAAGCCTCAAGACTGCAACAACCAGGTTCAGGAATAGCTACTTCCCCACAGGCTATTAAACCTGGCTCAGACAAAACTATGAACACTAATAACCCATTATCTGTTATCTGTTCTTTGCACTTTATCAGTTTATTTGTTCATGTGTGTATGTATTTATATTATGGTATATGGACACACTGATCTGTTTTGTAGTCAATGCCTACTATGTTCTGTGTGCCGAAACAAAGCAAGAATTTCATTGTCCCATCAGGGACACATGACAATAAACTCACCTGAACGTTTAATCTCCAAGTCAGACCGTTTCACGTTTGGTCTTTTGCACACATGTTTTCTTTTGTTGACAGTATATTTTTTCTTGGCTTTGTGCTTTTTGCCAGTCACGTTACTTTCTCCATCTGACGGAAGTTAGACCTCATTTGCTCCTTGACATTGGTGTGGAGGTCATGTGAGTTTGAGCAATCCCGACTGTTGCTGAGGTTCTGTGCTAGCCTGATTAACTGGAGTCGTGCCCCATTGATGTTTTACATAACTAGGATGGCAAAATATCAGAACCTGAATCCTTGTGATAAACTGCAGGACTGGGAATACAGCAGAAAGTAAGCCCACGTGACTAAATGTTTGGATAAGCCTAAACTTGATATTTATGAAAAAGGCATCCAATTAGTAAACTTCATGTTCCACTCCCATATTGGCACAGGGATACATAACAATCAAAAAAACATTAAACGATAAAGACGCATTAGAGGATTTCCTGTGCAGTTTATGCGGAATGGCAAATTATACATGTTTTTTTACCGGAAGCATTATATGGAACAGTCTGATGAAGGGTCTCAACCCGAAACGTCACCCATTCCTTCTCTCGAGAGAGCTGCCTGTCCTGCTGAGTTACTCCAGCATTTTGTCTACGCTACAGACTGTTCATTATTCTGCCACAGCTGCTCACAGCCGATATCAGATGGGCCAAGACCTCAATGTCTTGTTCAATCACAAATTAACTTTAAAAGTCATATCCAGTCCATCACCAAATCCCATTCTGTGATGTTATTCCTGCCTTTACTTTATACCCAGATTCACTGCCCCCCTCTCCATTTTATTTGCACCCTTCACTTACCACTGAAGTTCTGCCATACACAAATCCTAATTCATCTGACACACTGCTGCTTGTGTATTGTGTCACAAAATGCACACTTATTGTTTCCTGTTCTCAGCGTGTTCCATTCAGATTGCAGCCATCATTTAAGTAGGGTCTTTGGCGTCTCTGAGTTCATTTTCCTCTCCATCCACTGTGTAAGTTGTTTCATTTCGTCACCACATGCTCCCACTCTGCCATCTATTGAAATACCTTCTACTGCCTCAGCTCTGCCTTTTGCATTTCATTCCCTGACACTATTTTGCTTATTACTCCCTTCTTTTTCAGTCATGTTTTCAAGTATCTTTCATGCCTTTTTCCCTTGGTCAGTATTTCTCGCTTCTCGGTCATTTGAAGTGTTCAGGGTGTGTTTGTCAAATCAGGAAACGGAGGAATGTGGAATGAAGGCTGGTAAACGGGTTTGAGGAAGGGTCATGACCTGAAACGTCAACCATTCCTTCTCTCCAGAGATGCTGCCTGTCCCGCTACTCCAGCATTTTGTCCCTAAATGGGTTTGAAGTACAGATTAGGATTATTTAGCTGACCAATAGAAACTGTTCCAACTAAATAGCCTAGTCTAGTTTTACTGAGGATCAGAGGAGTTAGGAAGATGAAGAAGTTAGGAGTTCGAAAAAGGATGTGTAAATAGGTTTACAAATTTGTCAGCTTGCAATACCTAATGAAGTATCTCAAGAGATTTTACTACTTTGGGTGGTTATAACAAACTAATCGGCCTCCAGGTTTGTGAGGTATTGTGGTTGATTTGAAAAACATGAGCTAAATGGCTTGGGGAAGGAGAGGGAGGAGGATTTGCGTGTCGTGGGAAATTTTTGTGGATGTTATGGCAGGTTTGATCTTCGACGTTTACCTTTTCTTCTGGCAAATATAGCTTTACTCTGCAGAGATTTATTTTAAGATAGACACAAACTGCTGGAGCAACTCAGCGGTTGAGGCAGCATCTCTGGAGAGAAGGAATGGGTGACGTTTTCGGGTCGAGACCCTTCTTCAGACTGATGTCGGGGGGGGGGGGGGGGAGGGGGCAAATACAAAACATGTCAATCCCACTGGATAGGCCTTAGTCATGCTGCTGTACAACACGGAGACAGGTCCTTCGGCCCAGCTTGGCCGTGCTGTCCAAGTTGGCATCTTGGGGTAGTCCTACTTGCCTGCATGTGGCCCATAGCCCTCTAAACCCTTCCCATCCATCTATCTGTCGTTAATAACCTCAAGAAAATTCCTGCTTCAGTTTCCTGCCTCCAACTCAGAGAGAAGTCTTCCCCCTTTCCAGGGTTAATCGCTCTGTTTATAATGCTCTCTGCATTATGCAGTCCTCGACAGTGAACCCCATGGGCAATCACTGCCAACGTGTCTGCTCACACAGTCAGTACACTTGTCTCCGTACTAAGTCACCCCAAACACCCCCCTCCCTCCCCCCACTCATTTCCCTCCCAACTCCAGTCCCGTCCCGACCCCCTGGGAAACTGAAGGGAGAGGCCATCAGCTGCCACGGATACAAATGATGTCATACACAAGAAAGGGCAGATGCTGGTTGACAAAAAGTGAACACACAGTGCTGGAGTAACACAAAGACGCAGCAGAATTTTGGAAACATCATCCCATCACCCATTCTTTCTCTCCAGAGATGCTGCCTGACCCGCTGAGTTAAAGAGTGCCCACGATAGACTCAAGAGTCACTACGGTAAACGCACGGGCCACTACGCTCTTACAACGAGTTTAAATGTTTCAATTTTTAACTTCAAGAGTAAATTTGACTCGTGGAAAACTTTAAACATGTTTGAACTTTTTCAAGAGTTAACAAGTTTCACGGGTACCTGCCGTTAGCGCCACGAGTCGCTAAGTTGCGTCCACGGGTTCCGACGTTCCCGCTACGTTAATTGTACCTGATTACCACGAGTTTAATTTGTTTTAAACTCGGGGTCACTCGGGGGTTGACTCGCACCGTGAGACAGGGGTTTAAGACTAGTGGCAGAACTGGGAGGGGGGAGGGGATAGAGAGGGAAAGCAAGGGCTATCTGAAGTTAGAGAAGTCATTGTTCATACCGCTGGGGTGTAAACTACCCAAGCGAAATATGAGGTGCTGTTTCTCCTACACATTTATTTTATGATAGTGGTTCCAGATTTTAGGTTCAAATTTTGATTTTTTTGCTGCATATTGAACCTGGAATGAATTTTTGTTCATGTTTAAGAATTACATAATTAGATACAAAATGTTGGAGTAATTCAGCAGGGTAGGCCACATCTCTGGAGAGATGACGTTTCAGGTCGGGACCCTTCTTCAGACTGATTGTCACCTCCTTGTCACCTTCCCCTCAGCGAACAATGAACTAGTCTACATTTCCTTCTCATCATCTGCTTTAATCTGTTTTTACACCTTGCTCTTCCATATCTCTGTGTCTCCCTCTCCCCTGACTCAGTTTGAAAAAGGAGCTCAACCCTGAAGGGTCACCCATCCCATCTCTCCATAGATGCTGCCCGTCCCGCTGAGTTACTCCAGCATGTTATGTCTCTCTTCGGTATAAACCAGCATCTGCAGTTCCTTACGACACAGATATAAAATTCCATATTTCCTTGGGTGCGAGAGGAGGCGAAACACTGGAATATCTTCCGCTCAGATGCATTTAATTTTCATTTTTATGTATGTGCATACGTAAGCTGGAGTTAGTTCACACTTTTTAGAATCCATGTTTTTGCAAAAAATAATAATCCTGAGGGGCTGTGGAAAGTAACTCCATTTATTTTTTAATACTTCCTAATATCTAGCTTTCCGTTTAAACATTTCATCATCTTCTGTATTGCTTTATTAAAAACTGTTTGTCACAGACGGCGTGCTGTAGTGATATTAATACCCTGCCTGTGCAAATGCATCTTCTCTGTCTCTGTGTGTGAGAAGGAACTGCAGATGCTGGTTTACACCAAAGATAGACACAGAATGCTGGAGTAACTCAGCGGGACAGGCAACATCAGTCTGAATAGAAGGATGACATTTTGGGCAGGACCCTTCTTCAGTCTGATCCAGAGATGCCGCCTGCCCCGCTGAGTTACTCCAGCATCTTCTCTGCCCCATCCTGTTTTCTCATCTGCAGTTTTGTATGGATTGCAATTTTTTCCAATTAAAGACTGTTTTTGGAACCCCGTCACATCCATGTCATTTTGCTCTCATGTGTGATATGATTTTGCCCAGATGGCTTGCAGAACAAAGTTGTTACTGTGTCTCGGTACACGTGGCAATAATAAACCAATGCCAATACCAAGATCCCCTTCACCAGACACTATGTCAGAGTTTGCCGTTTGTTGTTTTGTTTGGTTTCGAGCTATGTTTTCCCACCATGTGACAAGGGAGCAGTGCTGAACTACTATCTACCTCATTGGTCACCCTCTGACTTTTCTTGATCGGACTTTGCTGGCTTTACCTTGCACTAAACGTTATCCCCTTATCACGTGTCTATACACTGTAAACGGATCGATTGTAATATAGAAACATAGAAATTAGGTGCAGGAGTAGGCCATTCAGCCCTTCGAGCCTGCACCGCCATTCAATATGATCATGGCTGATCATCCAACTCAGTATCCTGTACCTGCCTTCTCTCCATACCCTCTGATCCCTTAGCCACAAGGGCCACATCTAACTCCTTCTTAAATATAGCCATCATGTGTAATCATGTGTTATAGTAATCATGTGTAGGAAGGAACTGCAGATGCTGGTTTAAACCGAAGATAGACACATAATGCTGGAGTAACCCAGCATCTCTGGAGAGAAGGAATGGGTGATGTTCCGGGTCTTCAGTCTCCAGTAAAGATGAGGGAGTTGGGGACTGGAAAACGGAAGGCATTGAAGAGACGAAGGGCGTGTGAGGTGTCTTGAACATAGGCAGGGAGGGATTGGTCCAGGGGGGATAGGATGGAGTCGAGGAGTGAGTCTCGAGAACGGTCTCGACTGGAAACGTCACCCACTCCTTCTCTTCAGAGATGCTGCCTGTCCCGCTGAGTTACTCCAGCATTTTGTGTCGATTGTAACCATGTGTTGTCTTTCTGCTGCCTGGATAGCACGCAACAAAAGCTTTACTCTGTACCTCGGCACACGTGACAATGAACGGAACGACTGATTTCCATCTGCAAAGCCTGTGCCACCTTGATCCATGTTCTGCAAAAACACTCAGTTGTGCTTCTGTCACCTCGAAACTCCAAAATTGCATTCTCCCGTTCAAAGCCCTAGGCCTTGCCTCTTTTCTCATAGAAGGCACTGTTCACTCATTACCATTTCCTTTCCAATTCACATGGGCATGCCTTAATTAATTTTTGTCTGTGTTTAAATTCCTTCGAGGCCTCACACTGTTTATTGTTAAACACACTCTTCCGTCTGCTGCTATTATCTGGAATTTGTGCAGAAGTTCTGAAGCTTGCTATTATGTGCGTGTTGTACCCGATCTCCACCTTGTGTTGAATATCTTTAGTAAAAGTATAAATCATTGAGTAGTGCTGGGTTATGATCAGCAAAGGAGCCTACTCCAATAATCGCATGTGACCTTATGTTTTTTAACTTTTTAATTCAGTGAGGCAAAAGACACAAGCTCCCTGGGAACTTACAGTGAATTTTGAGTCGTGTTTCATCATCTGGTGATGCAGACAATGTACCCCCAGGTGAAATTAGACCACCATTGAATAGTCTTGTAATGAAGTGTTGCCTGTATTGCATAATGCCATTTAACACTCCATCGTGAGTTATGATATAGATTGCAATTTACTATTTTCAGCTTGAAATTTACTGCCTGAGGTTTATGGCTCAGCATTTAAATCGTTGTTTCTGAATATTTAGCAGTTAAAAATTGGCAGAGATTATGTCTGGAATGGCCAAGCTTAGGGAAAAAAGAGGATAAGCATGGGAGTTGTGTGTTGAGGAAGTGGCTCGGAATTGCAGGAATATCATGGGAACTAGCAGAAATATCCATGATAGATTGGTACAGGGCAATACACAATGAACACAGAATAAATGATTCACAATCAGTGAATAGAGATAACAGAGAGCTGGAGTTGACAGGGACAGTGTGGGTTGTAAATGGTTGGAAATCAGCAGAGTCAAAAACTAATGTTGTCAAAGATATATACAGGGGTCATGGGGAGAATGGGGTTAGCAGGGAAGATAGATCAGCCATGATTGAATGGCGGAGTAGACTTGATGGGCCGAATGGCCACTTGTGACCTTGTATCAGCCAGACATAAAGGAAGCATTTCAGTTGTGAGATGTTGCAGGAAACATCACAAGGCTGATCCATTGTGCTCGTGAAAATATGAGGACAAGAGGGAAACTTGTACTGCGGCAAAGATGTGTAAAAATTAGAAACACGGGTATCCGTGTATCAATGCAGGTTAAACATTTATTTTGGTACAAAGGGAGAGAAAGATACAAGGTAGAAAAGGCCAACTGTGACCTGATAGTCACGGAGCAATTTAGCCATTGATGCAACTAGTTCAATATTTTCCAGTATTTTTTGTTAGTAATGAAAATATTAAACCTTCTGATAGGGTGCAGTTTATAGGATTTTGGTTAGGCTGTATTTGGAGTATTGTGTACAGCTCTGGCTGCCCATTGCTGGAAGGATGTGGGGACTGTGAAGGGTTTGCAGAACAGCTTTACCTGAATTCTGCCTGGGTATGAGGGTATTGGCTAAAATGGGAGGTTGGACTTATTTGAATTATTTTCTCTGGAGAGTCAGAGACGGAGGGGAGACCTGATAGAAGTGTAACAAATATGAGAGGCATCAATAGGACAGATGTTCCAAATCAGGGTGGAAATGCCAAAGACTAGAGGACATTTGATTTGATTAGATTTATTACTTGTCATTCGAACCTCAGAGAGGCTCGAACAGAACTCCGTTTCCACAAGCCATACAAACAGAACAATTCATTAAATAAAAGCACACACAATTCAATTCACACAAACATCCATCACAGTGAATCTCCTCCTCACTGTGATGGAAGGCAAAGTCTTCTCTCTCCCCCGCACCATTTCTCTCCCGAGGTCGAAGCCCCAGGCGGGCGGTGTTAAGTCCCATGGCAATTGAGGCCGCGCCGGGCGATGTGCGGCCACGCTCTAGGCCCAAAGTCACAACGTTGGAGCCCCTGGCGGGTGCTGGAATGTCCCGCTGGAATGTCCCGCTGGAATGTCCCACGGCCATTAAAGCCACGCCGGGCGATGTACGGCCCCACTCCGGGTCGCTCCAACCCCGCAACACGGGCTGGAGAAGCTGTGTTGCGGGAGCTCCGGAGAGCGGTCTCCCACCCGGACCCGCGAACTCCCGATATCCCGACTGTCCACCGGTCTGCAGCTGCAGCTGGAGCTCTGGAGTCGGGCCGCAGCGGCGAGCCACCACCGCTCCCCACGCTCCAAGGCCGGCCAGCCCCACGACGGTGAGTCTGGAGCCCCCAGGTCATCCCGGTCGGACGCCGCTCCATGGTGCTAGGCCCCAATGACAACGGAGACCCAACAGGGAAAATGTCGGGTCTCCCGTGCAGGGAAGAGATTAAAAAGTTTCCTCCTCCTCCCCCCCCCCCCCCCCACCCCCCACATATACACAATTAGAGACAATCCAAAAAAAAACACGAACAACTACATTTAACTAGACAAAAAATAAAAAAATACAGACAGGCTGTAGGGGCCGCTGCAACGAGAGTCACGCCGCCCGACATAACTTTAAGGTGAAAAGAAGCAATGTTTAAAGGAGATTTTCAGGGAAGGTTTGCGACACAGAGTGTGGTGGGTGTCTGGTCAGGGGTGGTGGTGGAGGCAGATTTGATAGTGGCATTTAAGAAATGTTTAGATGGGCACATGGATGTGCAGGGAATGGAGAGATATGGATCACGTGCAAACCAGTGAGATTAGTTTAGGTTGGCATTAGGGTTGCCAACTTTCTCACTGCCAAATAAGGGACAAAAAGTCAAAATACGGGACAAATTCCCAACGGCAATTTGTTGACCGACTCGGCCGTGGCTGGGTGAATGATGAGTTGTACGGGGTGCGGAACTGCTTACAAGCCCAGCCGGCTGGCCAGCTGAGGAGTTTTGGCCCGGGCGTGCTGGGCTTTGTGTGCAGTCCGGCGCCCCGTACAACTCATGAACATGAGAAGGAGAGGTGATGGTGTAGGCGGTCAGCTGAAGGTCCGAAGGCTGGACAGCTGGCTGGGCTGCCGACCGACGGGGCCACGGGCGAGGCGCTGCTGCTGCACTCCATGGGCTGCACTACGTCGGGACGGGTGAGGCGGGGCCGGACGCGGCGCTCCGACCCGACAGTCCCCTCGTCCCGAGTAGTAGCAGTCAAATACGGGATGTCCCGGCTAATACAGGACAGTTAGCAACCCTAGTTGGCATCAAGCACAGAAATAGTGGACAGAAGGGCCTGTTCCTGTGCTGTACATTTCTATGTTCTAAAGTTAAAGGGCTTATGGAATTGATAGGACAAAAATGGAGCTTGGTCAGAGTTTGTGGAAACAGGGTTATTAGCACACAATAATCGAAAAGCAAAAGACTGCAAATATAAGAAATGTGAAATGAAAATGCATGGTGACACATATGATGTCCAAAGTAAAAATGTGTTTGAAGATAGACACAAAATGCTGGAGTAACTCAGCAGGGCAGGCAGCATCGGTGGATAGATGGAATAGGTGATGTTTTGGGTCGAGATCCTTCTTCAGACTGAGAGTCGGGAGAGGGAGATACCGAGATAAGGAAGGGTAAGGTGTGAAAACCAGACTTCAAAGGGGACGAAGTTCAAGGAAAATGTAGAATAGTGCGAGTCTAATGTGGCTGTGGAGCTGGAAAGCAGGAGCATTATGAAAGAAATAGGAAAACAAATTGCAAAGAAACGGACAGTTTTTTAAATGAACCAGATCTCCTATCTTGGAGCTGTCTTTCATGAGTGGTTTAATTTCCTTCCGAGACATTCATGTGCTCGTGAATAGCTACCCAGAAATTCCAATTCTTGCAGCCTAAACATTCTGGAAGAAGGAAGTCTTGACTGCAAGATGCCCGGAGTTATTGGATATGTCCACATAAATATTTGGACTCGGAGTTTTGCTCAGTGAGAACCTGAGCAAAACTGTAGTACTTCATGTAGAAAGACACAAGAAGCTGGAGCAACTCAGCGGGTCAGGCAGCATCTCTGGAGAGAAGGAATAGGTGAGAGTCAAGGGAAAGGAAACAAGAGATATAGACTATGATATAGAGAGATATAGAACAAATGAATGAAAGAGATGCAAAAAAGTAACGATGGTCAAGGAGACCGTGAAACTCAACAGGACGTTAGTGAAACTAGTACGATGACTAGGGTGAGGGAGGGAGAGAGAGAGTGGGGATGCAAGGGTTACTTGCAGTTCGAGAAATCAATATTCATACCACTGGGTTGTAAACTGCCCAAGGGAAATATGAGATGCTGTTCCTCAAATTTGCATTTGGCCTCACTCTGACAATGGAGGAGACCCAGGACAGAAAGGTCAGTGTGGGGATGGGAAGGGGAGTTTAAGTGTTTGGCCATCGGGAGATCATGCAGGCCAAGGTGAACCGAGCAAAGGTTTTCAGCGAAAAGATCACCCAGTCTACACTTGGTCTCGCCGATGAATAGGAGTCCACACTTGGAACAAGGGATTCGTGTGCTCCATGTGTTTGCTTGGCAGGATAAATTGTCAGGAGAGACCTGGAGAAGAGGGAAGGCAGACATGTCCACATCTGAACAAGGAACATGTGAGGTGTTGCAGGGTTGTAAAGCAATGCTTGAACAGCTTGGTGTCTATTCTTGGAGAACCAAATCACTCAGAAAGCCAATAAGCTTATTTTTGCCAAAAGAGTAGTGGGAATCGGAAAATGCGCACACAAATTGCACTAATGCATTTCAGACAAAGATGAGAGGGAGAAGAATGGAGGTATTGGGTGAGATGAAGTAAGATGGGTAGAGCATAAAGAACAGCATAGAATATTGGGCAGAAAGACTGGTAGAATGCCCCGTGTATAATTCCAAATCGATCACTTTCACATGGGCATTGGTGTTCATAAAGAGGGTGTGGCAAATAGTGTGGACTCTAATATACAGTAACACAGGTTTGCAGCAGTCGGGTGTAAGATATTAAACGGGAGGTCGTATTTTCAGGTCGATGGCCATTGATTAGCAATACATATTTGGTGCAAAGATGTAATTGGTGGGTGAACAGAGTTCAAATTAGTTTTTATTTTAATGCAATCAGATAAAAATTCCAAAAAGACAAACAGTATTTTGTTTTATGTTTAAGAAGGAACTGCAGATGCTGGTTTAAATCGAAGATAGGCACAAAATGCTGGAGTAACTCAGCGGGACAGGCAGCATCTCTGGAGAGAAGGAATGGGTGACGATTTGGGTCGAGACCCTTCGTCAGACTGATCAGTCTGAAGAAGGGTCTTGAAGTGAAACGTTCAGGCTGATCAGTCTGAAGCAGACTCGGCGGGCCAAAGGGGCCTGTTCCTGCGCTGTATTTGTAAACTACAGTTGCAAAGTTGGCAAAACTGCTGTGCTGCTTCTCTGTACTCCTCTCCTGTTCACTACTTCCTTCCACTTCCTCATTGGAAACTTCTGTTTATCTGCACCTGTTAAAGGTACAGCATGCAGGGCAAGGTTTATGCTGCGGAAAAAATACCTCCTCAGCCATTCTCCAGGTAACTATATTTCACATTCCTAGATCACCTTATATTAACCGGTGATAACCCTGAGCTGGAAGGAGAGCAGGTGTGCAAAAATAAAGCCGTAACTGGCCCCTGAAATCCCAGGATAGTCCCATTTACCTACATTTGGCCCACATTCCTCTAAGTATCTTAAACTGAAAAGGGTGCCGTCCAGTATGGGTATGGCTGCCCAGCCTGCAGCTGTCTGTTTTTTCACCAATTTTAATTTTTTGTTTATTGAGTTGAGTGTTTTGTTTTTGGAGCTCTAGTCTTTGTTATGTGGGGGGGGGGGGGGGGGAAGGGGGAAACAGCTTTTCAGGATCCCTACCTGGTCGGAGAGGTGGCTTTCCTCTGAGCAGCACCTTCGACCTGTCCTTGCGGCCTACCAGTGGGCCTGGAGCTGCATTTCCTGAGGGGATCTGGCCAGAACCTCGGCTTCGGTGGCGGGCACAGCGCTGGAGCGCCATCGCGGAGCGGGCGATGCCTTGCCCGGGTCGCCGCGCTGGAACTCCGGTATGCTGGGACCACCGATAAAAACATCGTGGAGCTGCGGGTCTGTGGAGCAGCCAGCCGCGGGCGGCGGCACTGGCTTCACATTGGGAGCCTGGGATCTCTCGCCGAGATCGCCAGTGGTGGAAGCTGCGGTCTCCGGTAAGGAAGCGGCCGTTCCAGGTGTCCCAAGCCGCTGAGAGGATTCTCCCGAAGCCGGAGCACCATCATCAGGCGAGAACGGCCTGGAACATCGCGCCTCCATAAAGGCGACTGCGGAGGCCTCAATAGGCCCGACTTTGGGTGGACATGAGGATGGGGACTGGACTTTGTGCCTTCCCTCACAGTGGGAACCATTGTGGGGGGATGTTTTTTATGTTTAAGTTCTTTATTATTGTTATGTTTTTTCTTTTTTATGTGCTGCAATGGCAATTGGCATTTCACTGCACCAATTGGTGTATGTGACTAATAAAGAACCTTTGAGCAAATATCTTTTAAACATTGTGATTGTACCTGCCATGATGACTTTGCTGGCAATTCTATCCATGTACTCACCGCCCCCTGTGTAAAACCTAGTCCCTCACATCCCCTTTAAATCTTTCTCCTTAAATCTATGCCCCCTAATTTTAGAATCGCCTACTGAGTAAAAGACTGTGAGGGGGATTGTGAGTTGCAGAGTGATGGGCAAATTACAAAATCCTAAAGAACAGAGTTTGGAAATTCTGGCTTTAAACTTCATTCTACTTCCCATGAAAATGTTTCAACTGAGATCTTAAAAAGTGTTCCAACGATGTTCATGAAGGGTTATGCTCTCAGATTTAGTGCAAGTCCTGACTCCTTGTGTAGGAAAAGTGCTCCTTGCGGAAGTGACTATCACCAGCAAGATTCGGCAAACCCTGACATTGACAACATCACAGCCCTAGACCACATTTGTTTTAGCTAACGTGACTTCAGAAGATCGCAGCTTCTCCACCCAGATCATGGTGCCATCACGAAAATCAAGATGTTCAAATGGTTGTTAGTCCTTGACCTCCACTTCCCATTCCCATAACAACCTTTCTGTCCTGGGCTTCCTCCATCAGCTGTGTGAGGCCACACACAAACTGGGGTAAGCGCACCTCGTATTCCGCCCGGTTGCTTACAGCCCAACGATATGAACATTGAATTGTCCCCTCAACTCTACCCCCATCCTCCCCCCTCTCTTCCCGTGTCCCACTCTAGCTTGCATTTCACTCCTCTCTTCATCTGACAGCCTTTTGGTTTATTGTCATCTGTGGCCTTGGTGCACCATCTGCCATCACCTGTATGCGCCTATCACTTGCCAGGATCTCTTTTCCAGCTTTCTGCCCCTCTATTATAATTAATCTGAATAATAGTCATGGCCTGAAACGTCGCCTATCCATGTTTTCCAGAGATGCTACCTGACTCACTGAGTTACTCCAGCACTTTGTGTGTCTTTTCTTGTAAAGTGGCATCTGCAGTTTCTTCCTTGTGTCTACTTTCGAGCGGTTCAGTGATAGTAGACTGCATTTGCATTGAATTGCAGCGAATTGTGGACGCAGCCCAGACTATCACACAAACCAACCTCCCTTCCATTGACTCCATCTACACCTCACGCTGCCTCAGCAAGGCCAGCAGCATCATCAAGGATGAGTCGCACCCCGGCCACTCCTTCTTCTTCCCTCTCCCATCGGGCAAAAGGTATAGAAGTGTAAAAACGCACACCTCCAGATTCAGGGACAGTTTCTTCCCAGCTGTTATCAGGCAAGTGAATCATCTACCACAACCAGAGATAGACACAAAATGCTGGAGTTACTCTGCGGGACAGGCAGCATCTCTGGAGAGAGGGAATGGGTGATGTTTCGGGTCGAGACCCTTCTTCAGTCTGAACTGTAGGTGCATAGAGTTCTCGATCACTGCAAGTGAGCTACAGCCCTGACGTCTAGTTCCAGTTTTTATATTTCTACGCTCAATTGGCAAGCAGTGTGCTCAGCTCTAGAACTTCCTCACAACACTGCTTCACCGCTCTGCATGTACTCATTTAGGATTTCTTAAAACACAGCTCTTCAATGAAATGTTTGCCCTGATGTCCTGCAAGTGGGCAAGAAGGTGACCCAGTGATGCTGTCTCCAAGCACCAGAATACCAGGTGCAATCAATCAGTCTGAAGAAGGGTCTGGACCCGAAACCTTCTCACCAGAGATGCTGCCTGTCCCGCTGAGTTAGTCCAGCTTTTTGTGTTTACCAGGCTCAATCTTCACCTTAGATGCTGTCTGTGCAGAGTTTGAACGTGCTCTCTGTGACTGCATGGGTTTCCTACAATATCTCTACACAGTGTGTTGGTGATTGTTAGAATCTGGGTAGAGTTGACAAGAATGTAGAGAAAACATTTTTTAAACGGGATTAATGCAGGATTACTGTAAAATGGTGGGTGATGGTCAGTGTGGACTTGATGGGGTGAAGGGCCTGTTTCTGTGCTTTATTTTGACTCGGAAACAGATCTGTTGATTTTGCTTTGGTATGTGGAACTGCACTGCTTCGTGAGAGAGACAACCTACGACAGCAAAAATTGTCGCCACTGTCGGCAAAGGTCTTCAACATGTTGAAAACTTTGCGGCAGTGGCCTGTAGTTGCCCAAAAAATTGGCTAAGTGGGACAGGCCTTTTAGGTTGGGAGGTGGGATTCGGGGAAATTAATGGTTGCTTTGTTTTGTGAAGTGTTTTTCTGTATCAAAGGTAGAATTTAGAGTGCTTTTCAAACATTGTTGAGATGAATCAACTGCAGCAGGAGACCTTTTCTTGAACTGCAGTGAAGTATCGTAAAAATGTCCTCTTCTCAATCCTTCTCGGTGATATATTAGAACATTGTGCACAACAATCTTAACTGGCACTTTCCCTCAGGACAAAACAGTTATAATAGAGCTAGTTACATGTTGGTCCATGTTGGTTGCCTTGCATTTAACATTGACTTAGCTCCTGGGAAATTTGCAATGACGTTTCAAAATACCACTGCCTAAATATCTGTGAAGTTTGGGAGCAGTTTGCTTGTTTTTTTTTAAACATGCGGATCTGTATGTGGATTGTGGTTCGTCAGGCTGATGGATATCTTGGCTGGTTTGAACAGGACAGAATTAATACTGAACATCCGTCACAGCAGCGACTGCAAAATGAGACAAATTTAGGCTTGTTGCAAGATCTAGTCACATTACAGCACATTAAACAAACGTCAAAAGAAAATCTAGGCCTTATTAAATTATTTTTAATATGCAAAGTATGTAAAGAAATGTGTCCGTTGATGTCCGTTTGACCTTTCAATTTTCAGAAACTGGCCTTGAAACAATTTGGATTAGAATCAGAATTAGTAACAATCACATATTAAAGAGTTTTTGGTACAGCTGTAGTTGCTGGTTCTTGCCAGGAGGTGATGATGTGAGGAGAGTTTCTGATGTTATGCATTTGCCATCTCGTGGATTAAGAACAGTGTCGACCCGAAACGTAACCTATTCCTTCTCTCCAGAGATGCTGCCTGACCCGTTGAGTTACTCCAGCTTCTGTGTCCATCAGCACCCATAGTCAGAATCGAACCCAGGTCTCTGGCGCTGTAAACGCAGCTAATCACCGCTGCACCACCGTGCCGCCCGAGTTGACATGAACTAGATGGATTGAATTGCATCCTTCAACGATACTTTACTTGTGACACAACTGTTCTCAATAGAAGTGTGAAAATCCGTCATTGGTGATGGTTTGTGTAAAATTCAATTTTTGTAAAATGAGACTTCCATGTGGTTTGGAGATTGAGGTAATATTATCCTTCAATAATCAGGTCATTAATGATAAGTTAGTAGTTCACGTCATGTTTATGCTGCGTGGATATTGCCTGGAATTTTACCTTTTATTTGGAAATGATTTTGTGCAAACATTCGGTGTACTGGTGAATCTGTGGAACAGAAGGCAGAGGAGACCAAGTCAGTGGATATTTTTAAGGCAGAGATAGATAGATTCTTGATTACAGGTATCAGAGGTTATGGGGAGAAGGAAGGAGAATAGGGTTAGGAGGGAGAGATAGATCAGCCATGATTGAATGGCGGAGTAGACTTGATGGGCTGAATGGTCTAATTCCGCTCCTATCCCTTATGGCCTTATGACCTTGCTTGCGAAGAGGGCTAAGTCCACTCAGGCTGGGTCTATTTTTAAACTTTGTGCTGTATCTGTGCTTAGTGACATTGACAATAGCTCATAGTTCTCCCAGAACTTGGAGGCAGCTGAACGATGGTGAATATTATCTGTTGGAAGCTGCCATTAAATTTACAAGCTGAATCAGAAGTTGGATTTGGTACTGCCCACTCAAGCTGGAGAACTGCTCTGTTGACATTCACTGACAGCATGTGGAAATGTTGCTAGTGAGGTGAAAAGCAAACATAGGTTCCAGCACTTTCAAACAGCAGAAAGACTACACAGTCGGCTATTAACAGCTCAATCTGGCACATGTTGTTAGCTCGCCAGCAGTGTTATATTACATGATAATAATAGTACTCCTTTAATAAGCTGTAACTCCATATAACTTGCAAGCAACACACACATACACACACTGTGTTTCCTCACTGCCTTTTTATCACAGATACATCAATGTACGGCTGATGCAGGATGTCATAATATCTCTTGTGCAAGTTCACTACAGCTGGTAGTGTAGAGATCCAGCAGTGATGAGATCGAGGAATAGTGCAGGAAGGGACGACAGATGCTGGTTTACACAGCAAATAGACACAAAATGCCAGAGTAACTCAGCGGGTCACAGTTGCTCTCTGGAGAAAAGGGATAGGTGACGTTTTGGCTCTGAAGAAGGGTCTCGACCTTAAACGTCACCTGTTCCTTATCTCCAGAGATGCTGTCTGACCCGCTGAGTTACGGCAGCTTTTTGTGTCTGTCTGAGATTGAGGAAGATCTCCATCAGTCTGGAGAGTTGGGGCGATCGCAGAAATTCACCTCCATCTCACACTGGCCCCACCACGGCATAACTAACTAACAGATCCCCAGCAGAACCATTCTCACTGAAGACTGATGTCATACAAAGCTGTGTTATTGCTCCAATATGTCCCTCAATCCAGCGCACTGCAACGTTGCACATCACCAACAAAGCCCAGTAAAGCCCCTCAAGACCTCAGGCCGACCCTTACAAATAGGAAGACGTTCAAACTCCAATTTATTGACCTCTAACTTCAAGTATCCTTGCTTCCCCTCTCTCCCCACCCCTCCCATCCCATTTATCTGACCAGTCTGACTGTCCTCCTGATTAAATTTTATCTCTGTATGCCTCGTTGTCACCTTCCCCTAGCTAACAATGATCTATTTTACCTTGAACTCCGTCCCCTTTGTGTCGTTTTTGCACCTTACCCTTCTATATGTCTGTGTCTCCCTTTCCCCTGACTCTCAGTCTGAAGGAGGTTCTCGACCCGAAGCGTCACCCTTCTCTCCAGACAGGCCTCCTGTCCTGCTGAGTTACTCCAGCATTTTGCGTCTATCTTCAGTTTAAACCAGCATCTGCTGTTCCTTCCTACACACTCCAAATTCAAAGACACCTGAAGCTTGGTAATTAGGCTGCAGTTTGCAGATGATGCTTGCTAATATGCATGCTTAATGTGACCATCAAAGAATGTGGGAGGAATGGCCTTACACTCACATCAGCATGATCCAGGTTACACAAAAAGCTGGAGAAACTCAGCGGGTGCAGCAGCATCTAAGGAGCGAAGGAGATAGGCGACGTTTCGGGTCGAAACCCTTCTTCAGACCCGAAACGTCGCCTATCTCCTTCGCTCCTTAGATGCTGCTGCACCCGCTGAGTTTCTCCAGCCTTTTGTGTAACCCTCGATTCTCCAGCATCTGCAGTTCCTTCTTTAACAGCATGATCCAGGCGCTCTGCTGATCTTCCTCCTCCTGCTGCTGCTGCTGCATCCATCAATAAAGGTTTCTGGCAAAACCTCGTATACACTGCCCTCCATAATGTTTGAGACAAAGACCCACCATTTATTTATTTGCCTCCGTACTCCATAATTTAAGATTTGCAATAGAAAAAATCACATGTGGTTAATGTACACATTGTCAGATTTTATTAAAGGCCATTTTTATACATTTTGGTTTCACCATGTAGAAATTACAGCAGTGTTCATACATAGTCCCCCCATTTCAGGGCACCATAATGTTTCGGACACATGGCATTGCAGGTGTTTGTAATTGCTCAGGTGTGTTTAATTGCCTCCTTAATGCAGGTACAAGAGAGCTCTCTGCACCTGGTCTTTCCTCCAGTCTTTCCATCACCTTTGGAAACTTTTCTTGTTTATCAACATGAGGACCAAAGTTGTGCCAACGAAAGTCAAAGAAGCCATTATGAGACTGAGAAACAAGAATAAAACTGTTAGAGACATCAGCCAATCCTTAGGCTTACGAAAATCAACTGTTTGGAAGAAAGAGAGCACTGGTGAGTTTACTAATTGCAAAGGGACTGGCAGGCCAAGGAAGACCTCCACAGTTGATGACAGAATAATTCTCTCCATAATAAGAAAAAATCTCCAAACACCTGTCTGACAGATCAGAAACACTCTTCAGGAGTGTGGTGTGGATTTGTCAATGACCACTGTCCGCAAAAGACTTAATGTACAGAAATACAGAGGCTACACTGCAAGATGCAAACCACTGGTTAGCTGCAAAAATAGAGTGGCCAGGTTACAGTTTGCCAAGAAGTACTTAAAAGAACAACCACAGTTCTGGAAAAAGGTCTTGTGGACGGATGAGATGAAGATTAATTTATATCAGAGTGATGGCAAGAGCAATGTATGGAGGAGAGAAGAAACTGTCCAAGATCCAAAGCATACCACCTCATCTGTGAAACACGGTGGTGGGGGTGTTTTGGCCTGGGCACGTATGGCTGCTGAAGGTACTGGCTCACTTATCTTCATTGATGATACAACTGCTGATGGTGGTAGCATAATGAATTCTGAATCCTATCTGCTCGTTCAAACAAATGCCTCAAAACTCATTGGCCGGTGGTTCATTCTACAGCAAGCCAATGATTCCAAATGTACTGCTAAAGCAACAAAGGAGTTTTTCAAAGCTAAAAAATGGTCAATTCTTGAGTGGCCAAGTCAGTCACCCAATCTGAACCCAATTAAGCATGCATTTTATATGCTGAAGAGAAAACAGAAGGGGACTAGCCACCAAAACAAGCATAAGCTAAAAATGAATGCAATACAGGCCTGGCAGAGCATCACCAGAGAAGACACCAGCAAGTGGTGATGTCCATGAATCGCACACTTCGAGCAGATTTTTTTCTATTACAAATCTCAAATTGTGCAGTACAGAGGCAAATAAATAAATGATGGGTCTTTGTCCCAAACATTATGGAGGGCAGTGTACATCAGATACATTGTTAGGTACATCGTTCATCAGAAAATAAAATAATTTTACAAGTTGAGGAAGAAGTCTCTCTATCTATATCATCCTTTGTTATTGCTGCCACAACTAACACCCCTATTCTTAATTCAGCTCTTTGATCTCTCCCATTTAGACAAAAAGCTGCAGCGGTTATTGTATCAATATTTCTTACATCTGCGGTTTTCAGTTTATCTGTAATTATATGTGCCAACGAATGTGCCAACTAATAGATCTTGTTCTATTTATTTCCTGACTGAGCTTCCTGGCACATTAACAGCTTCATATTTTACCAAATAAGTATCTGAAACAGGCCAGCAAGTTATAAACCACAATGACCACTGTTATTTCTTAAGAATTATATCATTAAATTATCTTGCCTGTGTTTGATTCATGTTTTAAAATGCATGTCTCCATTCACACTAAAAGCTAGAAGGTGATAAACATCTGTAGACAATTATGTCTCCCATTACGGCTGCTGGACACTGAAGAAATTTGCATTAGAAACTGACAAGGCCTTCGCATAAGCGTCCCCACCACTGTGAACCGACAGCTCATTGTTAAGGGCCTGTCCCACTTACGCGATTGTGTTCGGTGCCTTGCCGGCACCCGCCATAGTCGCAGCAGGTTGCCGAAAATTTTCAACATATTGAAAATCCAGCAGCGACCAGAAAAAGGTATGACGACTCTTTGGGCGACTACTCACGACCAAACAGGTTTCACCCCGCGACATGTCGTACCTTTCTCTGGTTGCCGCTGGATTTTCAACATGTTAAAAATTTTCGGCAACCTGCTGCAACTATGACGGATGCCGGCAAGTCACCGAAAAAATCACGGAAGTGGGACAGGCCCTTTACTGTTGAGAGAAAAACTGCTCATAGGAACACATCTCCACTTACAACATGGGATTCAATTGGAAATGGAGTTTCATATTAGGGAAACTTACGATACAAATGGTTTTCTAAAGGGCCTGTCCCACTGCGGCGACCTAATCCGCGAGTTCAGAAAAGTTTGCCCTCGACACATACTCGCAGCATGGTTGACACGAGGTCCTAGGAGGTCTTTGTAACTCTCCTTCATGCTCGAGAGTAGTCCCCGCTTACTCGAGGTCTCAGCTAGGTCGCGCCGTATTTTTCAACATGCTGAAAAATGCCCGCGAGTAAAAAAAGGTTGCCATGGAAAAAATAGCACGCTGTGTAATGTGGACGGCTGTAATGTGTACAGTATTGTGTAGGAAGGAACTGCAGATGCTGGTTTAAACCGAAGATAGACACAGAAACTAGCATGCTTCAAAGATCTTCGATCTACGTGTGTCAGTTTTCACTCTTGCAACCTGAATCAACCAACACTGGCCTCCACACCCACCAACAGCAAGCCGCACCTTATGATATTTAAGCTTCACTTCCCCAGGCAACTTAGCTGGTGTGCAAGTTTGGGCAACTTCAGAGTACATGACAGACTTGCTTCAGGAAGGAAAAGATAAACCACAGCAAGTTAGGATTAGAAAAGGAGAGACAAGGAACAGCAGATGCTGAAATCTTGAGCAAAGCACTATGTGCTGGGGTAACTCAGCGGGTCAAGCAGCATCTGTGGAGGAAGATGGGCAGCCTTTTGAGTCGGGACCCCTCTTCAGGTTGAAATGTTGCCTGTTCACCTCCCTGACTGCCTGACCCGCTGAGTTACTACAGCATGTTTTGCTAATGATTGGAATAGTTGCGAGTTCATTGTTGAATATATCAATCAGCAGTTCCTATTTCCTAACGGCACAGAAAGATGCCATTCGGCCCATTGGGGTAGGCCATTTAGAACGGAGATGATGCAAAACCTTTTCACCCAGAGAGTTGTGAATCTGTGGAATTCTCTGCCTGGAGGGCAGTGGAGGCCAATTCTCTGGATGCTTTCAAGGGAGAGTTAGATAGAGCTCTTAAAGATAGTGGAGTTAAGGGATATGGGGAGAAGGTAGGAATGGGGTAGTGATTGTGGATGAGCAGCCATGGTGACAGTGAATGGCGATGTTGGTTCGACGTGCCGAATGGCCTACTCCTGCACCTATTGTCTATTGTCTATTTCCATTGAATCTATGCTGGCTCCCAAAGCAATCGCATCCTTCCCAATCTAATTTCCCTGTAACCTGTTCCTCCTCTCGTGCTTCTCAGCACCACCCCCATTCTCCTGCCAGTTGACAGTAATCTCCCAACCAGTAAATGTCTGGTACATGGGAAGAAACTGGGGCATTATGCTTGGCCACCGGAAGACTGTGCAAACTCCACACAGATTGTACCCTGTGGTCAGGATCGAACCAGGGACTCTGGAGCTGTGAGGCCACGCTAAGTGTTTTCCCCCCTGCTTCATAGATGGAACCCTCGCCCATAACTACTGTCTGCCCCACAGATCTGCTCTTGCTCCCCTCCCCCATATGGAATAGGGATAGTTCCCCTGGTCCTCACCTTTCACACCAGCACCTGCCAGGTTCAACACATCATTCTCTGACGTTATACCCACCCCTGTTCCATATTCCGCAGTGACAGCTCTCTCCGCAATGCTTTGGTTCACTCATCCCTTTCCACCCAAACCACCTCCTCCCCAAATACTTTCCCGTGCAACCGCAGGAGATGTTACCCAGTCCCTATACCTCCGCCCTCGCCTCCATCCCGGGACCCCGGCAGTCCTTCCGAGTGATACAGAGTTTCATGTGCGCCTCCTCTAACCTCATCTGCTGCACTCGGTCCTCCCAGTATGGCCTTTTTACATCAGTGAGACCAAGCGTAAACCAAGTGACTGTCTGCATAAGCACAAAACGCCAATAGGATCATAGAATCACAGAAAATAGGTGCAGGAGTAGGCCATTCGGCCCTTCGAGCCTGCACTGCCATTCAATATGATCATGGCTGATCATCCAATCCTGTACCTGCCCTCTCTCCATACTCCCTGATCCCTTTAGCCACAAGGGCCACATCTAGCTCCCTCTTAAATATAGCACTAGTTATATCCCCCAGTTATGAACCAATGAGGTCACAAGCAAGCAGGAAAACTGGAGGAACAGCATTTCATATTCCACTGAGGAAGCTTACAACCTAATGGTGTGAACAACAAATTTTCCAATTTTAATTAACCAACCTGCAAACACCTCTCCTCCTCCCCCTCCCCCCCAAAAACTTTTTCCCCCACTCTTCCCTGTGCCAGATCTGGATGCACACCCAATTCTCACCTTCCCCTTTCCCCTGCCCCTTCTACCTACATTCCTTCCTCTAGTTTCACAATTCACGCCTCTTTTATCCTTATCTTATCTCACGTTTTACCTTTTCATCGCTGGCCTTTGCTCAAACAAATGCCAACAACCCCTCCCCCTCACCTGCATCACACTATAACTTGCCAGACTTTGTCCAGCCCTCACCTCTCTTCCAGCTATCCCCCTCTCCATCATAATTGGCCTTCAGGTCCCCACCTGAACCGTCACCTATCCATGTTTTACAGAGATGCTTCAGCACTTTGTGTCTTTTTGTGTTAACCAGCATCTGCAGTTCCTTCTGTCTGCAGGCAGCACTGTGTGTTGTGCTCCCACCAACAATAAGCCCCATCCCAGTAAGTCTCCGGTGGTTGAGGTTCTTTGGAGCTCTCTTCCTCAAAGGTAGTGGAAGCAGAGTGGCAGTCGTAACTAGATTTGTGATAAAGTTGACCTCACAGATCAGATACACACCTGACCCAGACCATTAAAAACATTCTCTGCGTAAGAAGGAACTGCAGATGCTGGTTTAAAGCGAAGATAGACACAAAAAGCTGGAGTAACTCAGCGGGACAGGCGGCATCGCTGGAGAGAAGGAACAGGTAACATTTCGGGTCGAGACCCTTCTTCAGACCAAAACGTCACCCATTCCTTCTCTCCAGAGATGCCGCCTGTCCCACTGAGTTACTCCAGCATTTTGTGTCTATCTAAAATGAAAGTGAGTTGATTCATCATATCTTCAGTTATTCTTGAAACTAAACATCCTGGAGCCTGAGATTATGGGCTAAATCCTATTAATATTTAATAAAACAATTTTAACATGAGAGCATCGAGAATTATTCATGTCAACTGCATTGACAAATCAGTGGTGTCACGACTAATCCTTACTGAAACACATCGTTCCAATAAGTTCATGAATCTGTTCATGGATAAACCAGTCATATTTCCTTGATGCACATTGTTAACCTGTTCAGTGCCACCCCAGAGTATACTCAGGTCATGGCCAATGGTGAAAAACAACTTGGCAGTGAACAGGTTAAACAGCGACATGCTGTTACAAATCTAACGTTAACTGCAAGAAAAAGGCAGGAAAATATTGTATTAGCTTTTAATGGAAGCTGGGGTTTTTCTCTACAAATGAGAGAGTCAAGCTACAAAGAAGCAAGGCTCGGGGTACTGTTACAATCTAAGCTTCACTTGCTTTACAGGGGAAGTTAACGAAGATTCACTCAGATTTATGGGATAAGGGAGCTGCAATTAATTAGAGTAAGCCTGGTCCTTCAGAGCTTATCAGAATAAACGGCTATCCTGTTGAAACGTACAAATGATGTATTCAAGAGAAAGTTAGCTATAGATCTTAGGGATAACAGAATCAAGGGATATGGGGGGAAAAAGCAGGAATGGGGTACTGATTTAAGATTTAGGGGCGGCTGATCAGCCATGATCATATTGAATGGCGAAGCTATTTACTAACAGTGATCATAGATTTGAAACAAGGCACCATTCATTTACTACAAATATGCAACTTAGGAGGCACAGGCCATTCGGCCCCTGGAGCCTGCTACATCTTTTAATAAAAATTATGGCTGACTCTGACCCAACTCTGCATTCAGATCTATCAACGATAATCTTAACTTGTCCTGTCAGGGACACATGACAATAAACTCACTTGAACTTATCAAGAACCTAACCACTTCTGCCCAAAGAATATTCAAAGAACATATTTCTATCATCATTTGGTGAAGAGAGGTTCAAGAAAAGTGAGTGGGGAAAAAAGGTTAGCTTGTGTCCCTCTTTAGTGGTGGAACACTTCACCCTTGTTCTAGATTCTCCCACAAGAGGAAATCACCTCTCCACTCTGCCAAGGCCCCTCAAGATGTTATGTCTCAATCAAGTTCCCTCTCACTTTTCTGATACTCCAGCAGATACAAGCCTGTCCAACCTTTCCATATAAATTGATCCACCCATTCCAGATGTCAGCCAATAAATATTCTCTAATGTGCTTTCATTACATTGAGTCCTTAGTTAAAGAGACCAATACTATCCGAGTGAGGTTCATGGCAAATTGAACAGCATCTCTTTTCTCACTTGGGCAGTTTACAACCCAGTGGTATGAATATTGATTTCTTTAACCAAGTACCCCCTGCACGCCCTCTCTCTCCATCTCTCTTCCACCCAAGTATCTCCAGGTTCCCGCTCTCACCTAGCAAACAGCTAACAGCCTGTTTCCTTTATCACCGTTATTTTTTTACATATCTTTAATTCATTTGTTCTATATCTCTCTACATCGCTGTCTATATCTCTCGATTCCCTTTCCCCTGACCAGTCTGAAGCAGGGCTTCGACCCGAAACGTCACCCGTTCCTTCTCCCCAGAGATGCCGCCTGTCCCGCTGAGTTACTCCAGCATTTTGTGCCCCTAGCTTCGGTGTAAACCTGCATCCGCAGTTCATTCATGATAGGTGAATATGGGTGAGGGTGGGCTTGATTGGCAGATGGGTGGACGAAGGCCAGAAACAAAAAGGAGACAACGGGCTGTGAGATAAGTAGAGGCGAGGAGTGAATGGTGAAGCCGGAGGAAGGGATAGTATTGGAAGGGGATGAGGAGGCAGGTAATAAAGGGGGCGGAATAGTGGGAGACTGTGCTCCATGGTGTGGCACTGGACAAATAGGGAGGGGAAAAAACTGCAGCTAAAATTGGAGAATTCAGTGTTCATACCGTTGGGTTATGCTCTGTCCAAGAGGAATATGAGGTTTTGTCTGTGGCCTTTCTCTGGCAGCCGCAGTATTTTAATGAAATTGCCTTTTACTGAAGCAAGAACGTCTCTAACAGCTGGCACAAAGCGATCCTCAAAATGTGACGTAACTGGAGACAACGTCAATCTCAATAAGTCATCAACTTTCAGTTTAGGAACTTGAAGAACCATGACTGTTCTTTCATGTCGTTGCAGGACTGATCAATTTGAGGAACAGCTGCTTCAGTAAACAAAGGCTGCCATTGTTTGTGCTGGAAAAGTCTCCGCAAATGCCAACATTTTAATCAATCTCTAAATCAATGGCAGATTCACTGATGCGTAGGTAGTCTTTGTGCCAGGAATCACATCTGTTCAGATGTGGAGAGCACATGTGCTGCTCGGAAGACCCTGCTTTTAAGAGTGGACGATGGAAGCTATTTCGAGCATTCAATGGCACGTACTGTGTTTGGACGTTGTCCAGTTACTGCAACTTTTTTAAACTGTGGGATCTGATTAATGGAAATTGAAAATCCAGACTTTTAAAAATAAGGAGAGTGAAACTAGACAGCAACCTATATGCTGGGCTGCAGTCAAAGAAAACTGATTGGAAATACACTAATGTTCTAATCACTGCAATTCTTAAATTACTCTGTAGTCTGAGGGGTGGCACTATGGAGCAGCGGCAGAGTTGCTGCCTTACAGCGCTTGCAGAGCTGGAGACTCGGGTTCCATCCTGACTACTGGTGCTGTCTGAACTACGGAGTTTGTACGTTCTCCCTGTGACCGCGTGGGTTTTCTTTGCGATCTTCGGTTTCCTCCCGCACTCCAAAGACTTAAGGGCCTGTCCCACTTGCCGATTTTCTCGGCGACTGCCGGCGTCATATCAGTGTCGCCAAAAGATTTGGAACATTTCAAAATCCAGCGGCGACAAAGAAATGCTGCGACGCTTGAAAATACACCGCGTGACATACGTCATCGCATCATGCCGCAAATTTTTCAATTACTTGATACGTCAGTCAATGATGCCGGCAGTCGCTGAAAAAACCACCAAGTGGGACAGGCCCTTTCCAGGTTTGTAGGTTAATTGACTTGGTACAAGTGTAAATTATCCCGGGTGTGTGTTGGGTAGTGTTAATGTGCGGGGATCGCTGGGCGGTGCGGACTCGGTGGGCCAAAGGGCCTGTTTCCGCGCTGTGTCTCTAAACTACACTGCAGGGAAAATGATCAGGAGTGCAGTGCCAAAGTTGGTCATGCTAATACACTTTTATTGTCTGCAATAAATTGGTTTAGAGCCACATTGAGCTGAAAGGGAAGCATGCATTTTATGCTAGGTAATAGCTTAAAAAGATGTTAGATCCTCTCTACAAGGGCAGAAATGTAGAACAGGCTCTCAAAGAATAATTAATTTGATTTGCAGGTGAAACGGCTTTGACTAAACCATGGCGAGAGATGGCCAGTAATGATTGTAGATGAGATTGTTTTGCAGTGGTATTTTAGAACAAGGTCCCTTGATTGTACGGTAGTTAGCATTTGTTGCGTTGCTGCCTTACTTATTTTCTTGCACCGACTGTGGCAGATGTTATTCAGAAAATCTGAGTATTGACGCACTGTGACAACAAGCCTGCCTTGTTCCTGAGACAGCATTTTGTTGCGGTGGTTTTACTGCACTGGTGCTGTTACACTGACGCCACATTTATTCAGTCTTCCAAAGCCGTGGACCAGTATCTCCAACATTTACAGTTTCTGTTTAATCTCATGGCCACCTTCATTGTGTCAGTGCAGGGCGGCACGATGGCGCAGCGGTAGAGTTGTTGCCTTACAGCGCTTGCAACGCAGGAGACCCGGGTTCGATCCTGACTACAGGAGTTTGTACGTTCACCTCGTGACCTGCGTGGGTTTTCTCCGAGATCTTCGGTTTCCTCCCACACTCCAAAGACGTACAGGTTTGTAGGTTAATTGGTTTGGTATAAGTGTAAATTGTCCCTAGTATGTGTAGGATAGTGTTAATGTGCAGGGTCCACTGGTCAGTGCAAATTCAGTGGGCCGAAGGGCCTGTTTCCGCGCTGTATCTCTAAACCAAACTTAAACACGATTTATTACTAGGTCGAGCCTTGTATGCGGTGCCAATGATTGCTGCTATTGGCTGACTTTTCTCTGTCACTTGTGCATGTTCCTATGTCAAATGAATGGGCTTTATACCCTAACAGCATCCATGAACTCCAGGCAATACAGCAGCTGGATGGATGAATCAGAAAATAATTTCAAAGTTAAAAATATTGTAGCTATTGTTCAGTAGTCAAAGATTGATGCACATTTTAAAACGGATGTGTTTTGGGGCCAGCACTAAAATTTAAATATTATTTCCATCATTAGTGAATTGGAAATTTTTGTAACATCCTGACTATCACCATCATTTTAGTTTAGAGATGGAGCTCGGAAACGGGCCCTTCGGCCCACCGAGTCCGCACCGGTACCAGCGTTCCCGCACATTAACACTACCCTACTCATACTAGGACAATATACATTTCTACCAATCCAATTAACCTGTATGTCTCTGGAGTGTGGGAAGGGCTGCTGGTGTCCCTGGATGGATGTGAGGGAGGAGGTGTAGGCACGGGTGTTACACCTACTGTGGTTGCAGGGGAAGGTTCCTGGGAAGGATATGATTTGGGTGAGGAATCCATCTATGACAGCAGGAGGGAAACCATGTTTACCATTACAACCATTATAACTCTATCTCAAGCTTCAACGTACTCAAGGACTCGAGCTCTTTCTGGCCCTGTGGACTCTCAGCCCTCTGACAAGAAATTCTTTCCCATATCGATCTTAAATGGGAACCACTTTTCTGAATCTTTTCTGCCTTCTGATTCTGGACTCTGCCAGGAGAGGAGAGATCCTCAACATATAGCCTGTCTAGCTCTTCAAGAATTTTAATGTTTCAATATAATTGTCTCTCTCTCACCTCCTGTGAGCAGAGATCCAACGTTGACCATTACCTCGTAGAACAGTCCCTTCTGATCAAGGATAATCTGAGAGAAGCTCCAGTATGATAGTATCTTAAACTCGGGACTAAAGTTGCTCACAGCTCCATCCAAGCCTGCAATAAATTGCAGTGAATTGTGGATGCATCACAGACCATCACACAAACCAACCTTCCTTCTATTGACTCCATTGATACCTCACGCTGCCTCGGCAAGGCCAGCAGCATCATCAAGGACGTCACACCCCGGCCACTCCCTCTCCTCCCCTCTCCCATCGGGCAAAAGGTATAGAAGTGTGAAACCACACACCAACAGATTCAGGGACAGTTTCTTCCCAGCTATTAATAGGCAACTGAATCATTCTACCACAACTAGAGAGCAGTGTTGAACTACTGAACTCTTTGATGACCCTCAGACTATCCTTGATCGAACTTTGTTGGCTTTACCTTGCACTAAATGTTATTCCCTTATCATGTATCTATACGCTGTAAATTAATCGCCTGTAATCCTGTATTGTGTTTCTGTTGACTGGTTAGCACGCAACAAGAAGCTTTTCACTGTACCTCGGTACACGTGACAATAAATTAAACTGAAACTGAAATTCTAGATGTGTCCTTTTACAATTGCAGTAAAATGCCCCTCTTTTATGCTCCTATCCTCTTGAAAAGAGGACCAACATTAGGCATTCCTACCAGCGTTTGTGTGCGAGGTTTCTGTGTTTCATGCACGGGCCCCCAAAACCCTTTGTGCTGCAGTTCTTTGCCAGTTTCCTCCCTTTAAATAGTACTCTGAAATCATAAGGGCAAAGAAAGAGGTGATAAGGCAAAGTGGATAAAGCTGTGCTGAAAGTGGACAAATTAAACAGAGTTTGTCTGCTTGTCAGCTGGATAAAAGAGTACCAGACCCTGGCCATTGGCATTTGAGCTGTCAAGCTAAATGGAGTGTTCAGGTAAACTCTCCACTGAGAAGCCATCTGAGAGTACGGCAGGAGCTGCATTTAAAAAGGAATTAAATGGACAGTTTAAAATAGTTCACGTGGTGGACATCTAAATTAAAGCAAAGCAAATGGAAATGTTAGGAAGACAAAAGTGCTGGAGAAACTCAGCGGGTGCAGCAGCATCTATGGAGCGAAGGAAATAGGCAATGTTTCGGGCCGAACGTTGCCTATTTCCTTCGTTCCATAGATGCTGCCTCACCCACTGAGTTTCTCCAGCACTTTGGTCTACCTTCGATTTTCCAGCATCTGCAGTTCCTTCTTAAACAATGGAAATGTTACATGTGTCCTACTGGTGTGTGTGTGTGTCTAGCCTTCCTGTGAATATTATCTGTAGGGCATACTCAAAGCCAGAAGAAAGACATTAGAGTCATAGAGTGATTCAGTGTGGAAACAGACCCTTCGGCCCAACTCGCCCACACCGGCCAACATGTCTCAGCTACCCTAGTCCCACTTGCCTGCGCTTGGTCCATAACCCTCCAAACCTGCCCAATCCATGCACCTGTCTAACTGTTTCTTAAAAGTTGGGATAGTCCCAGCCTCAACTATCTCCTCTGGCAGCTTGTTCGATACACCCACCACCCTTTGTGTGAAAACGTTACACCTCGGATTCCTATTAAATCTTTTCCACTTCACGTTGAACCTATGTCCTCTGGTCCTTGATTCCCCTACTCTGGGCAAATGCCTTTGTGCATCTACCCACTCTATTCCCCTCATGATTTTGTACACCTCTATAAGATCTCCCCCCCATCCTCCTGCGCTCCACGTCTGTCTGGCACTGGAGGAGCTGCACGCCGTGGTCAACAAACACCAGACATCTTACCCCGAGGCATTTACCACCATTGCTGGGGACTTCAATAAGGCAAACCTAAAGAAATCACTCCCCAACTTCCACCAACATGTCTCCTGCTGCACCAGAGGACCAAACACCCTCGACCACTGCTACACCACCATCAAGAATGCCTACCGCTCTATCCCTCGCCCTCACTTCGGTAAATCCGACCATACCGCGGTGCTGCTTCTCCCTGCCTACAGGCAGCAATTAAAGTGCACACCCCCAGAGGTGAGGACAGTACAGAGCTGGACAGGGGGGGGGGGGGGCAGAGGAACAACTCCAGGACGGTTTGGAGTCTGTAGACTGGGCGATGTTCAAGGACTCGGCAACGGACTTGAATGAATACGCCATAGTCGTTACAGACTTCATTAAGAAATGTGTGGAGGACTGCATCCCCACAAAAATCTTCCGAGTGTTTCCCAATCAGAAACCTTGGATGAAGTTTGAGATTCGCATTCTTCTGAAGACCAGACACCAGGCATTCACGTCAGATGATACAGTGGTCTACAAGAAGTCCAGAAACTACCTTGGTATGGCCATCCAAAAGGGACTTCTGCTCCAAGCTGGAGGATGAGACAGATGTTCGGCAGCTGTGGCGGGGCCTGAATGCAACCACCTCCTACAAGGCGAAACAAGGAGGCAGCTCGGATGTTGGCGAAGCATCACTCCCTGACGGGCTCAATGCATTTTACGCACGCTTTGATAGGGAGAACACCGATGTGCCTTCCCGAGCCTCCATTCGCTGTGATGGTATTTCAGTCTCAGTCACAGAGGCCATCGTCCGGAAATCCTTCAGAGGGGTGAACCCTCGAAAAGCGCCTGGACCAGATGGAATACCCAGTCATGTTCTAAAAACCTGTGCGGACCAACTGGCTGGAGTTTTTATGGACATTTTCAACCTGTCACTTCTGAGGTCTGAGGTTCCCACCTGCTTCAAAAGGGCATCAATAATACCGGTGCCCAAGAAGAGCAAGGTGACGTGCCTCAATGACTATCGACCAATGGCACTAACGCCTGTGGTGATGAAGTGCTTTGAGAGGTTGATCATGGCGCAAATCAACTCCTACCTCGACAAAAACCTGGACGCACTGCAGTTCGCTTACCGCCACAACAGATCAACGGTGGACGTGATCTCGCTGGCCCTCCACTCCGCTCTGGACCACTTGGACAACAAAAACTCATATGTCAGGCTGTTATTTATCGATTACAGCTCGGCATTTAACACAATCGTCCCCTCCAAGTTGGTGACCAAACTCTCAGAACTGGGTCTCTGCGCATCCCTCTGCAATTAGATCCTCGACTTCCTCATTCACAGACCACAGTCTGTTCGTATTGGTGGAAATGTGTCAGCCTCAATAACAATCAGCACGGGAGCACCTCAGGGCTGCGTGCTCAGCCCCCTGCTGTACTCACTCTATACTCATGACTGCATAGCCGGTCACAGTGCGAACTCCATCATCAGGCTCGCTGACGACACCACTGTTGTGGGACGTATCACTGATGGGGATGAGTCAGAGTATAGAAGAGAGATCGAGCAACTGTCCATATGGTGCCAGCACAATAACCTGGTCCTCAACACCAGCAAAACCAAGGAACTGATTGTGGACTTTGGAAGGAGTAGGATGGGGACCCACAGTCCCGTTTATATCAACGGTCGATGGTTGAAAGGGTCAAGAGCTTCAAATTCCTTGGAGTGCACAAGTGCTAATGCAATTATCAAGAAAGCACATCAGCGCCTCTACTTCCTGAGAAGATTACGGAGAGCCGGTTTGTCAAGGAGGACTCTCTTTAACTTCTGCAGGTGCACAGTAGAGAGCATACTGACTGGTTGCATCGTGGCTTGGTTCGGCAACTTGAGCGCCCTGGAGAGGAAAATACTTCAAAAAGTAGTAAGCACTGCCCAGTCCATCATCGGCTCTGACCTCCCTTCCATCGAGGGGATTTATCGCAGTCGCTGCCTCAAAAAGGCTGGCAGCATCATCAAGGCCCACACCATCCTGGCCACACACTCATCTCCCTGCTACCTTCAGGTAGAAGGTACAGGAGCCTGAAGACTGCAACGACCAGGTTCAGTAAATAGCTACTTCCCCACATCCTTCAGGCTATTAAACCTGGCTCGGATAAAACTATGATCATTAATAACCCATTATCTGTTATTTGCACTTTATCAGTTTATTTATTCATGTGTATATGTATTTATATAATGGTGTATAGACACACTGATCTGTTTTGTAGTAAATGCCTACTATGTTCTGTCTGCTGAAGCAAAGCAAGAATTTCATTGTCCTATCATGACAATAAACTCACTTGAACTTGAATAGAGGCCCAGCCTACTCAACCTCTCCCTGTAGCTCACCCCCTCTAGCCCAGGCAACATCCTTTCTGAACCATTTCCAGCTTGACAATATCTTTTCTATAACATGGTGCCCAGAACTGAACACAATATTCTAAATACGGTCTCACCAATGTCTTATACAACTGCAACACGACCTTCCAACTTCTATATTCAATACTCTGACTGATGAAGGCCAAAGTGCCAAAAGCCTTTTTGACCACCTTATCTACCTGCGACTCAACCTTCATGGAACCATGCACCTGTACTCCTAGATCCCTCTGCTCTACAATACTACCCAGTGGCTTACCATTTACTGTGTAGGTCCTGCCCTTGTTTGACATCCCAAAATTCAGCACCCGTATTCTCTGTATTCAACCACACCTAGCCAATCGATCCAGATCCTGCTACAATCGTTCACAACCATATTGACTGTCTGCAAAACCACCCACTTTTGTATCATCAGCAAACTTGCCAATCTTGCCCTGTATGTTCACATCCAAGTCATTGATGTAGATGACAAACAGTAACGGGCCCAGCACCGAACCCTGAGGCACACCTGGTATATTGTGGCCTTTTGATTCCTGGCTCCTTCTCTTATGAAATATACTGATGAGGATAGGTGTCCAATATTTGTCCAGGGCAATCTACGTACCACACTGTAGACGATTTTCAACATGAGTTTTAAACTGCTAGAGTGGCGTTAATTTCAAGACTGTTGCTACTCAAGTTTTGCCCCAACCATTTTGTACCTCTATTTGTTTCCGGACTCTTTGGCTGTGTGTTGATTGTTTCAGTTTTCCGTGCGTTAAAGAAAACTTACTTCAAGCAAATAAGGATAACAGTCATGCGTGTTTTATTATCATATGTCCCAGATAAAACAATGACATTCTCACTTGCAGCAGCACAACAGAATATGTAAACATAGTACAGTAAACAATATAATAAACAAGAAAAATAGTTCAGTGTGTGTGTGTGTGTATATATATATATATATATATAAAACACATATATACACACATACACATATATTATATACAGTGCCATCCATAATGTTTGGGACAGACCCATCATTTATTTACTTGCCTCTGTAGCCCACAATTTGAGATTTGTAATAGAAAAAAAAAACATGTGGTTAAAGTGCACATTGTCAGATTTTATTAAAGGGTATATTTATACATTTTGGTTTCACCATGTAGAAATTACAGCTGTGTTTATACATAGTCGTCCCCCCCCCCCCCCACATCAGGGCACCATAATGTTTGGGACACGTGGCTTCACAGGTGTTTGTAATTGCTCAGGTGTGTCTCCTTAATGCAGGTATAAGAGAGCTCTCAGCACCTAGTCCTTCCTCCAGTCTTTCCATCACCTTTGGAAACTTTTATTGCTGTTTATCAACATGAGGACCAAAGTTGTGCCAATGAAGGTCAAAGAAGCCATTATGAAATTGAGAAACAAGAATAAAACTATTACAGACATCAGCCAAACCTTAGGCTTTCCCAAATCATCTGTTTGGAACAAGGGGCCACAGTCTTGGAATAAATGGGAGGTCATTTAAGACTGAGGTGAGAAAAAACTTTTTCACCCAGAGAGTTGTGAATTTATGGAATTCCCTACCACAGAGGGCAGTGGAGGCCAAATCACTGGATGGATTTAAGAGAGAGTTAGATAGAGCTCTAGGGGCTAGTGGAGTCAAGGGATATGGGGAGGAGGCAGGCACGGGTTATTGATAGGGGACGATCAGCCATGATCACAATGAATCATGGTGCAAGCTCGAAGGGCTGAATAGCCTCCTCCTGCACCTATTTTCTATGTTTCTATCATTAAGAAGAAAGAAAGCACTGGTGTGCTTACTAATCACAAAGGGACTGGCGGGCCAAGGAAGACCCCCACAGTTGATGACAGAATAATTCTCTCCATAATAAAGAAAAATCCCCAAACACCTGTCCAACAGATCAGAAACACTCTTCAGGAGTCAGGTGTGGATTTATCAATGACCACTGTCTGGCCTGTCTTTGGACACGTTCGATGGATGAAATGTTTTTATCTGTGTATGGGTCCCAAGCTGCAACTGCGTAGTCCAGATGAGGTCTAACGAGGGTGAAATACAGCTTCTCCTTGACAGAAGCTGAACAATGATGGAAGTTGCGCCTCAGGAAGTTTAGGACACCTGTTGCTTTCACTGTTACATGATGAGTCTGACCATTCCATCGGAAATCATTCTGCAATTTGATGCCAAGATACTTGGTTTGTTTGGATTCTTCAAGGGTGACACCAAGTATGTTGTAAGATGTGATGCCTGGATTCCTCTTTCTGGTGACACGCATGGTTTCACATTTGGAAGGGTTGAACTGCATGCCCCATTGTTGTGACCACTCGACCATAATATCAAGATCCTTTTGGAGAGCATCTTCATCATCAGCTGACTTAATTGGACGGTACAGCAAACAATCATCAGCGAATAGTCTGGTCGTACTTGCGACTTTTTCATGGATGTCATTGATGTAAAGCAAAAATAGGTGTGGGCCAAGTACTGTGCCTTGGGATGTACCACTCAACACTGGGTGCCAATTGGAGCTCTTTCCGTTCACACACATGCGCTGAAGATGTTTTGTCAGGAAACTGGAAATCCATCGTTTCGTGTTGGAATGAATACCGTAGAAGTCAAGCTTTGAAAGCAGTCTCTGGTGTGGGATGACATCAAATGCTTTAGAAAAGTCCAGTACAACTATATCCATGATGATGTTACTGTCAAGGTGCTTGGCCAGGTCATTTGTTGTCAGGATAAGCTGAGACTCGCATGATCTATGCCTCCTAAATGCATGTTGGTTGTCGGCAAGAATATTATGTTTGCTCACGTGACGCATCAGATTACTATCAATGATACGCTCCAGCAATTTACAGCAAGTACTTGTTAGTGAAACAGGACGATAATTCGCTGGGTTGGTGGTTGAACCTTTCTTAAAGAGAGGAGTGATGTTGGCCTTCCTCCAATCCAGCGGTACATCGCCCAAGTCAAGCGATTGTTGAAAAATGAACTGTAAAACTGGAGCCAGTTCTTCGGCTGCGATCTTGAGGGCTTGATTTTGTATCTGATCAGGTCCAATTGCTGTTGTGGTATTAATGTTGAGCAATAACTTCCTGACACCTTCAACCTCAATTTTAATAGCAGGCATATCAGCATATGGGCTGGGCGGAAGGACTGGAAATGATGAAGGCTCCACATCTTCCCGGGTGAAAACGTGTTGGAATTGGTTCGCAAGAGCTTCTGCTTTCGCCTGGTCCTCAGTGATCAGGCAGTTGTTCACTTTTAGCATGCGGACACCAGTGTTGTCTGTCCGTCTGGATTTCACATATCTCCAAAAAGCCTTGGGTTGTTCTCCCCCAAGAATAGAGGAAACATGTTGTCTACGAGCACTCCTAATTGCACGATCGACTTGCTTTCGCACACTAGTAAAATTGTCCCAGTCCAATTTTGTACCCCCTTTTTTGGCACGGATATAAAACTTCTCTTTCTTACTGCAGAGACGTTTCAGTTTCGCCGAAAACCAAGGAGGACGCATACGGCCCTTGATTAGTTTTTGAGGAACATGATTTGTGACAATGTTATTTAAAGAGTTTTTCAGCCACACCCAGTTGTCTTCTACGGATCTTTTATCTGGTTGCAGGTTGAAGAAATCTTTTGCCAGTTTTTTAGCTAAGCCTTTAAATTCCTCGCTGTTCACTTTTTTCCAGAGGGAAATTTTTCGCGGTGGTTTTGAAGGGACTTTAAGCTTTAAGCGCAATTTTGCTTGGATAGTATAATGATCACTAATTCCTGCACACGATGAAACTTCCGAGATTAAATCTGGGTGTGAAGTGAACAGTAAATCTAAAGTATTTTCGGTGCCACTTGTCTCATCACGCCTGGTAGGGAAAGAGACTTTTTGGGACAGGTGATTTTCCAGAGTAAAGTCAGCTAGGGCTCGGGAGGCCCCTTTTGGTTCGCTTTGTTTGCCATCTGACTAATCTACACCCGGGACATTGAAATCGCCCCCCAGGATGATAAGGGGTGAGCGAGAAGAGGCATTAATTTTGGAGATGTTCGATTCAAGATCTAAAAGAGGCTCCGTTTTCGTGTCAGGAGGTCGGTAAAAGCTTCCGATCTGTAACGACTGACCCCCAAGCATAGCCTGACACCAGATTTGCTCAGAGTCGCTGACCAAGTCTGTTCTTTCAAAGCAGGGAATGGTATTGTTAACTCCGATGAAGACGCCGCCTCCATGTTTGTTTCTGTCCTTTCTAAAAATTTGGAGGTGAGGAGGGAAAATCTCAGCAGATTTGATTGATGGGTCCAGCCAAGATTCAGACCTCATCTGTGAAACACGGTGGTGGGGGTATATGGCTGCTGAACATACTAGCTCATTTTTCTTCATTGATGCTAATGTAACCCCACTTTTTGCTAATGTAACCCCACTTTTTGCTAATGTAACCCCACTTTTTAAAAAAGGAGGGAGAGAGAAAGCGGGGAATTACAGACCAGTTAGTCTAACATCGGTAGTGCGGAAACTGCTAGAGTCAGTTATTAAAGATGGGATAGCAGCGCATTTGGAAAGTGGTGAAATCATTGGACAAAGTCAGCATGGATTTACGAAAGGTAAATCATGTCTGACAAATCTGATAGAATTTTTCGAGGATGTAACTAGTAGAGTGGATAAGGGAGAACCAGTGGATGTGTTATATCTAGACTTTCAGAAGGCTTTCGACAAGGTCCCGCATAAGAGATTAGCATACAAACTTAAAGCACATGGTATTGGGGGTTCAGTATTGATGTGGATAGAGAACTGGCTAGCAGACAGGAGGCAAAGGGTAGGAGTAAACGGGTCCTTTTCAGAATGGCAGGCAGTGACTAGTGGGGTGCCGCAAGGCTCAGTGCTGGGACCCCAGCTATTTACAATATATATTAATGATTTGGACGAGGGAATTCAATGCAACATCTCCAAATTTGCAGATGATACCAAGCTGGGGGGTATAGTTAGGTGTGAGGAGGATGCTTGGAGGCTGCAGGGTGATTTGGATAGGCTGAGTGAATGGGCAGATGCATGGCAGATGCAGTACAATGTGGATAAATGTGAGGTTATCCACTTTGGTGGCAAAAACATGAGGGTAGACTATTATCTGAATGGTGGCAGATTAGGTAAGGGGGAGATGCAACGAGACCTGGGTGTCATGGTACACCAGTCATTGAAAGTAGGCATGCAGGTGCAGCAGGCAGTGAAGAAAGCAAATGGTATGTTAGCATTCATAGCGAAAGGATTTGAGTATAGGAGCAGGGAGGTTCTACTGCAGTTGTACAGGGTTTTGGTGAGGCCACACCTGGAGTACTGCGTACAGTTTTGGTCTCCAAATCTGAGGAAAGACATCCTTGCCATAGAGGGGGTACAGAGAAGATTCACCAGACTGATTCCTGGGATGTCAGGACTTTCATATGAGGAAAGATTGGATAGACTCGGTTTGTACTCGATGGAATTTAGAAGATTGAGGGGGGATCTTATAGAAACCTACAAAATTCTTAAGGGGTTGGACAAGCTAGATGCTGGAAGATTGTTCCCGATGTTGGGGGAGTCCAGAACAAGGGGTCACAGTCTAAGGATAAGGGGGAATTCCTTTAGGACCGAAATGAGGAAAACATTCTTTACACAGAGAGTGGTGAGTCTCTGGAATTCTCTGCCACAGAAGGTAGTTGAGGCCAGTTCATTGGCTATATTTAAGAGGGCGTTAGATGTGGCACTTGTGGCTAAAGGGATCAGGGGGTATGGAGAGAAGGCAGGTACGGGATACTGAGTTGGATGATCAGCCATGATCACATTGAATGGCGGTGCAGGCTCGAAGGGCCGAATGGCCTACTCCTGCACCTATTTTCTATGTTTCTATACAACTGCTGATGGTAGTAGCATAATGAATTCTGAAGTGTTTTGACACATCCTGTCTGCTCAAGTTCAAACAAATGCCTCAAAAGTCATTGTCCGGCAGTTCATTCTACAGCAAACCAATGATCCCAAACATACTGCTAAAGCAACAAAAGAGTTTTTCAAAGCTAAAAAATTGTCAATTCTTGAGTGGCCAAGTCAATCACCCAATCTGAACCCAATTGAGCATGCCTTTTATATGCTGAAGAGAAAACTGAAGGGACTAGCCCCCAAAACAAGCAGACGCTAAAGTTGGCTACAATACAGGCCTGACAGAGCATCACCAGAGAAGACACCCAGCAACTGGTGATGTCCATGAATCGCAGACTTCAAGCAGTCATTGCATGCAAAGGATATGCAACAAAATACTAAACATGACAACTTCCTTATTAAAATCTGACAATGTGCACTTTAACCACATGTGATTTTTTTCTATTACTGGGTCCCATTTTTACTATTTTATTCCCACACATGATGGTGGGCACTGTACACATGCGTGCATACACGCACATACACATAAAAAACTAACTAGCAATAATTGTGTAATAATAACTACCATAGTCTATGTAGTTCAGGCTTATTTGGAGGTTGGAGTGTTTAATAGCTTAATGGCTGTAGGGAAGAATATACCTTCCTTGCCTGGTATATTTGTCCTGTTCTAGTAAGCTGTCATTTGGCTCCACCACACAACGTATAGGATGAGATGTAGCTTGTACATCCCAAGAGACTTGTAGTTCTGTACATTAAATGCTCTCTGGTGTCACTTTCAATTTCTGACCTAAGGACGACAGAGGGACATTTTAAGGCTCTGAGAGACAACGCCAATGCATATGTTTTCACTACTAAGGCATTAAGAAATATTAAGGTATTTTGAAAACTTTTTGGACTTTTCTGCAGTTAACATATTCCTCGATGTTAGACTGGTAAAAGCTACACCTGATAATGAATAAAGTTGCATCTAGGGGTGGAAGATTGCAACCTTCACGTGGTCCGCCCTGTTTTGACTAATGCAAACAACTCGACGTGCACAAACGGAAGATCAAATAGAACAAGTTGTCCAGCAACTTTAGGCTGAGCACGCCACACGGAAGAAGAAGAAGTTGCATCTGGATAAATGTAATTTCACAACTAGATGAATTTAAAGATAATATGAAATTGAGAAATAAAAGTCAAAGGAATTTATTAAAGTTTAAAATAGAGGTAATTTAACTTTCAGACCCGCTCAAAAAGTCGGGAAGTAGATACTCTATAATATTTTGTAAGGGACATGATTTTTTAAAATAAATGTATAATCAAGGCTGTGTATACAAAGAATAATCAATGAGGCATAGAAACATAGAAAATAGGTGCAGGAGGAGGCCATTCGGCCCTTTGAGCCAGTACCACCATTCATTGTGATCATGGCTGATCGTCCCCAATCAATAACCCGTGTCTGCCGTCTCCCCATATCCCTTGACTCCACTAGCCCCTACAGCTCTATCTAACTCTCTCTTAAATCCATCAATTGACTTGGACTCCACTGCCCTCCGGGGAAGGGAATACCACAAATTCACAACTCTCTGGGTGAAAAAGTTTTTGCTCACCTCAGTCTTAAATGACCTCCCCTTTATTCTAAGACTGTGGCCCCTGGTTCTGGACTCGCCCAACATTGGGAACATTTTTCCTGCATCTAGCTTGTCTAGTCCTTTTATAGTTGTATATGTTTCTATAAGGCTTGGCTTGGCTGTGTAGAAGAACAATATCAACAAGCAGGAAGAGGTCCTCAGCAGCTAAACACTGTGGGCATAGGCAGGTGATACAGGCTGGAAGGTGTGTTCCTTAAAGCTTATCCATGATGTCTCAGATATGATGGCAATATGGCTGTATTATGGCTACATCTTATAAGCCACATGTGCAGAATATTTTAGACCATAGCTACGGAGAGATGGGGGGGGGGGGGGGGGGAGGGGAGGTGGTCGGGTGTGTGTTTGTGTGTGTCTGTCGGTATGTATGTTTGTGTCTTGGATATTGAATTGATATTGAATTGAATATTTTGGCTGTATTAGAGTGTCTGTGTATGTCTGCTAGATAAACATTGCACATTAAGCAGAGCTTATATTTATGAATTCATTTTCTCTTTTAGTTCCCAAATAATATTACTCTATACGAAATGCTTAATGAAGCATTGTGAACCTAATTTTGAATGCATTGTGGAAAAGTGAAGCTTGTGACATTATTGGCTACCAGGGTTGCCACAGTAGTGAAATGGGATTACTTGGCCTCCGTATTGTTCAGTGGCTGTGGTCTGAAATGTTCTGTCAGTATTGACTTATGACATGGTAACATTATGGCCTTGTATTTAAGAAGGCTAAAATGTACAAACTATTTTTTACGTCCATGACATGTCAAGCTGACCTTGTCTATGCACCACTGCCCAAGGACAGCGGTGGTGAGGGCGGAGGCTGGATAAAATCCAGCTCGTGAGGTGTGTGGGTGGAATTGCTGGACGTTTAACATTTTCGATATTAATTTCCGAAGTACTACATTGAATGAGTACTTTATGTTAAATAAATCTACAATGGTGCAGCTGGTAGACATGTAGCTTCAGGGAATGGATACTGACCAAGGGTGCTGTCTGCGTGCTCTGGTTCCCCCCCACCACATCCGAAAGACATGTGGGTTTGTGAGGTTAATTTTCCTGTGTCAATTACCACTAGTGTGTCGGGAGAGAATGTACAAGTGTGAATGGGTGTGAATCATTGTGAAGTTGGTGGGCCAAAGGGCCAATTTCCATGGTCTATCTTACAACCAATTAATGATGTTAGGTTGAAATTGTTTTAAAAAAGAAAAAAAAAGATTTTTCTCCCTTACTGTCGGGTTTACTGTCAGGGAAATTGTGAATATTGTGGGGTTTTCTTTACACATTAACTGGTGGTCTGAAGAGCAAGGGAGACAGATTCAAAGTGATGGGCAAAAGAGCTCAAGACGCAGCCTGTAGCAGTGAGAGAGTTTTGATCGACTCTTGTCTCAAAAGAAGCGCAGATACCCATGGGGAAATTATATACACAACCCGAGAGAACGTGGAGAAGAGTGCTCCGCTTTTTCACAATGCACTCAAAATGAGGCTCATGTTCCTCCATTTTGTGTGAAGATTATTTGAAAAAAATAAGAACATTTTATTTCATAAATATTAGCCCTGTGTATAATGTGTAATGTGTGTGTGTGTCAGACATACATGGAAATTCTAACAGAGTCACAATATTTAAATTGCCGTCCAAAATATGTCTGCCAAGACACAGCCACACACAAGGCAATGGCATGGAATAGATGGACCAAATGGACTTTTTCCGTAAGCAATGATCCGTGGATTCTATGACACATTATGTTCTGCTTGGTGGTCTATTGCTACCGATTTTTTGAAATGCTCTCTGAAAATATGTTTCCTCTCGAGAATCTCAAGGTTCTCTCTCGAAAACTGAGATTTCTTATCCACAAATGAATGTTCTGAACAAAATATTAAATGCAAAAATATGCATTTATATTTATATAAAGTGATTGCCATTTATATTTCCAAACTTCATCTCACTTTAAGACCTGTACTTACAGTTTAAATGAATGCGATGGATAGAAATGGTAATTTTAGAAAAAAATGTTGTTTAGGTCATTTTGATAAAGCAGATATGATAGTGGCCCATGAATTGAAGGGATAGAGGGATATGGATCATGTGTAGTATGGCGTCAGAGAACAATAACCAGGTTCGAGAGTGACCACACTGACCCTCACAGTATGGTGAGCGTGCGGGATGTATTTTATTTACAGTGTTAAGGAAGTCCAGGTCCACATGGGGGTGCTGTCCCTCACTGTCAAGAAGCATTTGGGGTGATGCTGGCGATCTCAGTCTTGTCCCGGCAGCTCAGTCCTGGTCTTGAAGAAGGAGGCGCTGCGATCTGAGGCTTCTGCCGACAGTTCACCCTTGCCTCAAGAGGGGGCGCTGGCAGTCTCTGAATTACCCGGGTGACTCTGTCTGTCCTGTCTGTCCTGCCTGTCTGCCTGTCTGTCTGTCTGTCCTGCCTGTCTTGTCTGTCCTGTCTATCTGTCTGTCCGTCCGTCCGTCTGTCCGTCCGTCTGCCTGTATGTCCTGTCTGTATGTCCCGTCTGTCCCGTCTGCCCTGTCTTGTCTGTCTTGTCTGTCTTGTCTGGTCTGTCCCGTCTGTCCGTCTTTCTTTCTTTCTTTCTTTCTTTCTATCTTTCAGTTCAGTCTTGGCAGATCATCCCTATATCTATGTAGTTCACAGTTTATTTGGCGGTTAATAGAGTGTTTAATAGAGAAGAAGCCGCTCCTGAACCTGGACTTCAGTTTTCAGGCTAACACCTTCCCGTTGGCAGGTATGTTCCTTCAATGGTGGGGAGGTCAGTACCCGTGATGGACAAGCAGTGTTCACAATGTTTCCGGTCGTGTGAGTTGCCGAACCAGGCCGTGATGCAACCTGTCAATATGCTCTCTACTGTACAGCTGTAGAAGTTCAAGTGAGTATTTGTTGACATGGGCTGGATCCAGGACAGAACTTCAGAGACGTGCATGACCAGGAATCTGACGTTTTTGTCCCACTCCACCACCAATCCATCCATGAAGACAGGTTTGTGGATCCTTGACCTTCCTCTTCCAAAGTCAACAATCAGTTCATTGGTTTTGCTGACGTTGAGAGCAAGGTTGTTGTTTGGACAGTCGATCGATGTCCCTCCTGCACTCTGACTCATCGTCATCTGTAATTTGGTCAACAACGGCGATGTCGTCGGCGAACTTGAAGATGGAGTTGGAACTGTATCCTGCCACATAATGATGTGTGTAGAGCAAGTAGAGCAGGGGCTGAGCTCACCGCCTTGAGGTGCTCCCATGCTGATGGTTATTGAGGAGTTAGTGTTGCAGATAGTGGTCCATTGATGGGGAAATCGAGGATCCAGTTGCAGAGGGAGGCACAGAGACCCAGTTCCATGAGCTTGGTGTGGACATCTTGGTACGTACAGGCTGACGAAGGGTCTCGACCCGAAATGTCACCCATTCCTTGTCTCCAGAGATGCTGCCTGTCCATGAGCTTGGTATCCAGTTTTGAGGGGATGATTATGTTGAATGCCAAGCTGCAGTCTACGAACAACAGACTGACGTATGTGTTTTTATTATGCAAGTAGTTCAGTGCAGAGTGGAGAGCCAGCGAGATCGCATTGTCCGTTGACATTTTGTGGCGGCAGGCAAATGATAGTGGGTCCAGGTTCTTGTTGAGGTGGGAGTTCACCTCAAACTTCAGTCCTGCCTGGCTAGGCCTGCCCAAATCTCTCTACTGGCTTTTTCCCCCTGCCCCCGAAACACTACCTGTCCATGTCCTCCAGAGATGCTGCCTGACCAGCTGAGACACTTCAACACTTTGTGGTCCTTGTCTTAACCTCTACCTTGTAGATCTGCTGCCTTGGTTTCCATCCCCTGCCCCTCACGCAGATAGAAACCAGAGCAGCACTGTGAACTTTCTGAATAGCGCTTGTTAACCTCCCTGCAAAGATGTTGATCCTCTCCATTTCACATCCTGTCTTGTATAGCTCCCACCTGCCGCTGAATGATCCATTTGTCTGAAGCACTCCTGCCTGCACCAGCTCCTTAGCCACTTATTGATCTCCATAACGTTTCCACTTCTTGCCTCACTAGCTCATGGCACAGGTAGTAATCCTGAGATTACAACCCCAAAGATATTGTTTTTTAACCTGCTACATAACCTGCTCCGTAAATTCTCTCTGCAGAACGTCAACTCCCTTCCTACTGGTATTACTGCCTTCGATCCCAGGTTCCTATAGTCCTCACTTCCCTGATCTTTCAAAAGTTTAACTAATTCATTGGACTATCAAAAAATTATCCATTATGCCAAATGTTCTTTGCTCCCCCTCAATACAAATTCTAGGTTTCAAAACACTAGGGCCTGTCCCACTTACACAACCTTTACAGGCAACTGCCGGCACCCGTCATAGGTCGACAACATTTTCAACATGTTGAAAATTCAGCTACGACTCTCACGATCATACGTATGGTCGTGAGAGGTCTCATATGGTCGTGCGATGTCACCCGTGACATGTCGCCAGGGGTCGCCTGTATGGTCTTGAGAAGTCTCCTATGGTCACGAGAGCATACAAAAACATGTTGAAAATTTCGGCGACCTATCACAAGTGCCGGCAGTCGCCTCTAAAGGTCGCGTAAATGGGACAGGCCCTTTAGGATAAACATCACTGGATTGATCTTTCAAATGGTTATCTTGTGAAGAAGACTGGATCAGCTTAATTCCACGAGAGTTTTGAAGCATATGTGACAACTTGATTGGAACACATATGTTTCTGAGGGTCTTGACATGGTGGATGGATGTGGAGAGGATTGGGGGGCAACTGTGGACAACCTAGAACTAGGAGTCACTGTTTAAAAACAAGGGATTGCCTATTGAAAACAAAGTAGATCTAAAACCACAGATCCATGACTCTTTGGAACTTCCTTGGTCAAAAGACTATGGAAGTAGAGAGTTTGAATATCTTTAAAGCAAAGTAAATAGGTTCAAAGAGGCATTAGAGTGAAATGTGAGCAAGGTTGACAAGAATGTAGATTTGAGGTTACAATCATATTAGTCTTAATCTTATTGAGTGGCCTTGAAGGGCTGAATGGCCTACTTCTGCTGAAATCTAGCTCTTATGGGATATCGTCAGTTAGTAACACACTGCTAATTATTATTTTTTGAAATATATTCCAATGTCATCGAAAAATAATCTACTGTCTCCCTTTTGACCATTTCATAATGTTACAGAGATGTATTGCACGGAAACAGGCCCTTCTTCCCAACAGCCCATGCTGACCAAGATGCCCGTTTACCAGTCCCACCTTGCCCATGTCCCTCTAAACTAGGGGTTCCCAACCTTTTCAGTCCCGTTTACCCCAGGCAACTTTAATAGCACATAACAATGTTATTGAATTCAATTCACATGGAAAATCAATGTGAAGATGGAAATGAAATTGGATGCATTCCAGCAGCGCTGCTTGAGGAGGATCCTGAAGACTAGCTACAGAGACCACATCACCAATGAGGAGATCTACCGGGAAACTGCAACAAAGCCTCTCTTCCATCTTCAATGAATTGAATTGAATTATTTCACTTATTTATGAACAGCTAATGATGAACAGAAACAAACACAGTCAGTCAATGAGCAAAAATATGTACAAATCCAGAATGAATACATTTACCCTCTTACTTACTTAAACTTAGTTCCTCCCACACTGTTGCGTGCATTGGGCCATTCTGTTTGGTTATGTGCAACGTCTTCCACCCTCGATAGGTTAGCGTCCAGGGCTTCCAAATCCTTCCGGAATGTTCGCCTCCATGTGAGTTTTGGTCGGCCTCTTTTCCTTTTTCCGTCAGGTTGCTGTGTCATTGCTATCTTAGGTGCATGTTCTGGTGACATTCTGAGTACATGTCCTGCAGATTTCATCCTGCATCCCTCTATGTCCTGGCCGAGAAGCTTTGTTGCAGTTTCCCGGTAGATCTCCTCGTTGGTGATGTGGTCTCTGTAGCTAGTCTTCAGGATCCGCCTCAAGCAGCGCTGCTGGAATGCATCCAATTTCATTTCCATCTTCACATTGATTTTCCATGTCTCACTGGCATAGAGGGCTGTAAGGAGGACTGCGGACTAGAAGAGCTTGACTTTTAGCATCTTGGATATCCCGCCACTAGACCATATTGGCTGCATTCTTCTGAAGACTGATGCAACTTTACCAATTTGGGAGTTGCTGTCGACCTCCACATCTCCATCTACTGTGAACATGCTGCCAAGATCGGTAAATCTTGTGGCGTTTTCCACAGGCTCCCCATTGATTCTCAGTTGGTCTATTGCCTGCTGGTCTCCCGTCTGCATGGTCTTAGTCTCCTGGCAGCTGATCTTTAATCCAACCTTTGATGCATTCTCCTCCAGAGCGGTTGTCGTCTCTTGAAGGATGTGTCTCGACTCCGCTAGTAGTGCAATGTCATTGGCAAAAATCCTACTGGGTAGGTGAACTTTACCCCCTGAGGATAAATTTACCCCAGGTTGGGAACCCTTGCTCTAAACCTTCCCTGTCCATCTCAAGGCCTTTGTATTCTCAGTAAAGATATCATTGCACATTGCGATGAAGAGTTGCTGATTCTTTTGTCCCAGTAATATTGGCCTTTTGGCTAATACCTAGACTCATGCCACCTAAAACATATTCATTGGTCACTGGCTGCTTTTCTATTTGTGGGACTCTGCTATGTTTACTACTTATACTGATGACTGTATTTCCAAAAATATATACTCAGCAGTGAACTGTTATGGCATGGCCTGAGGAAACAATGTAAAACGTTGAAAGGTTTTATTTGTTTTGCTACTGTGCTTTTTGATTTCCTTATCAACCCCTTCCTCCTTCCACAGCTAGCAAGGGACAAATGAGTCTGTTCTTGTTCCTGCCAGATATTTACTTTTGGGTGTATTATGAGAAGGACCAAGTAGAGCTTGTTGAGGTGGCTCTCAGTTAGATTGCCTGTTGATGATTGTATACCAGATGAGATATGGAGAGTGGTCACTTGGACAATACATGAGCAGTAACTGCCCTCATGAAACCTTGGGTCTGCAAGGAATCCATGCTTTCAGAAAGAGGGAATGGAAGCAGGATGAAAGGGTTTGGCTGTGTTTGTTGTTATCAAGAGTTGGTAGATGGTGTGGTGGTTCAGTGGTAATAATCTCATCTCTGAGCCAGAGTGTTGTGGGCTAAAGCCCCACTCAAAGAAGAAATTCAATGGAGCTTCAGTGACATACCAAGCAAATGCTGAACTGCCATCTTACGATTAAGATGAGACATTGAATAAGATTAGCCTTTTCAGATAGATATGAACGATCCCATGGTACTATTTGAAGATATGTAGGAGACTCTGCCTGGTGTCTGGCCAATATTTGTGCCTCAAGTAGCATTACTGACAGATGTTGTGAGGATTTATCTCACTGCTATTTCTGGAAGCTGCCGCACGTTGCAATACAGGTAATACATAATTTATTTCACCCCTGGTTCCTTTAATTAGCAGTCTTCTCATCTGTTTAAGGAACCAGAGGACAGACATGGAGCCATATGTTAGAAATGCTTATCCATTTGGGAAGGGAGTTTACAGATAGACAAAACAAATATGTAACAAATATTTCTCCGAGATCTTCGGCTTCCTCCCACACTCCAAAGACGTGCAGGTTTGTAGGTTAATTGGCTTGGTATGAATGTAAATTGTCCCTAGCGGGTATAGGATAGTGTTAATGTGCGGGGATCGCTGGTCGATGCGGACTCAGTGGACTGAAGGGCCTGTTTCCGCTCTGTATCGCTAAACTAAAAAAACGAAACTAAACTGAACTTTTTTCATCAAATAATAATTGACTCATGAATGGGAGTCCTTGATACTGAATAAATATTCCCTTTGATACCGCTCAATCCTTAAATGCTGGAAAAGATAATAAGGACAAAAGAGTGAACAAAATTCACACTGACTATTTAAATGTATGATTTTGACATTTTGACTAGAATTGTCAAGGAACAGAAAGCTACTGACCATTTGATTGTGAATGGGGATAAGTTTAGATATGTATTTAATGGTCGGCATGGACACAGTGGCAGAAGGGTCTGCTTCTGTACAGTATGACGCATAATAGCTCTAGTGCAAAAACACTCATCTATTTGATGGTCGATTCTAAAGTGATGTGCCGGCCAATTCTTTAAAATGTTCTGCAGTAAATAAGTCTGGATCCTGCACTTGAAATAGGAGATTCTGCAGAGGTTTTACCAGGACCATGTTCAACTGAAGGATTTAAAGTGGTGGTATGAGAAACTGGGAGCATGTTCCATAGACCAGAGATAAGTAAGGGGAAATGTATTAGACTAGCTCTAAAGGATGTAGGAATTTAGTGGAGTAGACAAGGAGGCTCTGTTTTCACTGGTGGTGCTTCCACTGCCCAGTGCTTCCACAGAGATGCAACACATTTGATCCGGATTTGATAAAGGAACTTGAGGTTAAGGAGCCATTAGGAGTTAGGGTGGAATATTTTCTGAATGCACTATATACATATATATTTATCTATCTGTATACTTATCTATATATCTATCTATATATATATCTATATACATAAGTCTATCAATAGACATTTGCAAGTCTATCAATAGACATAATGCATTTCGTTGTCTCTGTACTGTACACTGACAATGACAATTAAAATTGAATCTGAATCTGAATCTGAATCTTATGTCTTGTTTTGTTTCTATATGTGTGTGTGTGCGCGTGTGTATGTGTGTGTGCGTGTGTATGTGTGTGTGCATGTGTGCGTGTGTGTATGTGTGTGTGTGCGCGTGTGCGTGTGTGTGTGTGTGTGTGCATGCGTGTGTATGTGTGATTGTATTTTCGCCAAAACAGTACAGAATAGCGCAAACATTTTCGCAGAACCTTACTCAGCTTTTTCCCGTTGTCGATGTAATAAGTTTCCTTCAGATTCAATGTTATATTTCATGTTATTGATATTTAAAGTTTCAACAAAGCCAACTTTGAGAACAATCTGCCTTTGAGAGGGAGACTCTTCCAGCAGCTTCCAGTGATGATGTCACGATGGCATCTCACAGTTGTTCAATCACAACGGGATCTCATTTACACAAGCTGCCGTGAAGATTCCGAAAACTGAAAATGTCTTCACAATGTGATCTCTGCTGCCAATACACAAGCTATGAGAGTGTTTTTACATTGTTGTAAGGACAAGGACGCAGTGGGTGAGATTTAAAAGTTATAAAGTGATATTTAAAAGTTGGATTTCTTCAAATCTGTACTGGCAGTTATGACGTGACAATGTCCTACTGACTACAATGTTTCTATCCCAGGACACTGAGTCCCTCACAGCAAATGTCCTTCAGGGAAAGAATATGCCAGCCTAACCCAGCACAGCAACGTTTAAACTTCTTCTTGCATATGGCGTGCACAGCCTAAAGTTGTAAAACAACTTGTTCTGTTTGATCTTCTGTTTGTGTACGCCAGGTTGATTGGATTAGTTGAAACAGGGCGGACCACGTGAAGGTTGCAATCTCCCACCCCAGCAAAGTTTAATGATTAGATTTGGATAACAAATGACGGCCTTGTTGGTGGCACCTACATCACATTAAATGTTCGTGCAATCGCATTTTGCAAGTTTACAATGACCTGCACAGTTGGGGGCTATGGGGGAGTGACGGAATATCGCATTGGTGGAATGGGATGTGTTGGGGGAACGGGTGAGTGGTGGAATCTTACGTTGGACAACAGGCTGCGTTGGGGACCAGGTGACAAGGACCCAAAAGGTGAGTGGTGGAATCTTATATTGGATAACGGGTTGCGTTGGGGGACAAGGCCTCCCGTGGGGGCAATGGGTGAGTGGTGGATTATTGTGGTGGGGGAACGGGCTACGTTGGGGGAACGGATGAGTGGTGGAAATGGGTTGCGTTCGGGGACGGGGCACAATGGTCTAATATATATATATATGTGTGTCTGTATATATGTGTATGTATATATATATGTGTGTGTGTGTGTATATATATGTGTGTCTGTATAAACGTGTGTGTATATGTGTGTGTGTATATATATATGTGTGTATATATATATGTGTGTGTATATATATATATGTGTGTATAGATATATATGTGTGTGTGTATATATATGTGTATGTATATATATGTGTGTACATATGTGTTTTTGTGTGGGTACATGTATGTGTGTGTATATATATATGTATGAGTGTGCGTGTGCGTGTGTATGTATATATGTGTGTGTTTATATATGTGTGTATATATGTGTGTATGTGCGTATGTACATGTGTGTGTGCATATATGTGTATGTGCATATTTATATGTGTGTGTGTATATATATGTGTGTATATGTATGAGTGTGTGCGTGAATATATATGTGTGTGCATATTTATATGTGTGCGCGTATATATATGTGTGTATGTTTATATATAAAACACACACACACACACACACACACACACACACACACACACACACACACACACACACACACACACACACACACACACACACACACACACAGGGAGACAGAAACAGAGAGAGAAAGAGCAAGAGCATAAGGGAGGAATTAATTGTGGACGGGCATTGCGGAGTGCATGGTCTTCTTTGATAAGATTATTGGCAATGCTTGACATTTCTGTTTAAAAACAGGTTCATTGCCTCATTTTGCTCAACATCGTACACTGTTGACATTAATCCCAGTGCTCACTGTGATATGATTGTAAAAATATACCCCAAAAATTAAATAATCAGCACGCCCTTTATTTAAATGCTAACTTGTTGCTGAGAGACAGTTTCATCTGCAAGAAATCTGTTGAAGGATTTCTGGGACGTACGGCAAGTGATGGCCACTGGGCATTTGATCCTCATTATCAAACATTAGTTCAATTCTATATTTTTTGAAACAACTGATTTCTGATTCCCGTAACAGCATAACCATGCTTAAAAATTAGATTTAACAGAGAAATTTGTGTGAGAGAAACTTTGTAATCAGCTTTTAATTCAGTTGGATAAAGGCATCGTCTAATCAGGGCTGGTGACCAAAATCACTGTTTAAGGGGGAGTTTTAAGTGTAACGTCTTCCGGATGATTTTATTACAGTTATCAGTCTGGTGTTTGAAGTGAAAACAATAATCCAGTTCCTCTCTTTCAAGTAAATTCAGAAAGTGTTATTTGCTCAATCATTTGGCTGTTAGACAATTTGTCCAGATATTGGCATTGATTTTGAGATTTTGTGGAATTTATGTCCATCTGAGTCTGTGACGCACATCATGTATTGTTTGTTCTCTATTGAATTTATAGTCAATCTCATTTGCTTCAGCTTTAATTCTAAACTGCTTGGTACAGTTACGTACTAAATGTACTAAATGTTGGGGAATTGCATTGTGTAATGGTGGTTTTCTTTTTTATGGTCAGTTGTGTAAAAAGATTGTTACTTGATGATAATACCAAGGTAGATATTCGTGGCCAACAGTCCAGATGTCCGTGCAGTGGAATGAGATTTAAACCAGCAATGTCTCGTGCCAATGATCCTGGACATTAATAATGATTTGCCTGAAAGTAAGAAATATTCCATTTTTGCACTGTTGCTGTAGAGGGCAGATTGTTAACATCAAGTGAACAGTTAGATGTGGTCAATGATTTGCCATTGCATGGCTACACAACTCCATTTCTTAGCAACCAGCAATTGAATGCTAAGTACAGCTTGAAATGCATGGGCATAAATCTTTGAAGGTGGCAAGGTAGGTTGAGAAAGCAGTGAAATTTAACCAAAGCAGAGCAATCTTTGCATCGCAGTTACGCTCCCTTAAGGATCTGATTCTCTGAAAAACACACAGCACAGGGACCAGCACCAAAAATAAAGCTTTATTATAAACTTCTAGAATATGCAGTGGACATTGTGTCTGTGGATAGGAACTGTTCCATTTGATATTTGATGATAAATCTATATGTAAGAAAGCAACGAAAGCTTTTCACTGTACACGTGACAATAAACTAAACTCGGTAGAGTTGCTGCCTTACAGCGCTTGCAGCGCCGGAGACCGGGGTTCGATCCCGACTACGGGTGCTGTCTGTACAGAGTTTGTACGTTCTCCCCGTGACCGCGTGGGTTTTCTCTGAGATCTTCGGTTTCCACCCACACTCCAAAGACGTATAGATATGTAGGTTAATTGGCTTAGCATATGTGTAAAATTGTCCTTAGTGTGTGTAGGATAGTGCTAACGTGCGGGGATCGCTGGGGTCGGTATGGACTCGCTGGGCCGAAGGGCCTGTTTCCGCGCTGTATCTCTAAATAAAACTAAACTAAACTCAAACTCAAAAAAAAATGTAAGAAAAGACAAACGAAAGTCACAGACTTCTTAGAATTACAAGTAGGATGGAATTTGACAAAAACCCAACCAGCTCATGGTAACTTTACATCACAATCCGTTTCAGGTCTTCCATTTAAAATTATGTTTACGCATGGGTTTCCACCGATTAGAAAGAATACAAAGCAGCAAGTTAAATAGGTTTATGGTGCTCATACAGCATGACAAAGCAGATCAGTTGGATCTTTTTTTAATCCGAAACTACAATAATTTGGAGAAATGTAAAACAAATGAAGCATGTGACGAGCGGTGTAATGAAAGAGAAGATTCTGACCAACAATGCTATGTAACTTTCCTCTATAATTCATTACTGGGAAACTAAAACAAAGAAAAAGCCAATGGAACGTTTGCAGTGGATGCAGGGTGAAGTGGCAGCTCAAACAAACACAAGACAGCATTCCAATAATGAAATAGTGGAGGTATGGTCCAGGCATCATACCTCCTTGCCCATCACATTGCCAAATGCAAATCACCAATTACAACAGATAGAGTCGTAGAGTGATACAGGGTGGAAACGGACCCTTCGACCCAACTTGCCCACACCGGCCAACATGTCCTAGCTACACTAGTCCCAGCTCCCCGTGTTGGGTCCATATCCCTCCAAACCTGTCCTATCCATGTACCTGTCTAACTGCCTCTTAAATGTGAAATGTCCTAGATGAAGACTTAAAATGCCTTTAATAATGCATGTCTGTCGTAGAATCTTGGGTGAAATAGCTACCAAGAAAATTAGCAGCATCTCTTTGTTACATAATAGAGCTTCATATTGAATCACTGACATCGCTGGAAACATTTATTCTCAAATGACAGAGACCGACTGGTGTCAGGGGAGAAGGCAGGAGAATGGATTAAGAGGGAAAGATAGATCAGCTACGATTGAATGGCATAGTTGACTTAGAAACATAGAAAATAGGTGCAGGAGGACGCCATTCGGCCGTTCGAGCCAGCACTGCCATTCATTGTGATCATGAATGATCATCCACTATTAATAACCCGTGCCTGCCTTCTCCCCATATCCGTTGACTCCACTAGCCCCTAGAGCTCTATCCAACTCTTAAATCCATCCAGTGATTTGGCCTCCACTGCCCTCTGTGGCAGGGAATTCCATAAATTCACAACTCTCTGGGTAAAAAAGTGTTTTCTCAGCTCAGTCTTAAACGACCTCCCATTTATTCTAAGACTGTGGCCCCTGGTTCTGGACTCACCCAACACAGGGATGATTTTTCCTGCATCTAGCTTGTCCAGTCCTTTGATAATTTTATATGTTTCTATAAGATCCCCCTCATCCTTCTAAAATCCAGTGAATACAAGCCTAGTCTTTTCAATCTTTCCTCATATGACAGTCCCGCCATCCCAGGGATCAATCTCGTGAACCTACGCTGCACTGCCTCAATCACAAGGATGTCCTTCCTCAAATTAGGAGACCAAAACTGTACACAATACTCCAGATGTGGTCTCACCCCAGCCATATACAACTGCAGAAGAACCTCTTTACTCCTGTACTGAAATCCTCTTGTTATGAAGGCCAACATTCCATTAGCTGTTTTCACTGCCTGCTGTACCTGCACGCCAACTTTCAGTGACTGGTGTACAAGGACACCCAGGTCTTGCTGAACCTCCCCGCTTATCTAACCTAACCCCATTGAGATAATAATCTGCCCCCTTGTTTTTCCCGCCAAAGTGGATAACCTCACATTTATCTATATTATACTGCATCTGCCATGCATCTGCCCACTCACTCAACCTGTCCAGGTCCCCCTGCAACCTCCTAACATCCTCTTCACAGTTCACACCGCCACCCAGCTTTGTGTCATCCGCAAACTTGCTCGTGTTGCTCCTAATTCCCTCTTCCAAATCATTAATATATATGGTAAACAGTTGTGGCCCCCACACTGAGCCTTGCGGCACTCCACTCGCCACTGCCTGCCATTCTGAAAAGGACACGTTCACTCCTGCTCTTTGCTTCATGTCTGCCAACCAATTTTCTATCCATGTCAACACCCTACCCCCAATACCATGTGCTCTAATTTTAGTCACCAGTCTCCCGTGCGGGACCTTATCAAAGGCTTTCTGAAAGTCTGGATGCACTACGTCGACTGGCACCCCTTTATCCATTTTACTTGTCACATCCTCAAAAAATTCCAGAAGATTAGTCAAGCATGATTTCTCTTTCATAAATCCATGTTGACTTGGACTAATCCTTTTACTGCTATCCAAATGCCCCATTATTACCTCTTTAATAATTCTCCAGCATCTTTCCCACCACCGAAGTCAGGCTAACTGATCTGTAATTCCCCGTTTTCTCTCACGCTCCTTTCTTGAAAAGTGGGATAACATTAGCTATCCTCCAATCCACAGGAACTGATCCTGAATCTATTGAACATTGGAAAATGATCACCAATGTGTCCACTATTTCTAGAGCCACCTCCCTGAGGACCCTGGGATGCAGACCATCAGGCCCAGGGGATTTGTCATCCTTCAGTCCCATTAGCCTACCCAATACTATTTCTCGCCTAATTAAAATTTATTTCAGTTCCTTTACCCCCTTAGATCTTCCGCTAATGCATTTCGTTGTCTCTGTACTGTACACTGACAATGACAATTAAAATTGAATCTGAATCTGAATCTAAATCTGCTGTCCAGTACATCTGGGAGATTGTTTGTGTCCTCCTTAGTGAAGACAGATCCGAAGTACCTATTCAACTCTTCTGCCATTTCCTTGTTGCCCATAATAAGTTCACCCGTGTCTGCCTTCAAGGAACCCACATTTGACTTTGCTACTCTTTTTCCCTTAACATATTTAAAGAAGCTTTACTGTCCTTCTTTATGTTCCTGGCCAGTTTCCCCTCATACTTCATCTTTTCAGCCCGTATTGCCCGTTTTGTTTCCTTCTGTTGTCCTATGAACGTTTCCCAATCCTCTGGCTTCCGGCTACTCTTTGCTGTGTTATACATCTTTTCTTTTAGTTTTATTCGATCCCTAACTTCTCTTGTCAGCCACGGTTGCCTCCTACTCCCCTTAGAATCTTTCTTCCTTTTTGGAATGAAATGATCCTGCGTCTTCCGGATTATGCCCTGCTGTTCCACAGTCATTCCTGCTAGGATCCCTTTGACCAGCTCCCCGCCCATGCCTTCATAATCCCCTTTGTTCAACTGCATCACTGCCACTTCCGATTTAATGTTCTCCTTCTCAAATTGCAGATAAAACTAATCATATTATGATCGCTACCTCCAAACAGTTCCTTTACCTCGAGTTCTCTTATCATATCTGGTTCATTGGACAACACTAAATCCAGAATTGCCTTTTCTCTGGTCGGCTCCATTACAAGCTGCTCTAAGAATCCATCTCGGAGGCATTCTACAAACTCTCTTTCTTGGGGTCCTGAACCAACCTGATTTTCCCAGTTTACCTGCATATTGAAATCCAGATATGGGCCGAATGGCCTAATTCTGCTCCTCTCACTTACGAATGAAAACTCTCGGCACATTTGCAACACTGTTAGATGAGAACTGATTGTCTGATGTACGAATGGCCATATATCATGAGGATTTATTTTGCTGGGTTCAACTGCGCCAAAATACAGCTGGAGGTGACATGTTTTAAGATTTGCGTAAATATTTGATGGGGCAGGGTCTGCACTGGAATTTGCAAACTCTGCTGTTTCATAGAGAGGTAGCAATAGCCAAGAAATTGTTTTCATCATTTCATGATGTCCTCATTTTAGTACCTAAAATTATGAATTTTATGAAAGTAAACAGCCTCAATTCTCACCTCTGTGTTGTAATATGTTCAAAATGGGGACTAATCGCCATAAGCCACTCAACATGTTGAGGTGCAGTGACAGTCCCCATGGTTAAGTACTCAATTAAGTGTATGAACTGCAAGATAAACTTGAGGTCTTTGTATGTCAACTGGGCGGCAGGGTAGCACAGCGATAGAGTTGCTGCCTGACAGAGCTTGCAAAAAACTCAGAGACCTGAGTTTGATCCCGACTATGGGTGCCGTCTGCACGGAGTTTGTACGTTCACCCCATGATCACGCCGGTCTTCTCCGAGATCTTCAGTTTCCTCCCACACTCCAAAGATGTACAGGTTTTTAGGATAGCATTAGTGTGCAGGGATCGCTGGTCGGCATGGACTTGCTGGGCCGAAGGGCTTGTTTCCGTGCTGCATCTCTAAACTAATACTAAACTAAATATGTCCTGTTGGAATTTGCCAAGCTTGCACAGCTGGCATGTATTTGCAATGGCAGACAAGCTTTCAAAAAAAGTAAATGTAATGTCTAGAAAGAAAGAATTGGGCACAACTGGTTTGACATGTTTCCATCCTTGGCAGGGATGATAACTGTTGACAGCAAAGCCATCAGTCTCACTCTGCAAAGTGAAATATTATCATCCCATCTAAAACCTCCAACCACGATTCACAGCAGGGAAGACATTGGACATTAAGACTCTCTGGTGTCAACACAGAGGACAAGATGTTTAATGATCAGAGATATAAATGATGTGTCCCATAGTCAGGATCGAACCAGGGTCTCTGGCGCTGCAAGCTCTATAAGGCAGCAACTCTACCGGGGCGCCACCGTGCTGCCCTACATGATAAATGTTCTGTGATGTGCAACAACAACAGAATAATAGGACGTGTGTTGGATTTTGTATTGCGCCTTCAATTATGTCTGGGTGCAACTTATGCTCTGAAGAAGGGTCTCGACCTGAAACGTCACCTATTCCTTCGCTCCATAGATGCTGCCTCACTCGCTGACTTTCTCCGGCATTTTTGTCTACCTTCGATTTTTCCCCGCATCTGCAGTTCTTTCTTATATTTAGGGCTTGCTTTGGGAATGCATTAGTGTGTGTAATAAAAAAAGAAGCATTCTCACCCAGCCAGAGAGAGAACACCTACATTTTAATAGTATTGTCAAAAAATTCTCCTGAAGTGTTAAATGTCAACAGAAAATCTACATTAAATGGGTTGAGATTCAGATTATTGAACCTAATTAAATTCCAGTGAATGGGCATTTTCATCACCTAATTTCACATTTGTGTACACAAACCTAGTAGTAAAAACCAGACATAAATGGTCAGGACCTTAAAAGAGGTCCATGTCATTTCAGTTCATGCCTATCCCAACATCAAAACCACAGTTGAATGTGATACTGAAGGAGCCAGGCTTAACATTCTGCTCTGCTGCCCTGCCTTAACTTCTTGCCTTCATTCAAGCATTTGATATTAGCAATGTTCAGTTCAGTTTAGTTTAGTGTCACGTGTACCGAGGTACAGTGAAAAGCTTTTGTTGCGTGCCATCCAGTCAACAGAAAGACAATACATGATTACAATTGAGCCATTTACAGTGTATAGATACATGATAAGGGAATAACGTTTAATGCAAGGTTAAGAAATGTTGCTGATGGAATAAAGATTTAAGAGTGTGGAGCGATTGTAATATGTGATTGTAGATCGGCTTCTGTGGCCAGCGCGCAAATAGTCAGTCGCCTGGATTGGCCGCCATCTTGGAATCAGGAGAAACAATTATGTTGTTCTGTGATGTCTGATCTGAATCATCTGCCGGAGTTTATTTTTTTACTTGCTGTGAGATGTGTAAACCAAGGTACCTACACATGGGAAGAATGGTATTGTTGTATAAAATAATCATATGCCATTTAAATATATACTGTGAAAATGAGTTCTCGTTCCAAATAGAATCAAAAATCAAAGTATTGTCCCTCAGACTGTCGAGCTCCTGAGTTTCTGTGGTGTTAAGCTATGACTTTGGTGTCACTTCAAAGTAGGGACCTTTGCAACATTAAGCTCTTAAAGCAAATATAAATGCCCCTCAATGTATCATGGAGGGTCTAGAGGAGGTTTACAAGAATGATTCCAGTAATGAGTGGGTAGCACATGGTGAGTGTTTGGCACCATTGGGCCTCTACACACTAACCACCCCTACACTAACTACCCCCAGCTCCTCTATAATCTTTGGCTGTGAGTTCAGCGGAACTTACGCCTTATGTATTCTCCCGATCGGCAGAGCATTTTGAGACCGGGGGGAGGGGGGGGGGGGTTTGGAGCGGGCAGCGCACGGGCAATTCCAGCAGCGGGAGGCACGGCGCGAGCGTAGTTGGAGCCAGGCTGCCAAATAAAGAGAGAGAGAGAAGCGGCTTGGGATTGGTCGGCATGTGGGATTGTGACGTCAGCAGCTCGTGAGGTCCCGTTTAGATTTTTAAATGAGTGAGTGGGGGGGGGGGGGGGGAAGGATTTTATTTAAAAATGTGTACATAAAAATGTCTAAATGTAATGACAAGTGAATCCGTGAATGTAAAAGCGAAATCGCTAGCGAAATGGAAAAAATGGCGGAGTTTTCATATCTGGTTTTGGCGGATCATGGAATCAAAGGCCAAAAATATTATCTGAAAAAAAGATGGAATGTGACATACACCCACAAACTCACACACACCGCCGACACACACACAGAGTTTTAAAAGTATACTAGACCAAGTACAGACCTGTTGGGTCTGTTCCCCCAACGCACGTTTGCACACACACTAACCACCCCCACGCTAACTACCCCTTTGATATTATATTAATATTATTAATTAGATCCTTTTACCCCATAACCGTCCTAGCCACTGACGCATAGCCCCCAACTCGCAGGCGCGTCTAGAGAGGGAGAGGGGGGTAGAGAGTGACGACAGAGAGAGAATGGGGAGAGACAGTGAGAGAGCCAGAGACAGAAGGGAAAGAGACAGGGGGAGAGGGAGGGTGGTGGGGTGGGGGAGGAAGGGAGAGATAGATGGGAGAGAGAGAGGGGGAGAGTGGAAGGGAAGGGGAGAGATGGGGTGAGAAGGGAGGGGGAGAGGTGGGGGGAAGCGAGGGGGAGAGGTGGGGGGAAGGGAAGGGGAGAGGTAGGGGAAGGGAGGGGAGGGGGGAAGGGGGTTTAGGGGAGAGGAAGGGAGAGAGAGGGGGTGAGGGTGAGAGAGGGGGAGGGGAGAGAGAGGAGAAGAGAGAGAGGAAGGAGAGAGAGAGGGGGGTGAGGGAGAGAGATGGGGGAGAGAGGGGGAGGGGGGAGGGAGAGAGGGGGAGGGATAGAGGGGAGAGAGAGAGAAAGAGTGGGGGGGAGAGAGAGAGGGGGGGTAGAGAGTGAGAGCAGAGAGAATGGGGAGAGACAAAGAGAAAGGGGCAGAGACAGAAGGGCAAGAGACGTGAAGGGGAGGAGGAGAGGGAGGGTGGGTGAGGGGGGGAGGGTGGGGGAGGAGGGGTGAGAGAGATGGGAGGAGAGGGGGGGAGGGGGGAAGGGAGGGTGGCGAGGAGATGGGGTAGGGGAGAGAGGGTGAGAGGGGTAGGGGGAGAGAGGGGGAAGAGTGGGGAGGGAGGGGGAGAGGGATGGGGCCAGTCCATCTATTGCCCACTCCCTATCACCCCCACTACTCTTAGGTATGTTGCAAAACTTACCTTGAGCAGCGCTGCAGTTCTGCCGCTCCCCGTGCGCGCGACTTTGGTGCCTTTCAGAGGGGGGCGGGCTTAAAGTGCAGTTTTTCAACAGACCTGGAAAATCGATGAATGTCGGGCGATTTCGTTGCGGAAGAAAAATCGCTCCGACATTTCATGAATGAAGGTATTTTTAAATTACTCTAAATTATTTATTAACTAGAGTAATTTAAAAATCACCTTCAAAAGCCGTGAGCACTGACAACCGGAAGGATTTTGCGTAGGGGAGAAAAAAAGGTAAATAGTTTTTTTTTATATTAAAAGTTGGTTTTTCGGGAGGCTTTAATCACATTTTTATGTTGCGAAATGGGGTCCCAAACAATGTATGAACAAACAATATTTTTCCTCCCGACTTCACCGCTAACCGCAACGTTCCAATCCACCGCATTCCACTAAAACCCACTCGCTAGTTGATTTAAATGGCCATTAATTTACAGGCATTAAACACTAAATTCCTTCCATTTGGCCCAGAAATTCATGAAAATGAGATTTAAAAATTATGTTATATTGTGGATTATTGTGTGAATGTTATTTGGACACTTAGGCAATTTAAAAAAAAGTTTATCTTTTCTTAAGAAATGGATAGATGTTTAGATCTACTCATTGAATTTTGTAATTAGCTACAATTAGATAACTAACTAATTATATGCTTTAATTTCAGGTCATCCAAGTAAGATTGTTTCATATTTGTTTCAGAATGCTTCAATCTATAATAACTGAAAATTTCATTGAGTTCTCTTAATTTTTAAGAAAGTTATGGGCTTTTAACTTTTCCAGATCACAGCTTTTGCGTTAATTCAATTGAAAGGCAATGGGGAACAAGATGCTAATTTCCTAGTATGAAAATGGCCATAACTTTCTTAATACTGAAGATATGAAAGTGAATTAGGTGTCAAATTAAACTTCTTTTTATGCTTTATCTGATGGGATAAATTGCTGACTTGATTTTTTCAATCTCAAAATTTTGTAACATTGCTACTACTCTCCCTCTATTCCCACCCTCTCCCTCCTCACCTCCCCCATTCCCCTCTCTCCCTCCCTACTCCCTCCTCTCCCTTAATCCCCCGACTCCCCCTCTTCACCTCCCCAGGATCGGGCCTTTAGCCTTCCCGCCCGTCGCCTTATCTCTACTCCTGATCTGCAGAGCATGCCAGCGTGAGAGTGCAGCTGTGGGCTTGTGACCAAAGATCCTGCTTGTGACTCTCTGGAGCGCGCAGGGGATGGGAGGGGCACGCAGGCTTCGTGAGCTGCTCCAGCTGTGAGTTCAGCGAAGAGACCTTATCTCGTCACCCGATCGGCAGAGCATTTTGAGAACGGGGGGGGGTGGATTTGGAGCGGGCGGGCGATTCCAGCTGCGGGAGGCGCGGCGAGCATAGTTGGAGGGGGGGTTGGAGGGCGTGGGCGATTCCAGCTGCAGGAGGCACGGCGCGAGCAGTGTTGGAGGGGAGGAGGGAGATGGGGTAGGGGAGGGAGGGGGAAGAGAGTGGAGGGAGGGGGAGAGGGGTGGGGGGAGAGAGGGCAAAGAGTGGGGAGGTAGAGGGGGAGGGGTAGGGGCAGTCCATCTATTCCCCATTCCCTATCACCCCCAATCCTCTTTCTCTATTCCCACATACGTGATCACGCGCTTCGACACAGGCTGCCGGGGGGGGGCGCTGGGGCTGGAGCAAAGGCAGATGTAAATGAATCCATTCCGATTGGACATCTGTGAGCATTGGGCATTGTGACATCACACGATGGAACGTTCGTCAACATTCTATGGGTGCGAGCTGTTTGATTTTTTTAAACATTTTGAAATATTGGGGGGGGGGGGAAGGATTTTATTAAAAATGTGTACATAAAAATGTCTAAATGTAATGAGGAGTGCATTAGTGAATGTAAAAATGTCTAGCAAAATGGAAAAAATCTCGGGGTTTGAGCGTATGGTTTTGGCGGACCATGGAATCAAAGGCCAAATATCTTATCTGAAAAAAAATGGAATGTCACACACACACACACACACACACACACACACACACACACACACACACACACACACACACACACACACACACACACACACACACACACACACACACACACACACACACACTCGATTTAAAGAAAACCTCATCATTTTGCCCTTGCATTTGTTTACAAATACGCAATTCTGCCGATCAGAAATGTGATCTTGCAGTTTTAATTATATCTAAAGTCTATTCAACAAAAAGCAGTTGCCTCTATATTAACCACTTTTTACTCCACAATGTTAAATATGTTTAAGTATTCTCCAGGTAAATTGATGCTGACTGTTGTCATAACTGATAGGAGTAGAATTAGGCCGAATATGGCTGATTAATCTCTCTCTCCTAACCCCATTATCCTGCCTGCTCCCCTTAACGTAGGACAGCCGCAGTGATTATGATTCCTTTTCTGTATTGAAGTTCCCAAAACTGCACATTGTCCTCCAAGAAAATATTCCTACAAATGTATTACTTTTCATTTATTCCTTATTCCTTAGTTCCTTATTTCCAGATAATAACCCCTTAAATTTTATCGGACTTCTCAACTCTAACTACTGTTGGCTGTTTACATTTGCACTCTCACGGAGGATTGTGCTTTGAACTCCTCAAACTTTAAACAAGCCAGACCTTTTGTTCACCCAAACATTGTGTGTCATTCTGTTGTATGTTTACTCATTCTTTTTATTTAAATCTTCCAAATTGTCTGAATACACATATCCACATTAAATTGCCACTTTGCACTTCCATATGCAAGGGTACTGTCTGATTCACCAAGAGCCCATTGCGGACATTGGACTTTGTCTCTGGAACTGTTGCGTTACAATGTGGAGTACCATGCTTTGCATTTGTATCTTTTCCTTTGCTCCAACTTTTCTTCACGGGTTTAGCTTGATTGAATCTCTGTATAGTATTGGCTTGATTGTATCTACAGTGCCCTCCATAATGTTTGGGACAAAGACCCATCATTTATTTATTTGCCTCTGTACTCCATAATTTGAGATTTGTAATAGAAAAAAAATCACATGTGGTTAAAGTGCACATTGTCAGATTTTAATAAAGGTCATTTTTATACCTTTTGGTTTCACCACGTAGAAATTGCAGCAGTGTTTATACATAGTCCCCCCATTTCAAGGCACCATAATGTTTGGGACACAGCAACGTCATGTCAATGAAAGTAGTCATGTTTAGTATTTTGTCACATATCCTTTGCATACAATGACTGCTTGAAGTCTGTGATTCATGGACATCACCAGTTGCTGGGTGTCTTCTCTGGTGATGCTCTGCCAGGCCTGTATTACAGCCATCTTTAGCGTCTGCTTGTTTTGGGGGCTAGTCCCCTTCAGTTTTCTCCTCAGCATGTAAAAGGCATGCTCATTTGGGTTCAGATTGGGTGATTGACTTGGTCACTCAAGAATTGACTACTTTTTAGCTTTGAAAAACTCATTTGTTGCATTAGCAGTATGTTTGGGATCATTATCTTGCTGTAGAATGAACCACCGGCCAATGAGTTTTGAGGCATTTGTTTGAACTTGAGCAGATAGGATGTGTCTATACACTTCAGAATTCATTATGCTGCTACCATCAGCAGTTGTATCATCAATGAAGATAAGTGAGCCAGTACCTTCAGCAGCCATACATACCCAGGCCATAACACCCCCACCACCGTGTTTCACAGATGAGGTGGTATGCTTTGGATATCTTGGCCAGTTCCTTCTCTCCTCCATACTTTGCTCTTGCCATCACTCTCATATACGGTAATCTTCATCTCATCTGTCCACAAGACCCTTTTCCACAACTGTAGTTGCTCTTTTAAGTACTTCTTGGCAAACTAACCTGGCCATCCTATTTTTGCGGCTAACCAGTGGTTTGCATCTTGCAGTGTAGCCTCTGTATTTCTGTTCATGAAGTCTTCTGTGGACAGTGGTCATTGACAAATCCACACCTGACTCCTGAAGAGTGTCTCTGATCAGTTGGACAGGTGTTTGGGGATTTTTCTTTTTTATAGAGAAAATTCTTCCGTCATCAGCTGTGGAGGTTTTCCTTGGCCTGCCAGACCCTTTGCGATTAGTAAGCTCACCAGCGCTCTCTTTCTTCTTAATGATGTTCCAAAGTTGATTTTGGTAAGCCTGAGGTTTGGCTGATGTCTCTAACAGTTTTATTCTTGTTTCTCAGTCTCATAATGACATTTTTGACTTTCATTGGCATAACTTAAGTCCTCATGTTGATAAACAGTAATAAAAGTTTCCAATGGTGATGGAAAGATTGGAGGAAAGACTAGACACTGAGAGCTCCCTTATACCTGCATTAAGAAGACATTTAAACACACCTGAGCAATTACAAACGCCTGTGAGGCCATGTGTCCCAAACATTATGCAGTAATTTCTACATGGTGAAACTCAAACGTATAAAAATACCCTTTAATAAAATCTGACAATGTGCACTTTAACCACATGTGATTTTTTTCTATTACAAATCTCAAATTGTGGAGTACAGAGGCAAATAAATAAATGATGGGTCTTTGTCCCAAACATTATGGAGGGCACAGTATGTATGGTATTATCTAAATTGTGTAAGAAGGAACTGCAGATGCTGGTTTACACCAACGATAGACACAAAATGCTGGAGTAAATTAGTGGGACAGGCAGCATGTCTGAAAAAAAGGACGGGCGAGCCCAGTGTCTGAATAAGGGCCGAGACCCGAAACGTCACCCATTCCTCCTCTCCAGAGATGCTGCCTGACCTGCTGAGTTACTTGAGCACTTTGTGTCTTGTTTTATTACAGGACAGAGCAGGGTCGAGAGAGTGAGCACTTAATTTGCACATTCGTATAAATAGAAATCTGAGCAAACTAATTCGATTCTTCAACATAACCATGAATCCTGACAGTACCAGATACATAATAAATGTGTAACTGTTCTTAATCCTATTGGAGTTCATATATAAAGGATAATTACTCAGTTGTTCTCTACAGCATAGAACTGCATCAACTCTGTGAAATCAATACGTTCTGATCAAAGTATGTGAATCAAAAACTATGGATGGGGGGTGGAGGGGGGGGGGGGGGGATAGATAAAGGAATAGGAAGATAAATAATCTGCAAAAGAAAGAGGTGGGAAGAGTCCAACATGGAGTCTAAACCACAGAATTAGTCAGTTGGGCTGAATGTTCCCACTTTACAGTACTCTATATAATTCTTCTTCCAAACTAGTCTGAGTGAACCCAGATTTCCTTGCTTGTTGGCCGTAACCTATCCACATTGCCAGATTCCTCTTAGTCTGAAAATGTTGAACAAATCTATGAGCACACCTTATCAAATACCTTCTAAAAAAACCTTCAAATACCTTCAAGTATGAAGAAGGGTCTCTCCTCCAAACATCACCCATTCCTTCTCTCCAGTGATGCTGCCTGTCCCAATGAGTTACTCCAGCATTTTGTGTCTACCTTCGGTTTAAACCAGCACCTGCAGTTCCTTCCTACACACTACTCTTTTCTTAATTCGATCGGATACCTCTCAAAAAGAATTACTTTTCTTTAGCAGTACTGGACCATCTATCCACAATTAAATGTTTAACTTGCCTACCAATGACATATGATATTTTAAAACCTTTTTAGTCGCAGTATTTGGAATGTTGTTGGTCTCTTCCTGCACAAACAGTCAACTGGATCCACTTCTACAGTATTAATGTTGTTTGCAATGGACTGGAAGGTCAATGGCATGAGGGAATTCTCGAGATGTATTTATACGCTGCACAGCATTTAAAATCTACTTGCAAGTTCATTTCATTTTAGAAACTAATTTCCATGCTCCCAGAGCAGTTAATTATTTTATAGTTTTATAGTTTTTTATGAGTCACACTGTACAAAACCGAGGTGGCTGCCTTATCCCAGAGGGGGAAATACGGTCTTTGCATTTTGCAACAAAAGGCTTTCTCCCAATTCTCTGCCTCCATTCATTCTTTCTCCTGCTGCTGCCCATGCATGCATGGTTCGGAGGGATTCAGTCTTTGCAGTAAGTGCCTTTGACGTCACTCAGTGTATGCAGCCTGTGCTATTGTCTTACTGTGTCTGGTCTCAGCTCTTCATTCAGTCTGACTGCAGCAGCGCTGGGCTGTGTGTGTGTGGCAGCTCGCTCGCTCGCCCGCTCGCCCTTCCTTTCATTTCTGTGCAATCTCCAGCAGGAGGGAGCCTGGCTGTTTGGCATTCAGTTGCAGGGGGAAATGTAAGCGGTATTTGTCTGGGACTTGACTGTTGTGTGCGGACGGGATCAGCTTTCACGCAGCTTTGAGCAGGGCAGCTGGCTGCCAGCCGCAGAGAGAGTGAGAGTGAGTGAGTGAGAGTGGGGCTGGCTGCATTGTCTACTCTCATGACTCCTGCTGCCGTCTAGCTCATCTCTTTGCAGCATCTCAACACAACCAGCCATGTTCGGCACCGAGTCGTCATGTAAGTACAGTACAGTACAGGGCCAGTTCAGCAATAATCAGCCCTGTGCCAACGTGTTGTTTGATTGCATGCGACCACTTCCAGCCGCACAATGAATTCGCTTGCAACTCCCCCCCCCCTAGAATAGACACCAGCGGTTCATGCCACTGCATTTGTCCGAGAGCATTTAAGAGGATAATTTTCTGTTTCTGTGAACGTTGTCTACGACGTGTGTCAACAACACAAATGCGGTCAGGCTGCCCAAGATAACAGACTTAATAATGTCCTTGGGGCAACAGCAATACAGCAGACAGCAAGGCGTGGAGACAGGCTGGGTTTGCTCCAGTACACAACAGGGAATCTGCTGCTTGCTCAGAAAATCATTGGAGTCACTTTACTACAGGACATGTTGCTGAATGTTTCAAGGCCTAGTCACAGGAATGTGCAGGGTTGATGGAGTTGTAAAATACTAGAAACTCCTTGTGTTTCTGTTGGATGTGTAACCTGTTCCCATTACTGAAGGCGATGCAAATATTGTTCTCTGCAGAGCATTGAAGATCAGGATATAGTCTCTGTACTCTGTGCCCCCCCATGCCTCTATCATTTGTTACTGGAGCTCCAGACATTCATTGCATGCTCTGCCCTGGTCGTCTCCTGCTTTAGATGCTGGAGCGTTGAGGAGCAGGGGATATGGCTTTAGCGGCTGGGCAGGCGAATGCGTGTTGTGAGCTGCTTTGCTCCTGGACGAGCACCGTCATGTGTATGAGGCTGCAGAGAGAGCCCTTGCATGACAAAGCTGTCTGCGCTTTGCCTCCAGTCCACGCTTGTGTTCTCTGTGCTGCCCTGGTTACCAGCTTGCAATGGCTGAAAATTGATACCTCTTGCAAGCTGGCATAGTGAGTATGGGGTTTGCGATGGTGTCCTGTGGGTGATGATGCATTGTTCCTGTTCCCCCCCCCCCCCCCTTTGCAAGAGGAGGGAGTCGGTAACATGCAGGATGCTGCTGCACAAAAGAGTAGCGTTTAAATCGTTGTTCATCACAACAATATTCTTCTCCACCCTTGAGGCAGTGATGTGATGATGTGACAATTAATGATCTTCTTTTGTTAATTGTAACGACCTACATGAATCAAGAGGGTCTATTTTGGAGGGTCTCTATTGTGGGCAATGTTTATATTTTGACCTGTGGATGTGATGGAGATTCATACCCTGGGGGCTTTGTAGTTTACCTTCTGCAAAGGACTCCAGGAGCAAAACCACAAAATGGCAGTGTTCACTGCGGTACTTTCAATTTTAGTTTTATGAAAGAGCTCCAATAGAATGTTTAGTTTGGCGAGGTACATCTTGGTGAACCTGCACTAGACAATTGATTTAGCAGGCAAGCGGTGTTGTTTTCTTTCCCCTGCTATTCTAAGAGCTGCCATGTATTTGAAACCCTGCAGCCAAAACTGGGTGCTGAGAGGATTAAACATGGGGTCTCAGTCAGCACTGAAGATCTGTGCGTGGATTGCTATCTCCACATCTTATCTATTGTCAGCTAAATGACCTGTCATATTTCTTTTCAAACAACAAAAAAAGCGAGTTAAGGAACACAAAAATACTGCCGTGTGTCATGATGGAGAGGCAATTGGAAGATGGAAGGAAACAGCGGCTGATTTTATTGACTGCTCATGTCCTTGTATTTAGTCTAGTCTTTTTAAAAAATAGAATGAAAATCAGTCAAACTCAATCAATTATTTGCTTTCATTTCTAATTGATTTACCTTCTCCCCCTAATGCAAGATGAATTATATGACCATGTTGAAGGGGGCTATGCTCACATGTATTTCAAGTGATTCTGGAAGAATGCAAAAGAATCGAGATGCAATTAGCAAAAATAAAGAGCAGCTTCAGATCTCTATTGATTAGCATGGCTGCTTTCTGAAGGGTGGTTGTAACATTTTCCAACAAGGGTTATTATTTGTTGCAGTTCTGGTCAAAAAATACTAAAGAATGCTTCTTAAAATTGGTAGAAATTAATTGGGTGCTAATTGTTTCTCATCATGGACAGCAATGCTGACCTTAGGCTGATCAAGTGGTTTATGGTGCAATGGGCTGTGATACAAAGAGCACTGGTTGGAGCGTTGAGTAGAAGCCGGTTTAATTAGCGGTCTCCAGCTTGTTTTCATTAAAATGATTCCCCCCCCCCCCATAAATACTGAGCACAAATGTACAGTTTTATGCTGTGACTGGCAAAGGGGGTGCTACCTCTGTACCAATTAATTTGGATTATTAGTGTAGGAAGGAATTGCAGATAACAGGTTTAAACCAAACATAGACGCAAAAAAGCTGGAGTAACTCTGTGGGTCAGACAGCATCTCTGGAGGAAAGGAGACCCTTTTTCAGACCCTCTCGAGCTACTCCAGCTTTTTGTGCCCAATTTGGATTATTAGCTGGGCTTGTGTGGCATTTGGGATGCATTGTATACACAGTGAATGTAAAGAACGATTACATGAAATGACCAGTATATTTTATTCCACTGGGGATAATCTAGAAAGATGGGTACAACGTGATTTAAATTGTGTTTATCACCTTAAAATAAGATGATTATTATTAAAATCTCAAAATGGCATCTTCTCCACTATTTTGAGCATGCAACATCTTCTAACTCTTCTGTTGTTGAGTTTGCTGTACTTAACGTGCGTACACTTGGTCGTCAGGCAGTGAGTGTTCACTCGGGTACAACCATGGGCACTTACATGCCCAAAGCCAATGAATAGATTGCCAAACTACAGGAGTAACGCAGCGTGTCAGGCAAGATCTCAAGAGGACATGGATAGGTGATGTTTTTGGATTGGGGCCCTTCTTTAGACTGATTGTAGTAGGTGGTCAGGAAGCTGGAAGAGGGGTGGGGGACTGGATAAAGCCAGTCAAGTGATAGGGGTGTGCTTGTCAGATAGGTGGACAAAGGCTAGTGATGAAAAGAAGATGAGAGGAGTGAAATGTAAAGCTGGAGGGATATAAGTGGGAGGGGAAAGGGAAAGGAGATAGTGGGATAAATGGGGCACGCACTAGGGTTTGTTAACCTTGGCCTAAAATGGTAACTACTTTCCCAGCCATACAAATAAAACATGATATTGAGGCAGGGGAAGTGAATGGAAGAGTGGGTGGTTTTGCAAATAGTGAAGATGGTTGTGAACGATTGCAGCAGAATCTGGATTGATTGGCCAGGTGGGCGGAGGTATGGTTGATGGAATTTAATACAGAGAAGTGTGAGGTGTTTCATTTTGGGACGTCGAACAAGGGCTGACCTCTGGGTAGTGTTGTAGAGCAGATGGATCTAGAACTACAGGTGCATGGATCCTTGAAGGTCGAGTCGCAGATAGATAAGGTGATCAAAAAGGCTTTTGGCACTTTGGCCTTCATCAGTCAGAGTATTGAGTATGGAAGTTGGAAGGTCATGTTGCAGTTGTATAAGGTGTTGGTGAGACCGCATTTAGAATTTTGTGTTCAGTTCTGGGTACCATGTTATAGAAAAAATATTGTCAAGCTTGAAAGGGTTCAGAAAAGATTTACGAGGATGTTGCTAGGACTAGAGGGTGTGAGCTATAGGGAGGGATTGAGTAGGCTGGGTCTCTATTCCTTGGAGCGCAGGAGGATCTTATAGAGGTGTACAAAATCATGAGAGGAATAGATCGGGTAGATGCACAGAGTAGGGGAATCGAAGAACCAGAGGATATGGGTTCAAGGTGAAGAGGAAAAGATTGAATAGGAATCCGAGGGGTGGGGGGGGTGTATGGAACAAGCTGCCAGAGGAGGTAGTTGAGGCAGGGACTATCCCATTGTTTTAGAAATGGATAGGTACATGGATAGGACGGGTTTGGAGGGGTGTGGACCAAGCGCAGGCAAGTGGGATTAATGCAGCTGGGACATTGTTGGCGGTGTGGATGAGTTGGGCTGAAGGGCCTGTTTCCACACAGTATCAATCTATGACTCTAAGAGTGTAGGTATTGGGGGGTGGTGAGGTCAGGATTAGCATGAAGTGACTGCGGATTGTGGAACTGCAGCAATCAGTCCTCTTGTATGAAAACATGCATTGACGAGAAAATCTCAGGGAAATTCTTTGTGAAGCTATAAAGAGGTAATGTGGGCCACCGGGGAAATTAACCAAGATGTTACGAAGGATATGGAACCACTTTTGTATTCTTCCCAGGTGAGACGTGAATGCTGCTGACTTACAAACATAACATTGCACCGGTTAAATACAACTCTGCTCATCTGTCTGCATGATTCACATTTGGACACCCAGCCATGCTCGGACCTGCCAGAAAACCTCACGCATTATTCTTTTACCATTGCTGAAGAATTGAATTGAATTTAAAGTGTGTAGGAAAGAACTGCAGATGCTAGTTTAAATCAAAGGTAGACACAAAATGCTGGAGTCACTCAGCGGGACATGCAGCCTCTCTGGAGAGAAGGAATGGGTGACGTTTCGGGTCGAGACCCTTCTTCAGTCTGCTACCTGTCCCACTGAGTTTACTCCAGCATTGAATTGAAAGTGGTGTTTCTTCTGTTGTGTGACGTGCACAGCCTAAAGTTGTTGGACAACTTGTTCTATTTGATCTTCCGTTTGTGCACGTCGAGTTGATTGCATTAGTCGAAACAGGGCGGACCACGTGAAGGTTGCAATCTTCCACCCCGAAAGTGTTGCTTTGAACTGGACACTCGGGTCAGCAGTATTATTAGCGCATAAAAAGGCAATGCTCTCTTACTGTTGCTTTGCAAGTAAATCCTCCGAGGTTAAGGCACGTCTACTTGCTCTTCTGTTGTTGAGTTTGCTGTACTTAACTTGGTAGTCACTGTGTTCACTCATGCTGCTAATTGCAATATTTCTGTCCTGTTACCCATTCAGTACAAATGGGAAACGATGGAAATGGACAAGGCACTAAACTCTTCCGTCCCACTGCAACTTGACAAACCATCTACCCCAAAAGCCAAAGTTGGTGTACGTAGCTGCACGTGCCTGCAATCTTCATAAATGCCTGGACAAAATGCTACTATGAATATTTATTTAAACAGCAATGCTACTTGCAAAGCTACTTGCTTAATCAAGTGACACTAAGTGCTGGAGAAACTCAGCAGGTCAGGCAGCATCTCCGGAGAACATGAATAGGTGACCTTTCGGGTCGGGACCCTTCTCCAGACCCAAAACGTCAAAAAGGAAATTCAGGACCAACTTCTCAATTGGAATAGCTGCTACCACAAGACATAGAAACATAGAAAATAGGTGCAGGAGTAGTCCATTCGGCCCTTCGAGCCTGCACCGCCATTCAACATGATCATGGCTGATCATCCAACTCAGTATCCCGTAGTTGATAGTGAGATATCTAGTAATCGGCACGCAACAAAAGCTTTTCCTTACACGTGACAATAAACTAAACTCAAACTCATCTGGAAACAACAACAGGCCATTCACGACAAAGAGTGGAAGTATTAAACTCAATATTAATCTTCCCCACCCTACATTATTCAAACCTTCCAGTATAGCTACCAGTTCTCTTTATTAACTGTACAATTAAGAGAAATGGAAGTTATGCTGGAAGGGTTGAGTACAGTACTGTGGAGAAGATTAATATTGAGTATAGGCGCTTCCACTTTTGGCAATGATAGCCTGTTGCTGTTTTCTATGTAATTCTACATATCCAAAATAGGGATTTGATAGTAAGTGTAACACAATTAAACACCCCCCCCCCCCCCAACCACAGTATTCTTGTAAAAATGGACCTGGCAGATTAGTGACCAGAATTGGCATTCTACTGCCAATCTGAAAGTGAAGGTGGCATTTAATGTTTTCTGACCAGATGTTGAAATTAGTTGTGTAGTTAATACTTCTTCACAGTAGCCTTTGGGCCAGCTTCACTTGTGCATATTTATGTACCTTGCAAAGTGTTTATTTGATAACATGTCACAGGAAGTGTATAAAGTAGGTTGCTGGTTCGTATACATGAGATGGTCCCCCAGCTAAATCCCTCGGTTTGGTGAGTTCCATCAGGTGTTATTGAATGTTAGGATAACAGGGGTGTTAATACATCACTATTTATATTAACTGATTACCGTCCTAACTACAATCCCATTGCTGTTTGGTAATATCTGATGGAAGAACAAATGTCTAAATATGGCATATTTTAAATGAGAACTGATCCCAATGCTCTACGGACAAAGAGGGAAATGGATAATGGTCGAATAAACTCGGAATAAGGTGTTGAAGTGTATTTGGGATTTACACTGTACTGCCGCACATTACATATACTCACTCAGAGTGGAGGTTTAAGGAACACATAAGTGAACTGAAGGCAAAACACACTGCAGTTGCTGGAATCTTGAGTAAAAACATGAAGTGCTGGAGAAACTCAGCAGGTGAGGCAGCATCTGTGGTGGGAATGGACAGATGTTTTGGATCGGGGCTCTTTTTCCAACCCCGACCCGAAACGTCACCTGCCTATTCCATCCATAGATGCTGTCTATTCCCACCATAGTTCCTCCAGCACTTTGTGTTTTGCTCAAGATCCCAGCATCTTAAGTTTCTTGTCCACATTTCTTGTGGCAACTGACTCTTCTGAATCTGAATGTTGCAGTTGGTCAATATGTGGTAAAAACATTAAAACATTACATTTCATGTTTTTAAAATAAATATATCTCAGGACTCACATTTTCTGTGAAAATTAACAAATAGTGTTCTGAAAAATCCCTAATGTCAAATGAGAGGAAATCCTATGGAAAACCTAAGGTTTAACATCAGAATAGGCAAACTGCAAAATCCTGAATTTAATATCCATTGCAAAGATACATAGAAATTTGATGGATTGTATCGTAGAAGGTTATTAATTAAAATATAAATTGGCTTTTACATCAAATACAGAATTTTAATTTCAAATCTTTTCAAATTTCAAATTAAAATGTATTCTAAGTGTTGGATGGAGTGGAGGTGGAGAGGATGTTTCCACTAGTGGGAGAGTCTAGGACCAGAGGTCACAGCCTCAGAATTAAAGGACGCTCCTTTAGGAAGGAGATGAGGGGGAATTTCTTTAGTCAGAGGGTGGTGAATCTGTGGAATTCTTTGCCACAGAAGGCTGTGGAGGCCAAGTCAATGGATATTTTTAAAGCAGAGATAGATTCTTGATTAGTACGGGTGTCAGGGGATATGGGGAGAAGGCAGGAGAATAGGGTTAGGAGGGAGAGGTAGATCAGTCATGATTGAATGAGGAGTAGACTTGATGGGCCGAATGGCTTAATTCTGCTCCTAATCCTTCTGAACGTATGACCTTTTTAATTGTGCATTTCTAGTCCGACAGTGTGAGTACTGGGCCTATACCAATTTACCTGGGTTCATTTATTTTTTATAATGCTTTCTGCAGTGACTTGGTCAGCATTCCCAATCTTTAGTCATAGAGTCGTACAGCGCGGAAGCAGCAGATTCAGGGCACCTTGCCCAAATCTACCCCCATTCCTCATCTGCACTTGTCCCATCTGCCTGTGTTTGGCCCATATTGCTCAACCTATATCTATCGATGTACTTATCTAAGTGCATTTTAAAAGTTCCGATAGCAAACGTTTAGTGTTCTTTTTAAGTATCTCATTCTATCTGTGTGGAGTTTGAATGTTTTCCCGGTGACTGTACGGGTTTTCTCCGGTTGCTCCAGTTTCATCCCACATCCCAAAGATGTTGGGGTTTGTAGATTACTTGACCTTTGTAAAATTGCCGTTACTGTGTAAAGAGTGGATGAGAAAGTGGGATAACATAGAACCTGTGCGTACCGGTAATCAATGGTCGGCTGAACACGATGGGCAGAAGGGCTTGTTTCCATGCTGGATCTCTATACAGAATAATGATACACCAGTAAAGTTGGCCTTCACTTAGCAATTCTCTCCCTACATCAGCAACTCTTGGTTGAAATCAGGCACGAGCCGTGAGTAATTATTCAGGGTAGGCACTAGGCAGTCAGTCGACTTCTACAAATCGTAAAAATCCGCGCATGCGCAGAAAACCATGAAGACCGCGTATGCCCTTGTAAAACCCGCACACGCACAGATCGGGCCGATGGGCAGTCAGTCGACTTGTGGAAAATCTTTAAAACCGCGCATGCGCAGATTGGTCTCCTCTCCTGTGGGCTTGCGCGCAGTCCACGGTGCAAGGGCAGAATTTCAGCTGCCTTTACTGCCCATTGTAAGTGAAGGCTTGAAGCAGCACTCACGGCACGTGAATTGATCATAGTTACGCGTATTACATGTACTGCGGATGAAAGGCACGGGAGAATTATGCCTACCTAATAATAAATACTGAATTTAGTAAATGAGTTGGAAATCTTTATTATTTATATTTAATAGTTACCTTTTTATAATTTTAGTCGGGGTAGGCACTACCTGGTTGAAATCCCACCTCTGATACTTGGGTACAAAGTCTAGAATACAGGCAGAATGGCCTGACTCCATGTGGCCACTCTAAAACTGGTGCAGTGGTAGAGTCGCTGCCTTACAGCGCCAGACATCCGGCTTTGATACTGACTGTGGGTGCTGTCTGTACGGAGTTTGCACGTTCTCCCTGTGACCGCGTGCGTTTTCTCCGGGTGCTTCGGTTTCTTTGCACGCTCCAAAGATGTACAGGTTTGTAAGTTAATTGGCTGGGTATAAATTTAAATTGTCCCTAATGTGTGTAGGATAGTGTTAATGTGCGGGGATTGCTGGTCGGTGCGGACTTGGTGGGCCGAAGGGCCTGTTCTACACTGTTTCTCTAAACTAAACAGAACCAATTTGTAAGATTTATTTTTCCTCTTGTTACTGCGACCATTAACATGGCTCCTTGGCCCACATATTTGTTACAATGTGTAAAAATTAAAATTGCAGCGCCTCACAATAGCTGTTACTTTAACAAAATCCATTTAGAAGTCAAGAAAAAACAGATTCTCATTGAATGCGTCTTTCCTGTCCCATCTGTTGACCTTTGCAGATGACATTTTGGTTCCAGCTTTGTAACTGACAGCAGCCCTGGGGCAACGAAGAGAGGTCAAAATAATATCCACTGAAAAAATATCTTCATAGTAGATGGTCCCTGAGATTTTTTTAATAAAGCAGCCGTCTTAGCTTTTACCTTTTGTGCTGGGAATAAGATTAAGTGCAATTATTAATGACGGTACACTGTTGCATTTTAAAAAGGGGCATAACCAATATCCATAAAATACCATTTAAATTGTTTAATCTGAGTTTATGGTTTCAGAGAATGCGGCTGCAATGGCAGAAACAGGTGGTAACTGAGAGAAATTGTTTTCCTCTTGCAGTTTTGCCACTGAGATTGAATTCAAAGCGATTGGAAAAGTTATTTTTATGAAAAAATGCGTAATACTCTGATTCTCCAGGAGCTTGTGACAAACAGATAGGAAAAAGCTCGTATTTGGGTTGTGTCTTTCATGACCTTGGGTCATCCAGATGCACATCAAAGCCAGCAAAGTACCTTTGAAGTGTAGACCTTGTGCTAATGCAGGGAATGGAGCAACTGGTTCTTGCACGGAAAGGCCTCTGGAAAATTGATGCAGTGCATCGCAACATAATCTACTTTTAGATATCAGCCAAACAAACGTTAGAATTTGATATTTTTTCATCTAAAGGCTCTTAGAATTTTTAAATGCTCGCAGACAAAATCTTGATTGAATATTTTACTCAAAAGGCAGCAGCTTTGAAGCTAGAGCAATCCCACAGTCCTGATGCAGGGTCTCGACCCGAAATATAGACCATCCATCTGCCTCCTCGGATGCTGCCTGACCAACTGAGTTCATCCAATTGTTTGTTTTACACTCATTCACTCGACCAACACCACCCTCAGCCCGGAGAGGGCTCAACGTTGTAGAAACTGCTGCATTTTAGAGACGCATTAAACTTTGTTGCCAAGTGTCCAACCAAGAGCTTCTGATGCAGTCACAAGAGAATTACTGAGTGAGAGCTCTGTCCCATTGTACGAGTTCAATCTCCCGAGTTTGCCCTGATTGGAACTCGCAGATTTACGGTAGTGGCCGCTCGTAGGTACTCGGGGCTCTTGTGGACATTTTTCAACATGTTGAAAAATCTTCACGAGTCTTCCCGAGCTTACCGCGTTTCCCGAGTACCTGCCGTTAGCGTTACGAACCGCTAAGAAACATCCCCGAGCTCCGACGTACCCGCTACGTACATTCTACGTGCTTCCACGAGATTGATTTTTTTAAAAACTCGGGAGAGCTCTTGAATGAACTTGTACAGTGGGACAAGGCTATTAAGGCTGACTTTTATTTGATCTGATTATACTGTTTCGTTAAGCAGTACGGCATGGAGGCAAGCCCTTTGGCCCACCGGGTCCACATCCAGCATTGATCACCCATTCACACTAGTTCTATCTTATCCCACTTTCTAATCCACTCCCTACACATTAGGGGCAATTTTACAGAGGCCAATTATCCTGCAGATCTAGAATATGCAAACCCTACACAGATGAGTTTGTGCGGCACGATGGCGCAGCGGTAGAGTTGCTGCCTTACAGCGCTTGCAGCGCCGGAGACCCGGGTTTGATCCCGATTACGGGTGCTGCCTGTACGGAGTTTGTACGTTCTCCCCGTGACCTGCGTGGGTTTTCTCCGAGATCTTCGGCTTCCTCCCACACTCCAAAGACGTACAGGTTTGTAGGTTAATAGGCTTGGTATAAGTGTAAATTGTCCCTAGAGTGTGTAGGCTAGTGTTAATATGTGGGGATCGCTGGTTAGCGTGTACCCGGTGGGCAAAACAGCCTGTTTCCGCACTGTATCTCCAAACTAAACTAAAAAACTAAAGATATCTCCCGAGGTTGAGATGGAACCAAGTTCACTGGCGCTGTGAAGTGGCAGTGTTACCAGCTGCACCACTGTGCCATCCCATGTGGTTCACAGCTACCACTCCTCCCCAACTGAGCTACATTGCTTATCTGAGCTAGTTTGACTAGTGCACGCTATGACATGTTGTATGTCATTGGATGGAATAATTTTAGACATGAAGCAATGAAGGAAGTCATCCCATGGTTTCATAGTTACATCTCCTCATTCCTGTTTGCTCAGCGTTTTCTTCATTCATGCAGGCTCATGGTGTACAGTAGGGTGCAAAAAATGTCACAAGGCATCAGAGGTTTCTCTTTTGTATTCCTTAACTAGGTATCTGCATGGGAATTTAGGATCGAAGATTGGAGAGTGTCATTATTTTGTGTAAAATGATTTCCACTAACTAGATTGACATAACAGTAAAAAATAATTAATGGTGTTAGGTTTCCACAAGTGTTAACCATAATTGCATTTGGGAGTCAAACAGAAGTGAAGAATATTTCCCTTTTTATTTATCACGCACTACGTCCCATCTTAGTTTGTAGGGAGAAGTTTTCCTAAAGCAAGGGCTTCCTCTGGATGCTCCGTTTTGTTCCCCACGCTCCAAAGAGGTGTGGGTTTGTAGGTTTATAGGCCCCTCGTGTGCAGGGAGTGGATGAGAAAGTGGGATATCATAGAACTAGTGTGAATGGGAGATAGATTGTCAGCATCAACTCGATGGACACAGGGCCTGTTTCCATGCTGTATCTCTAATATGAAAACCCTCTGAGATTTGCTGCACACACCTCCAAAGTGGCAGCTAAGGACTGATGTGTGTATTGCCCCGAGGACTTGACAGAGGCAGCGCTGTGTTACAAGGCATGGAGAAGTTAAAGAGGCATGTTGAGAACAATAAAGAGGTCTTGGTGGCGTGCAGGGGGAGGGGAGCAGGGGCTGGTGATGGATTCCGAGGAAAATGGTCTTGATTGATTTTAGAAACTGAACAATCGTTTCACCAATAAAAGTCAGGAACATGTGATTGGTAAATGTAAACAAACTATAAAACTTAATTGTCAACTATCCATGGCACAAACTGCCAGCAATCACTGACAGTAAAACATTCTGTGGGTTCTTGTCTTTCTGCCTGTGTTTGTCCATCTGGTAGTGAGGTTATCATGATTGGCTCAGTTCTGCATCACTGCAAAGGTAAATGATTCAACATCTTACTTCCATCCGACTGTATCAGAATCTTTACCATATTTATTTGGAGATGCAGCACAGAAACAGAGCCTTGGGCCTACTGAGTCCACGCCAACCATTTATCGCTTGTTCACACTAGTTCAGTGTTATCCCACTTTCTCATCCACACACACTACACACTAGGGGCAATTTACACAGAGACAATTAACCCACCACCCCGATCGTCTTTTGGACGTGGGAGGAAACCGGAGCACCCTGAGGTGAACATGCAAACTCCACACAGAGAGCACTTGTGGTCAGGATTGAACCCAGGTCTCTGGCACGGTGAGGCAGCAGCTCTACCACCTGCACCACTGTGTCGCACCACACACCATTTTATTTAAAATGACAATGAGAACCTCTATGTATATTTTTAACCCTAAAGTTAGACAGTGAAGATGGTTATCTAGAGTTATAGCAGGATCTCGATCGGCTGCGCAAGTGAGCTAATGACGTTTAGTTCAGATAAGCTTGTGGCTTGCCTTTTGGGAAGTCAAACAAGGCCAGGACTTTCACAGTGAACAGCAGGGCCTTAGGGAGTGTTGTAGAACAGAGGGACCTAGGAATACTAGTACATCGTTCGGTGAAGGTAGATTGGATGGTGAAGAAGGCTTGTGGCATGCTGGCCTTCATCAGCCAATTGTTGTTGAGGCCACACTTGGAGTACTATGTTCAGTTTTGAATAGGAAAGATGCAATAACGCTGGAAAAAGTGCAGAAAAGGCTTACGTGGGATGTTGCCAGGTCTCGAGGGCCTGAGCCACAGGGACAGAACGGGCAGGCTAAGAGCTTATTTTTGGAGTCCAGGTGACTGAGGGGTCATCTTCTCGAGGTGTAAAAAATCAGAGGGGGATGGATAGGGTGAATGCACAAGATTTTCTTTTCCCCAGAGTAGGGGAATCAAGAACTCAACAGCATTAGTTTAAGATGAGAGGGGAATGATTTAATAGGAACCTGTGGAACAACGTTTTCCACAGAGAATGGTGGGTATGTGGACCGACCTGCCAGAGGAAGTAGTTGAGGCATGTATAATAACAATATTTAAAAGTCATTTGGACAGATACATGGATAATAAAGGGTTAGAAAGATAGGAGCTGAATATAGTCAAATGTGACCAGCTTAGCTGGGGCACTTGGTCGGTATGGGTGAGTCGGGCAGAAGGGCCTTTTTCCAAACTGAATGACTCTCTGATGGTTTCTATTACATTGTGTAAATAATACGTTGCAAGTGGATTTTATACCAGTGATCTGGGGTTAAACTGACGCCTTGGTTTCTTTATACTGTCACTTTATAAACAGTGCTTCCAAATAATGCAAACTAAATCCATTTAAAATCATCCTAACAAGACCCCTTGTTGTCCTTATATGGTCCATTTGAGTCCAATTAGATTTATATTTGTATATACAGATTGTTTGAATAAGCTGTGTTGTCTCCACAATGTTTCCTAGATAAATAGGCTTGGCAGTGCCGAGCTGCTGCCTCCCGGTGCCAGAGACCCGGGTTCGATTCTGACCTTGGAGCACTGTCTGTGTCGAGTTTGCATGTTTTGCCTGTGACCGCGTGGGTTACCACCGGGTGCACCGGCTTCCACCCACGTTCCAAAGAGGTGTATTGTGTATTCAAGAACTGCAGTATTGTAGGTCACAACAAACAAGCAGTGCAGATGGTAGTGCCGAATTATAAGATGCTGCACTAAGACTACAGGCAATTTCCCACCAAAAAAATACAAAATAGCAGTGATGTGGTCGAGGCTATTTTAAAAAAATAGCTCTCAGTTGTAATGTTGGAAAATTGTTTCAGAACCAGCCTAGTTCAACACAAATTCACAGACGTCACGCCTCAGTGCCAAAAGCAATTTGACAGCTGTCCCAGACATCCAGCCCAGCCAGTTCTGCCAGATTAACCCTTTTTACTGGTAGCGTCATCACAATTTTTTTTATTGCCTTGATATAAAATCTCGCATAAATATGTAGTCGCAATTTTGTTAATCTGGTCGACAGTAGAGAGATTAAATGGAAGACAGTTGCTCTTTATTTTAATCTCCCCGCAAAAGGCATCACACACAAGCAAGTGAAATGATCACATTGCCTTTATAAAATTATAAACACAAAATCAAAACGGTGAAAGTTCAGCAATCCATTGGCTGATGTTGACCACAGTTTTGTCACGTTTGTCCTTTAGCCTTAGCAGTACCGTGTTCCATATTGAGGTAGTAAATCAGCAGTTTAAAAAGATGTAAAAGCGAAAGGCTTGGGAAATGAAACAGACTTCCCTCTTTGAATGTGGTCGAATCCAATGTGATTTGAAACCACCATTGATGTTAAAGCGTTGTCATGCTGGCTCACCTGATGCCTTTTGCTTTAAAATGTCTTGATAATTGAATTTTATGAACTAGAATGATGACTGTTCATTTTGTACCCTGTTAAAATCTATTTTGTCTGTAAAATATTTGAGTCTTCCATTTCTGCAGTAGGATTCACATGGCTGAACGATTATTTAACACTGCACAATTGGTCTACTTTTTCTCTGAGCAGGTTTAAAAAATGTTAAAAGATCAATAAACTGCAGGCAATAGGAATCTCAAATAAGAACAGAAGATGCTGGATCAGCATCTGTGGAAAGAGAAACAGGGTATAAATGTTCCAGGTGGAATATCAGTCGGTAGTTACATTTACTGATGCTGCCTCACAGGCAGAGTGTTTCGGCATTTTCTGTTTCGATTTAGACAATAGACAATAGGTGCAGGAGTAGGCCATTCGGCCCTTCCAGCCAGCACTGAATCATGATCACATTGATCAGCCATGATCAATGTGATCATGGCTGATCATCCACAATCAGTACCCCGTTCCTGCCTTCTCCCCATATCCCCTGACTCTGCTATCTTTAAGAGCCCTATGTAGATCTCTCTTAAAAGTATCCAGAGAACCTGCCTCCACCGCCCTCTGAGGCAGAGAATTCCACAGACTCGGAACTCTCTGTGAGAAAAAGTGTTTCCTCGTCTCCGTTCTTAATGGCTTGCCCCTTATTCTTAAACTGTGGCCCCTGGTTCTGGACTCCCCCAACATCGGGAACATGTTTCCTGCCTCTAGCGTGTCCAAAACCTTAACAATCTTATATGTTTCAATAAGATCCCCTCTCATCCCCTCTCAACCTTCCTGTCATTTCTGTCTGACAAAAGTATTGTCCAAGTTTTGCTTTCAGTATAGAGGCAGAAATATACCTCAGTAGAAATTTCATCTGATTGATTCGTCAAAAGATGTAGCACAGTAACAGGCTCTTCGGCCCACTTAGTCCATGCTGGCCATCGTTCACCAGTTACACTACTTACCCTCTTTTACATCCACTCCCAACACATTAGGGACAATTTTACTGAGGCCAATCAACCTACAGACCCGCACGTATTTGGGATGTGGGAGGAAACTCGGGGTAATCCCACAGGGTTGCAGGGGGAGCCTGCAGACTCCACACAGACAGCACCCAGGTCTCTGGTGCTGTGAGGCAGCAGCTCTTCCAGCAGCATCATTGTGCTACCAGGTTGTTTGATTATTCTGAACGTGAGTGCAATATGCCAGGGAGAGATTAATTTATAATAACCGTTGAATCAAAATTGAAATAAGATCCTAACTTTTCTTTGTGATGTTTAGCTGTACACTAGATGGTTTCAACTAGGGGGGGTTCTACGGGAATAGAAGATGCCTTGGACCAAACAATATAAGTTCATACATTTCAGGAGCAGAATTAGGCCATTCGGCCCATCAAATCTACTCCGCCATTCAATCATGGTTGATCTATCTCTCCCTCCTAACCCCATTCTCCTGCCTTCACCCCTGACACTCGTACTAATAAAGAATCTATCGATCTCTGCCTTAATAATATCCATTGAATTAGCCTCCGCAGCCTTCTGTGGCAAATAATTCCACAGATTCGCCACCTAAGGAAATTCCTCCTCATCACCTTCCCAAAGGAACGTCCTTTTATTCTGAGGCTATGACTTCTGATCCTTGACTCTCCCACTAGTGGAAACATCCTCTCCACATCCACTCTATCCAAGCCTTCACTACTCAGTAAGTTAAATGAGGTCCCCCCCGCCCTCATCCTTCTAAACTCCATCTAGTACAGACGTAGTACCATCAAACGCTCATCATATGTTAACCCAATCAGTCTCGTAAACTGGGATCATTCTCCTAAACCTCCTCTGGATCCTCCCCACTGCCAGCACTTCCACAGATATGGGGCCCAAAACGGCTCACAATACCCCAAATGCAGTCTGACCAGTGCCTTATAAAGCCTCGACATTACACTGCAGTTTTTTGTATTCCAGAAATAAATGCTAGCATTACATTTGCCTTCCTTACTGTCGATTCAGCTTGCAAATGAACTTTGTGGGAGTCCTGCACCAGCAGTAGCAAGTCCCTCTGCACCTCCGATTCTGAATTCTCTCCCCATTCAGAACACAGTCTAAGCCTTTATTGCCTGCTACCAAAATGCACGACTCCACACTTTGCTGCACTATATTCCATCTGCCACTTCTCTGCCCACTCTCCCAACCTGTCCAAGTCCTTCTGCAGAGTCCCTGCTTTCTCTGCCCTTCCACCTATTTTCGTATCATCTGCAAACCTGGCCCCAAAGCCTTCAATCCCTTCGTCCAAATCATTGCTGTACAATATGCTGAGTTGCGGCCCCAGCACCGACCCCTGCAGAACTTCGCTGGTCACTGGCAGCCAACCAGAAAAAGCCCCCTTTATTGCCACTCTTTGCCTTCTATCATCCAGCCAACCTGCTATCCATGCTAGTATCTGCCCTCTAATACCATGGCCTCATCTTTTTTAGCCTGACTTAAATCTTTTAGAGATGAACGCCTGACTTAAATCTAGTCAACAATTTGATTGGGCAAGGTGTGGACTTGCAGGCTTTCATTGCTCTTTACTATAAATCTTGTGCTTGGGTATAAAATAGAAACTGTTTTATGTATTTTTATGTATACAATCACTAGATTGTAAACATTGCCCACTGGCATTTATAATTCTTTCAAAGTATGACTTGATTATTAGTTGCTATTTTACTTGTTAGGCCCAAATAAGAGATTAGGCGGTATAAAAGGATGACAGTTTTACAACCACAATTGTATCTACTTTGCATCATCGATGCTTTGTCTTTAAATTTTTACTCAAAGACCCGCAACCTCATCCCGAGAGACTGAGCGTTGTCGTCATAGCTGCCAGGAGTTGAACGTGAATTGTGCTTTCTGTCTAAACTTCAGGGGTGCAAGCCTGGGATGCTAAATGGGATGGCACAGTGGCGTAATGGTAGAGTTGCTGCCTTACAGCTCCACGGACCAGGGTTCCATGCCAACTATGGGTGTCCGGCTGTTCTCCGGATGCACCAGTTTCCTCCCACATTCCAAACACATACAGGCTTCTCTAAAGTGTAAATTGTCCCTAGTATGTAGGATAGTACTAGTGTACGGGGGGATCGCTGGTTGGCGCGGACTCGGTGGGCCAAAGTGCCTGTTTCCACGCTGTATCTCTAAGATCTATAAGCTTGTTATTCACTCCTCCGTATTTAAGAATAATTTATTAGCCACCAATGAGGTGTCTATATTGCTATGAGGTGTCATAGCTCAAAATGTTCTGAACAATGGAAAGATAAATTAAATGGTAGATTTTACTCGTACGGCAAATCTCTCACCCCTCTGTTCTTCCTGTGCCATGCCCCAGCACGCACCCATTTCTTCCACTATCCCACTCCTCAGAATATCATTAACCTGGAACCTTAATAGCTTTCACTCCGAACTGTTAATGGAAATGAGTTAGAGCTGGCTTCTGACGCAACAGCAGAAAGCTCAGTGAGTGGTCATATCAGGTAGCGTATGTGGTGGTAGAAATAGTATTCCCCTCACCACTGCTGTATTTTATCATTTTCTATTTGCACTCCTCCAGATAATTCAGCTGTGATAATGTGCAATCATTTCTTTCTTCGACAGCAATTGTGTAATCTGGTATCCTTGATTAGTTTAGTTTAGAGATCCAGCGCGGAAACAGGCCCTTCGGCCCCGCATATTAACACTATCCTACACCCACTAGGGACAATTATTACACTTACAAAGCCAATCAACCTACAAACCTGTACGTCATTGGAATGTGGGAGGAAACAGAAGATCTCGGAGAAAACCCACGCAGGTCACGGGGAGAATGTACAAACTCCGTACTGACAGCACCCGTAGTCAGGATTGAACCTGGGTCTCCTGCCGTTGCATTCGCTATAAGGCAGCGACACTACCGCAGCGCCACTGTGCCGCCAATGTCTTACCTAATGGATCTTCACTCCATCACAGGCATTCCTTCTGCTCTTCCCTACCCCCTTCTGCAACTTCAAACACGTTTGGTCTCTCACTATTCTGGAAATGATGAAGGATGGTAAATCTGAAATGTTTTTCTCTGAATAGATACTGCTTGATCTACAGTATTCAAAGAATTTTCAAAGTATTTGCTATTTTTATTCAGATTGCCAACGTCCCCGTTTTGGCTTTGAACAATGAGGTTTCTATTTGTGTGAGATAATTACACAGTTTGGCATCCGTGTCTTCATTGGATAAGACATTAAGTACAGGAGTTGGAGTATTATGTTGCAGCTGCACAAATCATTGATGAGGCCACACTTTAAGTATTGTGTATAGTTCTAGTTGTCCAGGGTCATTAAGCTGCAAACGGTGCAGAAAAGATTCACGAGGATGTTACTGAGACTGGATTTATAAGGAGGGGTTGGCAAGGCTTTTTTCCCTGGAGTGGAGCGGGTCGAGGGTTGATTTTATAAAATCATAAAGTAAATGGTTGTCTTTCCCATGGTAGTGGAATCTAAAGCTCAAGGGCATGTTTAAAATTGAATGGTAAAGATGTAAAAGGAATCTGAAGGGTAACATTTTCACACAAAGGGTGGAAGTATGGAACTGGTTGCCACAGGAGGCTGTAGAAGCAGAGATGACTACATTATTTTAAATACATTTGAAAATATAACGATTAGAGGGATATGGGTCAAATGAAGGCAGATCAGTCTAACTCAACTAGCCATCTTGGTTGGCATCGATGAATTGGACTGAAGGGCCTATTTCCGTGCTGTATAACTAGGAATGTTACAACATTTTGAGATTTTAAAAATCAAGCCTGTAATTCATCCCATCAGATAAAGCTTAAAAAGAACTTTAATTTGATACCTAATTCACTTTCATATCTTCAGTATAAAAAAGGTTATGGCCATTTTCACACTCGGAAATTAGCATCTCGTTCCCTATTGCTTTTCTATTGACTTAACTCTAAAGCTGTGATCGAGGACAGTCAAAAGCCCATAACTTTCTTGAAAATTAAGAGAACTGAATGAAAATTTCTGTTATTATAGATTGAAGCATTCTGAAACAAATATAAAACATCTTACTTGGATGACCAAGCATATAATTAAAGCATATAATTAGTTAGTTACCTAATTGTAGCTAATTACAAAATTGACCGTTGTGACAGAAATAGTAATAAACACCCAGACTGCCTTGAAAATTCAAAAATGTGATATTGTCAAGATCAGAACTTTAATATTGTTGTATTATATGCTGTAAATCCGTAACAGATAGGTAAATAAATTACATTTTCTAGCAATAGACCAAGTCTTTATGGAGAAGATCAGTTGCTAGCTGGTACAGAAGATCAGTTGCTAGCTGGTACATTGGCATATCATAATCAGTAGCATCATCATACTCCTCATTGTAACCAGTAAGCAACTCTGTACTCCTTGTTTTTCCTCAACTTTTCAATTTTGGCATTGTAAACTACAGTTTTTTGCTCTTCAAACCATGCATGACATGCCTTTCTGCCCACGACTTTCCCATTAAGAATGTCCTGTAGATCATCACATTTCGAGTAGTCCAAATTCGGATAATCTCTGCCAATGCTGTCTAAATCAGTCTCGGTATTTGGATTGACAATTTTGCATTACTTCTTCGGAGGCATCTGTTTAAAATGTAAAGGGAAAAAAACTGAACAGCATTAACAGAAACAAGTTATTATTTGCATTTTTAGAAAAATTGTAGAAATTATAAGGTTAAACACTAAAACAAACAGTAAATACCCAACAAAAAATTCATATTCATCAGTTTCATCAAATAATTACATTCATCTAGTTAATTAAATTAATCTCAGTTCAATTACTAGATCTTAAAACATCCATCCATTTCTTAAGACAAGGCTAAAATGTTTAAATAGCCTAAGTATCCAAATAACAAACTGATCCCATTTGCACAAGAATTCACAATATAACTTAATTTTTAAATCTCACTGCATGAACTTATATGCCAAATGGAATGTATTTAATGTTTAATTCCCATTACTTAATCTAGAAACATCCACTCTCAATGTAATCAAAATTATTATTTTTTGCACAATACATGTGACTAAAACTGTTGTGGATATTTAGTATAAAAATATTGATTATGGATAGGCAATAAAACAAAATATAGACAATTTAGATGCTCTTATAACATAATTGTCCAAAAAAAAGAGAATTTAAATCATCGTGGGAGTGGGTCGATTGGAACGTTGCCGTTGGCATACATTTTAAGCCCTGATCGGCAGGCAAGACACGGCCGATTCTTATGGGGCCTAAATAACATTTTCGCATCGTAAGATTAGACTAAAGCCACCCCAAGAAGCAAGATTATATGTGAAATAAATGACTTGCCTTTTGTTTTGTCCTGATATTGCGGTCTGTCATGTTGAGGGCGTTAGAAGTTGCTTTTTACTTTAATCCAGCGATTAAATTGTCCAGAGAATTATTTTTAAAAAAGGGGAACGGAAGTCCGATCGATTTTTCTTTATCAACGAGCAGCCCAAGGAAATCCCTTTCCGACAAGCAATACAAACCTGCTTTTTAATCCCCCCCCCCCCCCCCCCCAAAGGCTCCGGACTCGCGCACACGGCCAGTGGCAGATCTGCAGCGCCGCTGAAGGTAGGTTTTGTAACATCGCTTGTATAACTATATGATAACTCTTTGACTCTGTAACTCAGATGATACCGCTTTAAGCTTTCACTTGGCAGGTTGTGGGTTCTAATTTCAGTGCCTTGACTTCATAAATCTAGGCTGACATGCCAGTGTAACACAAAAGGGATGTAGAACTTTGAAAGGAGGCATCTTGCACTGGAGGCATTAAACCATGGCCTTCTTAGCCCTGTCAAATGCTGTAGCATTCATTTGCAGAAGGTGAGGAGGTGAGAAGATGATTGGTGAATGTGTAGAAAGGAACTGCAGATGCTGGTTTACATCGAAGACAGACACAAAATGCTGGAGTAACTCAGCGGAGCAGGCAGCATCACTGGAGAGAAGGAATGGGTGACATTCCAGGTCAAGACCCTTCTTCAGGCACATATTTTAATAAAGGTCTGAAGAAACGTCACCCATTCCTTCTCTCCAAAGTTGCTGCCTGGTCCGCTGAGTTACTCCAGCATTTACTCCAGCATTAGCATATAAGTATAAGTATCCTCTATTGTCATTCAGACCTTTCGGTCTGAACAAAATTTCGTGCCTTGCAGTCATACATATAATAAAATAACAAAAACACACAATAAACCCAAATTTAACATCCACCACAGTGAGTTCACCAGGCACCTCCTCACTGTGATGGAAGGCAAAAGTCTTGAAGTCTTTGTCTCTTCCCTCCTTGTTCTCCCTCTGCGCTGAGGCGATCCAGGCCTCTGATGTTGTGACCCCACCGGGTGATGGTAAGTAAGTTAGTCCCGCGGCTGAATCCGTCATGTTGAAGGTGTTGAGCGGGCCGGTTCAAGCTCTGCGACCCAGGGCGGTTGAAGCTGCCGAAGCTGACCCCTCCAGTCCAGCGGACGAAGCTGTTGTTGCAGGGGCCCCGAAGTTGGGTTATCGCTGCCGGAACGTCGCCACAGCCCCGAAGTCGGGTCGCCGCCGCGGAACGCCGCCGCAGCCCCGACGCCGGCCAGCCTCGCGTTGGTAAGTCCTGGTTGGCTCTGGCCTCGAGGTCGGTCCCAGTTGGAGGCCGCCAGCTCCGCCCTTAGGCCTCAGCGCAGATGGAGACGGAGACACGACAAGAAAAAGTCGCATGCCCCCCCAAAGGAAGCGACTAAAACCATGTTTCTCCCCCCCCCCCCCCCCCCCACCACACATACACAACCTAATAAACTAAATTTAACTAAAACAGGACAAAAGAAAACAACAGCAAAAAAGAAAAAACAGACGGACTGCAGGCGAGCCGCAGCTGCTAGGGCAGCGCCGCCACTTCCGGAATGATTGCTGATGGTCTTTCCCAACATTTATCACTCATTCAACACTGTAAAACCGGATTGTTCGGTCTTTATTCTAAAAATATGACATAAATTCCACATGACGGATTTGGAGGCAGGTGGGACCAGTGTAGCTGGGCCATGTGTGGGCAAGTTGGGTCGAGGTGCCCACACATGTTTCCACATTGTATGACTCTACGACTCTCTATGACTATAACAAAAGTGTAAATGTGCTGTGGATGAGATTGCAATTCCTTCTTTTCAGTGGCTAAAAATTGAATGGGACTTGTTGCAATGGCGGCATCATATGCGTTTATAAATATATTTCTCAATTTTATTGAAAGCAAATACAGATATTCATAATGGACATTACTTTGGATTAAAATAAATGAGTATATATTCTGCCACTCATCCCCCAGAGGAACAAGGTCTCTTTGTAATAAATTAAAATGAACTAGCCATGGGGGGAGTGCCGTGCTGTGGAAGGTAGTGAGCTGTGGGGGAGGGCCAGGCACTCAGGGAATGATGAATGAACCAAAGGCAGCAGGAGGTAGCCGATGATTAGAGAGATATCCCTGCCCACTTCATTATAGATTCCCATTTCTCCATGTTTAATGAAGAGAGGTTGTCATTGCACCCTGCAGCACCAACCACCTGATGATGTACAGGATATGTGTTGGGTCGACATGGAAACCAGCTGTTAATCTCAAGCAGTCTACATTCCAATTCATTCTCCACACACAAGGTGATGCCAAACCCGCATTTGTTTCCCCATCCCTTTCTCATCTTCCTGGTATATTTTGTTGGCATTTACTGTTAACACAGATATAGAAACATAGAAAATAGCTGTAGGAGTCGGCCATTATGCCCTTCGAGCTAGCACCGCCATTCAATATGATCATGGGTGATCATTGAAAATCAGTGCCCCGTTCCAGCTTTCTCCCCATATCCCTTGATTCCGTTAGTCCTGAGAGCTAAATCTAACTCTCTTGAATAGATCAAATGATATGTACCTCTACAGACAAAGGAGAGAGAAAGTTTCTACCATTCCCTTGCATTTAGTTTTGCAGCCAAGACTCCTCATTCTGGATTCTTCAATTAGTCATGTCAGCTTTTACGTTATTTCTGTTACACTTCTTGACAGGGAAGATTAAAAATAAAGCAAGCACGTATTATTAAATCGCATCTGCACGTCCTGCCTCAATTATTTTGCCAACCCCCATTATTTTGATGACTACATTGAGGAGCGGAATTGATTTGTTGTGAATGTGAAACTGCTACCAGCAGATCACCAGCCTATCTGACACCCACCTGCTTTCAATGCTGCTGCCTTGCAGTTGCCCAGTTTGTGTTCCTATCAAAGACTGACATTGCCTCTTCCCTTGACTCCACGCAATGACGTCACATGAAATGGAAGAATATTGTTGCTCAATGTGACCTTTCAAATGGATAGGACGTGAACAATCGCTCCAGCGGTAGAACTCGATTATGACGCCCATTTCCAATCTCACATTGATGCCCATTATCATACAGCTTGATTCTGACATGATTTTGTATATCCAATAATATATGCATAGATTACTGATTTTTTTGGTCAAGTAAAAGGGCTAAATTAAAAGTTATGAATAAAGGTGGGTGGGGGGGGAGATATTATTCCACATGGATTAACCGATATCCCTATTTTAGCAGTATTTATGTATTATCTTGTTATTGGTTGATTAGTACGGGTGTCAGAGGTTATGGGGAGAAGGCAGGAGAATGGGGAGAGGAGGGAGAGATAAATCTGCCATGATTTAATGGCGGTGTAGACTTGATGGGCCGAATGGCCTAATTCTGCTCCTCTCACATGATCTTATGATCTTATTGCAGAAATTTAGTGTTGAGGATGCAGCTAACTGATCTAACTTAAATTCTGAATTTGTATAACTCTGAATTTAATATAGATCAGTCAGCTGTTTAAAATAAACTTGCTATTAAAAAAATCATATTGCATAATTTGATGTTCCGCTTCCAAGCGACGCCACAATTTTCTTTCAATTGATATAATCCATTTGTGTTTGCGGCTTAATTATATTAATGTCCATTTCACTGAAACCCGTCTCCTTTTTCCAGACCAATAATTGGTAATACTCGTATAGGAAGGAACTGCAGATGTTGGTTTAAACCGAAAATAGACGTAAAAAGCTGGAGTAACTCAGCGGGTCAAACGGCATCTATGGAGAAAAAGAATAGGCGATGTTTCGGGACGAGACTCTTTTTCAGTTTGAAGAAGGGCCTCCACCCAAAACCTATTCCTTGTCAAAAAGAGATGCTCTCTGACCCGCAGAGTTACACCAGCTTTTTGTGTCTATATTTGGTAATACCCGATTTTATATATGATTTAATTTGAAGGAAAGGTTTTCACCCTGGGCTGGATTTCAGGGTTTCTTGCAAGCCACTCAGAATGCCAGCCAGAAAGATCTAACTAGCAATGTTTTCATGGATTTCATCTATCAGTGCCCGTTGCAGTCAGATGTCAGCCCAGGGGCACCCATATATAGCACGTCTGTGATGTCTTAGTCAGGACTGTGCAGCAGGTTTTGTCATTTACTTTTGGTAATTTTACAGAAACCTAAACAAAATTTGAGGTTATGGTTGAAGCTGAAATAACATTAAAACTGAAAATATAACTATTTTAATAATATTTCCTCTATTGTGGTTTGAGATGCTTATCTGAGAAAAGTACAAAACACACATATTATTTTAGGGCCAGAAAGGTTGTTAAGTAGTTATGGCTTGGTACTCTATTAGAACTAACTTATAACACATAGCAGGTTAAATTCTGCAAATTCCCCCTAATGTGTAGGGAGTGGGTGTGAATGTGGGATGACAGAGCTAGGTGATCAGTGGTTGGCATGGACTCAATGGGTCGAAGGGCTTGTTTGCAAGCTGTATCTTTCAATTTGAAAAAACAAAGTCCAACAGTTTCAGTGAAAATTTGCATAGAGAGCAAATAACCATATAACCGTATAACAATTACAGCACGGAAACAGGCCCTCTCGGCCCTTCCAGTCCGTGCCGACCATTTATTTTCCCTTAGTCCCATCTACCTGCACTCAGACCATACCCCTCCATTCCCTTCCCGTCCATATACCTATCCACTTTACTTTTAAATATTAAAATCGATCCTGCCTCCACCACTTCTGCTGGAAGATCATTCCACACAGCCACCACTCTCTGAGTAAAGAAGTTCCCCCTCATGTTACCCCTAAACTTCTGTCCCTTAATTCTCATGTCATGCCCTCTTGTTTGAATCTTCCCTACCCTCAATGGGAAAAGCTTATCCACGTCAACTCTGTCTATCCCTTTCATCATTTTAAAGACCTCAATCAAGTCCCCCCTTAACCTTCTGCGCTCCAAAGAATAAAGACCTAACTTGTTCAACCTTTCTCTGTAACTTAGTTGCTGGAACCCAGGCAACATTCTAGTAAATCTCCTCTGTACTCTCTCTATTTTGTTGACATCCTTCCTATAATTAGGCGACCAAAATTGTACACCATACTCCAGAATTGGTCTCACCAATGCCTTGTACAATTTTAACATTACTTCCCTAGAACTAAAATGCGATGGAAAATCGTGGGACATTTTGAGTGGCGCAATGTCTATGCTTTTCCTCTCGGGTCCTCAATGTGTCTGATGAGCAACTGGGCTGAAGTGTGTAGGATGAAACTGCAGATGCCGGTTTGAACCGAAGATAGACACAAAAAGCTGGAGTAACTCAGCGGGACAGGCCGCATCTCTGGAGAAAATGGGTGACTTTTTGTGTCTAACTGGGCTGATGTGCCTGGGCAAGGAAATGTGATGTTCTTCACTTTCAGGACACCCCTATATTTGTATAAAGGGGCTGTCCCACTGCGGCGATCTAATTGGCGAGTTTAGGAGAGTTTGAAAAAGTGTCATGTTGAAGACCCCCTTTGACTATGTAGAAGACTTCCTTCGACCTCCTTCGACTATATTGAACACTACCTTCGAGTAGCTTCGACTAGCTTCGGGAAGATTGGACACCGAATAGTGGAGAGTGAAGACGACCTCCTTCGACCTCCCTTCGACTATGATGAAGACTATCTACGACTACCTTCGACTACCCTTGATTACCTACGAATAACATGGCGATCTACGACCTACTACAACTAAACCTACGAGTAAAAAAAAGTATTGATTTTTTCCATGGTGACCTTTTTTTACTCGCGGGCATTTTTCAGCATGTTGAAAAATATTCCGCGACCTAGCTGAGGCCTCCAGTAAGCGGGGACTACTCTCGAGCATGAAGGAGAGTTACAAAGACCTTCTAGGACCTTGTGTTGACCACGCTGCGAGTATGAGTCGAGGGCAAACTCTCCAGAACCCGCGGATTAGGCTGCCGCAGTGGGACGGCCCCTTTAGCCACCTCAGGGGCCGGCCTACAGAGCCCATGTGTTGTCTACTTCAGCAAGATGGAAGGAAGACCATGCTGAGCACATCCCTGTCCACTGCTAATCTGCTTCTCACTTGCACTCTCCTCCACAGGACTCTCCTCCGCTTTAAATCCCTCTCCTCCATTCTCCCCAAATATCAAAACCCACCTGTATTGATTCGATCACCAACATCCTCATGATTACCCGTATCCTATACCCTCACCTCTGCCTCAAACTACTGCTCCAACCAATCCTCTCCTTCCCTTCCCAGTGCCACATAGAAACATAGAAAATAGGTGCCATTGGCCATTCAGCCATTTGAGCCAGCACCGTCATTCAATATGATCATGGCTGATCATACAAAATCAGTAAACCCATCCTGCTTTCTCTCCCCATATCCCTTGATTCTATTAGCTCTAGGAGTTAAATCTAACTCTCTCTTGAAAACATCCAGTGAATTGGCCTCCACTGCCTTCTGTGGCAGAGAATTCCACAGGATCGCAATCCTCTGCGTGAAAATGTTATTAACTGATTGGCAGGTGAATGCAGCGAGGATGTTTTAAATTACAAGCAAAGCCAGAAGGGCCTACACAAAAGCATGCAATATAACCCAATTAACATAGCACTTGACGTGGACTGATCCTGCCCCCTTTCTGTCTACCTACCGTGTCTCTCACCAATGGCCCTCTCCGATGTGATCTTCACACCCCCGGCTTGGACTCACTTGATTTTCTTTGAAAACATTTCTGAATTTCCCTGCAATTTTCTCTCAAGCAAGACATTTCTTGTCCTGTCACAGGCAACATTTACCGTTTATTTAATCCAAAACGCGTTTCTTTTGGGTATTAACGCAGGACATATCTAGCTGTCTTCTCCAATTGATGAATGACTTATGCATTACTTACAAATAAAATTAAACCTTACAGCGCATGAGGATTTCTTGGGTCACAAAGTGTACATTTGCAGTTGGCTCCGAAAATATTTCTTGCTCTCCTTTCAAATACAGATTAAAGCGTCTCAACTCTCTGCTTTTTCTGTAATCGGTAAAGTAATAGCCCAAGGAATCTGAAGTTTATTGCATTTTTTAATACAAATCAATAAGAAGGAACTGCAGATGCCGGTTTAAACCGAAGATACACAAAAAGCCGGAGTAACTCAGCGGGACAGGCAGCATCTCTGTAGAGAAGGAATGGGTGTCGTTTCGGGTCGAGGCCCTTCTTCAGACTGGTTAGGGGTAAGGGAAACGAGAGATATAGACGGTGATGCCTGAAGTGAGAGAAATCAATATTCATACCACTGGGCTGTGGCTGCCCAAGCAAAATATGAGATGCTGTTCCTCAAATTTGCGTTTCGCATCACTCTGACAATGGAGGAGACCGAGGACAGAAAGTTCTGTGTAGGAATGGTAAGGAGAGACCCTTCTTCAGACGTCACTCATTCCTTCTCTCCAGAGATGCTGCCTGTCCTGCTGTTATTCCAACAATTTGTGTCTTTCCGGTTTAAACCAGCATCAGCAGTTTCTTCTTGCATTAATAATTCTACCCTTGCCTGCAATGTTATATCCACTAGAGTTTTGAAAGAAGGAATAGTAAGATTAAATGAGAACTTACCAGTTTGAAGTTTGATCCTTATTTTATGAGGAGTTACGATGAGGGATTTCGTGAAGACCTCGCCAGCACGCATGCGCGACATTCTTCAAAGCAGCGGTGTGAAATCACAGATAGTAGAATTGACTGAAGATAGTAAGATTAAGAGAACTAATATACCAGATGACCTTATGATAGAGGGTTGGGAGCGGAGGGCACAAAATCCCTCATCGTTACTCCTCATAAAATAAGGATCAAACTTCAAACTGGTAAGTTCTCGTTTAATCTTACTGTTTTACTTTGGAGTGACTTCGTGAAGATTTCAAAGCTCTGTGATTTCATGCCCTGGAACCAAGTCCATGCTTACACACTGCTGTAATGACTGATGGAGGAAGTATGTTAACGTATTTCAGACTCGAAACGGAGCTGAAAAATAATAATGTTTTTATTAATAACAAGCAATAAATGCCTAACTTCGGGGAATGTTAGGAAACAGAACTTAAAACAGTGTCTGCAAACGTTGCGGGCGTGGCCATAGGTTTATTATAAAACCGCTGGAATGTACCCTCATTGGCCCAACCCGCTGTTGCGAGGCTGGGGTCCAAGGGAACTTCCATGGTCCTCGCCGCTGATGTGGACGCAGCCCTAGTAGAATGAGATTTAAAAATGTCAGAGTCTACTCCTGCTGCACCCAACGCCACCCTGAGCCACCTGGAAATAGTCTGAACAGTTACCCTATAGTGAGGGCGTTTATAACTGATAAAAAGACCTACTTCCGGATCCCTGTATTCTTGGTGACATCTATATAATGTTGGAGGTAGGTGGCTAAGCACAAGCATTCATCGACAGGATATGCCAGAAATTCCAATTTTAGACCGGTTGATCCAGGTCTGTGGTGTTTTAGTAACTCGTCGATAAAGAAGGTTACTTTGGTGGGTGTCAAGACCCTTTTGTCCAGTTTTAATTTGTGGAGGGTCTGGACCCGTTGTGCAGTTATGAGTGCCATCAGCATCACCACTTTGTAGGTCAGCTTAGCCAGTGGGAGATTCGAGACTGGCGCCCAACTCCTGAGTAGAGATAACACCAGTCCGATATCCCAGGTCAGAGAGTATTGCAGCCTGGGAGGGTTGGAATTGAAAATACCCCTCATTAGTTTGGATACCAATGGATGGGATCCCACTCCAAGGTTAAGGTAAGATGACAATGCACTCCTTGCACTGTTGATGGCACTATAGCTGAGGCCCTCATCGTTTCCTTACATGGATAAGGTATTGCTTCCTTGTGGACTCTCTGCATGACACCGTGATGATATCTATGGTCCTGTTCGACAGCCCGAAGTCCAATAATGGTCTCTTCAGAACCTGCAAGCCAACAAGCTCAAATGACCATGGCACGGATGATTCTCCCTTGTTATGGAATGTATCAGCAGGTTCGGGCGTTTGGGAACCGGGAGACACGGTTCCTTCATCATGTCCAGGACCACCGGGAACTATGGCTGAATAGGCCAGTCGGGTATTATCAGTATCCCTGATGCGGAATCTAATTGGATTTTCCGCAATACCCGACTGATGAGGCAGAAAGGGGGAAATACATAGAAAAACAAATTTCCCCAATGCAGCGAGAAAGCGTCCATCGCTACTGCCCCAGGGCCTGGTTCCCATGCGACATATGTTGGTATCTGATGGTTCAGTCTGGATGCAAAAAGGTCGATATCTGGCGTTCCATACTGAGCTACAATGTCAGTAAATACCTGGTGGTTCAACATCCATTCGATGATGAACCCCAGCTTTTGAAATAATAACTTGGTGGCTGTCACAGCTAATTTAGCCAATTCCAAGGTTTTTCCCACAATCAAAATGTCATCAAGATAGGCCATGACTATGTGGTTTTGTTTTCGTAGAGATGCTAATGCTGGTTTCAATATTTTGGTAAATAACCTGGGAGCTGTTGTTAGTCCATTAGGCAGTGCACTATACTGCCACAGCTACCCCATCCAGACAAATTTCAAATAACTGCGGTGATCTTCATGTATAGGTACTGAATAGTATGCATCTTTTAAGTCGATGCAGGCCATGTAGTACCCTCCGGAAATCAGTTGTTTGGCAGTTTCAAATGTTTCCATCTTGAAGTGGATATACTGCACAAAAATATTCAGTTGAGTCAAATCAATAATAATACGCCATCCACCATCTTTTTTGGTTTTGGTAAAGATGTTCGATACAAACTCAATAGGTTCATGTTTGGTTTTCTCTATTACTCCCTTTGTATATAACCTAAATAGCTCTGCATGTCCTTCCACTTTCTCTTTTTGAGAAAGCACAAATTTCCGGCTAGGTACATGCTGAACTGGAGGGAGGAGTTTGTTAATAAATTCTATGCTATAACCCTGAATACTGTGCAATATAAAGAGGTCAGAAGTTATGGAGCTCCATGCATCCCCAAACAGGCACAACCTACCTCTCATTTGTGAGGTTATGCATGCAGTTTTCCCAAGGGAAGCAGACCCACTTACCTCCATGGTTACCGGTGGTGTTTGGTCTTCCGTCCTTGGTTCTTGGGAAATGGAGGCGCTGTGGTGTGGGGTTGATGCATCTTCCATGCAGGTCGCTCTGGGCCATGGCCTAAAAAAGACCTTTGTGGATATGGCGCGACCTTTGGGTTTGCACACGTCACCCTTTCGGGGTGGAAGCGGGGCCTGTTGGGTGTTGCGTAGGGATGCTGCCGTCGGTATGCTGGTGGCCTGCTAGTGGAAGGTGGCTTTATCAATCCCACTGCTTTGGCTTCCTCATCGAGGTCCTTGACCTGTTTAGGCAGGACATCCCCAAACAGCAAGTTCAGCAACGGCATAGCGCTGGCTTTGCACAACCCCGCAAATTTGGGGTTCAGCATGGGGTGGATTGAGCAGTTTTAGAATTTTTAGAATTTTTAATTCTTATGTTCCCCCATATGGGAGTATTGACGGTAGGCACATTCAGCGATACGCAGTTCTCTGGGGCCAAATACTTGGCTGTGGTCTCCGTTATCACCTGCTCCTGCAGTTGGCGTGTAGTCAGGTAATTGATGCTTGTAGCTAACCGTGGCTGAAGTGGTTGTCCTTTCTGGGATGGCTGTGCAAATGTTTTTATTTTTTTGAAGTATTTTTATTAGAAGTAATGCATATTGTCCACAGTATAACAATTCTTCAAATACAGATTTAACTTGTTACATAGATTATACAGATATTACGGAATAATTTATGTATGCTTCTGTTTTTTTTTAAAGTAAAGAAGTAAAAATATAGATCTATAATCAATAGAGATAGTGATTAAATAATAATGATTCTAATTATATAAGAAAATTAAAAAACAAAACAAATAAGAAAAAGAAAAACAATTATTATATAATAAAAAAATGAAGTGTACATCTTAACAATGAATTTGGACACCATCTCCAGAAGTTCCTCTTCCTGCATCCCATGCAACTTTGGATCTTCCGTCAACCCCTCCTCAAAGTCCGCCAACCCCTGACTTCTGGCACTCCCCTCCGAGGAGGGAGAGATGTTGGGCAGTCCTGGATAAGGAGCTGCATGGACCTGTGTGATCCATGGGACCCATGCTCCTGCTGGACTAGGTCCCTCTGGAGCAGTTGCTTCATCATTCGCTCCATGCGGGTAATGCGATCGCCGTCGCTATCTGCGAACGGCAGGTCGTCTTCCCCAGACTCAGCTGAGCCAATGGGGCTATGACCGCCAGTCCGTACCCTGTCGGGGTGAATATTCCCGGACTGTTGTGGTAGAAAGTCGGTGCCTGCCGCTCCAGCGGGGCTACGCGACTTCCGTGTGGATCTGCCGCCAGTCTACGGTCTTCCGGACTGAAGTGGTGGAGAGTCGGTGCCTGCCATATGAACGGGGCTACACGACATCCGCGCGGTTTTACCGCGAGTCCACGGACTTCCGGACTGAAGCGGTGGAATGTCGGTGCCTGCCGTATAAACGGGGCTACTCGACTTTCGTGCGGTCCTACCGCCAGCCCGCAGTCTTCCGGACTGTAACGGTGGAGAGTCGGGGCCTGCCGTATGAACGGGGCTACCCGATTTCCGCCCAGTTTGCCCGCCAGTCCGCGGTCGTCCAGACTTGAGCGGTGGAGAGTCAGGGCCTGCCGACAGAACGGGACTACCCGACTTCTGCGCTGCCTTTCCGCCAGTCCGCTGTGGTTTCCCCGACTGCGGAACGGGAGCTGCCAACATTTCAACGGCCAGCTCCGGGGAATTAGGCCGCTGAACGTTTTTTGATGTCCCGCAGCTCTCCGTGGCATGCTTGGAAGCAGCCCTCTTCTTACTCTGAGACTTTTCCATGCTCACGAAGTCTGGGTGTTCTGTAAAAGATTTGGGAAAAACCACAGAACACCAAACCTACTCTAGGTTAGTAAAACTTACCTGTGAGTCCTTTTTTAAAGTTGCCGGTAGAGGATCTGTGCTCCTCCCAGCCTGTCGATTGCCATGCGAGCGACGATATGTCGCGCATGCGTGCTGGTGGGGTCTTCACAAAGTCACCCACGTGACTCCGAAGTAAAATAACACTTGTCCATCTATTCGTCACTCTAGTATTTAACCTTAATACTTTATGTTTTATATCCTTATTTACCTTATCCTACATTTTCATATCCTTAGATCCCTCTGTTCCTTTGCCACTATCAGGCACATTCTTCTGATCTCCATTACTCCGCCTACTAAAGTGCACTCTCTGGCAGTTAGTAATAACAATCATGAACCATGGAATCCCGAGGCTGTGAGCTTTTCATTGGCGCGATTGGCATTCCATCCCGATCACAATCTATCACTGCCCTTGGCAAAGTTGGGCGGCAAGGATGAGTTAAAAGCGGCTGTTGGAATATAAGTAAGAATGCAGAAAGCGTTTTCACCGCCTCCTGCTTTGATCGTGTTACTGGGTTGTGGCTGGCTTGCATCATGTGAAACCTGCTCACTTATTCATGTCCATCCAGTGCCTGTCTCCCAGCATTGCTCCGGTTACCATTGACAGTGTGTGCCTGTGTTTCCTGCACAGCTTGTAAGGTGCTCCAGCTGATTCACCGACGGCTGCTGGTGTGAGGTTAACCAGCACAGCGTAGACTCGGCAGCAGAGATGGTCTGTGGCGCTCAGCAACACACTCTATACTAAATCTTGACACTTAACATTATAGCAAAGCCCAATTCTGATTGTGCTTAACTTTTCAGTTTAATCTATTGTCATGTGTACCCAGCTTTTGTTGCCTGCTATCCAGTCAGCGAAAGATAATACATGATAATACATGAAGATACATGAGCCATTGCATTGCAACACGATAAGGGAATAACATTTAGTGGAAGTAACACCAGGAAAGTTCGATCAAGGATAGTCTGAGGGTCACCAATGAGGTAGATAGTAGTTCGGCACTGCTCTCTGGTTGGGGTGGGATGATTCAGGTGCCTGATAACAGCAACTGTCCCCGAGTCTGGTGGTGTGTGTTTTCACACTTCCCTTTTGCCCGATGGGAGAGGAGAGAAAAGGGAGTGGCCAGGGTGAGACTCGCCTTGATTATGCTGCTGGCCTTGCCGAATATGGAGTCCATGGAAGGGAGGTTGGTTTGTGTGATGGTCTGGGCTGCATCCACATTGCGCTGTGGTTTTTAACTTTTCAGGCTCGGCTTATGAACAAAAACCGTTGTACATATATTGGCCAAGAACTTGAGCATAATTAGGGTGGCACGGTGATGCAGAGAGCAGAGCTGCTGCTTCACAGCTTCAGGAACTACACTTCAATCCTGATCTCTGCTTTTGTCTGCATGGAGTTAGCACATTCTGGTTGTGACTGTGTGGGGTTCGAATTTCCACACGTCCCAAAGATGGATGGGTTGGCAGGTTAATAGTCCAATATAAATCGTCCCTGGTGTGAGTGGAAGTCAGGAGGAGTTGATGGGATGTGGGGTTAATCTCCATGCTTGCTATGGGAACCAAGGGATATACTAGGTGGGGATCGAACGTAGATTTTTGCATCGTCATTGGCTACAGATGAGGAGTCAGAGGAGTCAGAGATTGAGGATAGCAAATATTGTTCCATTATATGAGAAGGGCAGCAAGGTGAAGCGTGGTAACTACAGGCTGGTAAGCCTTGTCTCAGTGGTAGGAAATTATTAGAGAAACCATAAGGATAGAATGTATGTACATTGGAGGGGCAGGGACTGATGAGAGATAGTCAGTATGGTTCGGTGTAAGGGAAATTCTGCCTCAATAATATCATTGGGTTTTTTGAGGACGTAACAAAGAGCATTGATGAAGGCAGGCTTATAGACATTGTCTATGTGGACATCCCAGTAAGGGATTTGACAAGGGTCCGTATGGAGGCTGATCCAGGAGGTTAAAGCTCGAGTCCCAAGGAGAGTTGGCGAATCCAAAATTGGAAGGATTGGGTGACATTGTGGGTTGAGACTCTTCTTCAGTCTGAAGAAGGGTCTTGACCTGAAACGTCGCCCATTCCTTCTCTCCAGAGATGCTACCTGTCTCACTGAGTTACCCCAGCATTTTGTGTCTATCTTTGGTGTAAACCACTATCTGCAGTTCCATCTGACACATAATCCAAAATTGGCTTGCTGATAGGAGTTGGAAGATATTTATTTTGTGGATATAAATCTTGTGGATAGAGGATGGAAAGTTATTTTGTGGTTGGAAGATTGTGGAAGATTGTGTGCCACGAGGTTCGCTGCTGGGAATCTCACTTGTTTGTGACCTCAAGACTCAAGAGTGTTTTATTGTCATATGTCAATTTGAGGCAGTGACTTCGATAGATCCCTTCGATGGCGGGGAGGTCAGAGCCGGTGATGGACTGGGCAATGGTCACAACATTTTGCAGTCTTTATATTAATGACTTTGGATATAAATATAGGATGAATAATTAGTAAGTTTGCAGATTACACCATAGTTGGTTTTATAGAACAGTCCAGCACAGGAGCAGGACTTTAACCCACAATGTTTGTGCCTAACATGATGCCAAGTTAAACTGATCTCTAAACTGCCTGTGGATATTCCATATCTCTCTATTCCCTGCGCTTGCATGTGCCTATCTAAACGCCTCTTAAACGCCGCTGTTGTGTCTGTCTCCACCACCGCCCCTGGCAATGTGTTCCAGGCCCTTACTACTTTCTGTGTGTAAAAAAAAATTCTCTTGCACATCTCCATAAAACTTCCCCCTCTCACCTTGTAGCCATGCCCTCTAGTCGAGGGAGGGTGAATAAGGGGAAATGGGCCGACCTGCACAGTTAGGGGCTATGGCTGAGTGGCGGAGTATTGCGTTGGGGGAACGGGTGAGTGGTGGAATATTGTGTTGGGGAATGGGTTGCGTTGGGAGACCAGGTCTCCTGTGTGACCGAGACCCAACGGGTCCCACTTGGTCTAGTATAATTATAAGAGGCATAGATAGAAGAGATGGGAAGATAGAGAAGGCCATGTAGTTCCGTCTTTCCTCATGAGACAACCCCTTCATCCCAAGAATTAACCAGAACTTATACTGCATTGCCTCCAGGTTAATAGACGCCAAGTCAATGGATATTTTTAAGGCAAAGTTTGACACATTCTTGATTAGTAAAGGTGTCTGGGGTTATGGGGAGATGGCAGGAGAATGGGGGTCAGAGGGAAAGGTAGACCAGCCCTGATTGATGGGCCGAATGGCCTAGTTCTGCACCTAGAACTTATGAACAAGTATCCCTGAGAAAGAGAAATAAAACTGCACACTGGAGCACTAATTTTGACTGGGGTTCCTACTCCTGGAACGATCCATGCGACAGTAAATCTCAGGTTATGCAGCCTGAAATGATGTCAAATCTGTGTTCATCAATTTTGGGGATATTGTGGTAGAAAGTGTTAAGCCCAATGGGGGCGGCACGGTGGCTCAGCGGTGAGGTTGCTGCCTCACGGCGCCAGAGGCCCGGGTTCGATCCTGTCTACGGGTGCTGTCTGTTCAGAGATATTGCTTTCTTCCTGTGCCCTGCGTGGGTTCTCTCCGCGATCTCCGGTTTCCTCCTACACTTCAAAGACGTGCAGGTTTGTAGGTTAATTGGTTTGGTAGGGTAGTGTGAGAGTGCGGAGATCGCAAGTCGGTGGGTCGAAACGGCGTGTCTCCGTTCTGTTTTTCTAAACTAAACAAAACCAGACCATTCGTTAGCACTAGTCAGTTTGGGATACTTGCAGAATATTATTTAACAAATGACATCTCTGAAGAAAGTCTCTGCTTGTTGGTGGCACTCTTTGTTTTCATGCTGCATTCAAACAACCCAAATCTTCGTCAATCGTCTAACATGCTTAAAGGAGCTAATGCAATGATGTAATTGGCTTGGTGGGGATCAGATTTCCCATGATTAACATTGATTGGGATAGCTTTAAAGATTGGTAAGGCGTCTGATAAACCTGGCATGAAGGCAGAACTTTTTCTTAAAATAGCACCCATGTTGTATCTGTCTGTCACCAATCGCATAAACCTGTTCCATTCCTAACTTGTCATGTGCATTATGTCGGAAGGAAGTACAGATGCCGGTTTAAACTGAAGATAGACTCGTTTTCTGTACTCGTATTCTGTATTCTTTACTCGTTCTCACCGAGCAAACAGCTAGCAACGGCCTGCCCCTTTATCACCATTACGTTTTTGCACATCTTTCATTCATTTGTTTTTTATCTCTATACATCATCGTCTATATCTCTCGTTTCCTTTTCCCCTGACTCTGTTTGAAGAAGGGTCTCGACCCGAAATGGCACCTATTCCTTTTCTCCAGAGAAGCTGCCTGACCCGCTGAGTTACTCCAGCATTTTGTGTCTCTATCTTCTTTTGCCATAGTCATTATTCTAATTCAGTAATACTTGTGGTGCTTGCGAAAGTGGATTCCTCAACCATGGGAGAACCAAGCACAGATTTGTTTTCAGTCTGCAAGGGTGAAATCTTGCTCTTAAATCCACCATCCCACAGAGCCCAACTAGAGGACGCATCTCATTTTCCAGTAGCATTCAGGACTTAACATTCAATAATTTCAGATCACAGCCTATATCAGACCTGGCCAGTTCAAATGAAAAGCCTAGCATTTAAGAAACAGACAGAGATGTGGACCAAAGGCTGGCCGGTGGGGCCGAAGGGCCTGTTTCCACACAGTATTGCGCTGTATCGCTCTATAACTATAACATCGCTTTTTCTACAAGTATCTGTAATTTTACTTCGGAGTCACGTGAGTGACTACGTGAAGACCCCGCCAGCGCGCATGCGCGACATATCGTCGTACGCATGCGGAAGCGACGGTCGGGAGGAGCGGGGCTCCTCCAGCGCAAGTTAAATAGCTTGCGCCAGGTAAGTCTCACCGGAGGAGTGAGTCGACGACAGCGATGGAAGCAAGAAAATCAAAAAGAGCCGCGGCAAAAACAGCTGCAAAGGATAGCAGCCAGCAGAGAGCCGCCTCTCCAGAGCTACAGGTTCTGCCTGCAGCTCCCGACTTTTCGCCCTTTGGGACCGTTGGTACGCCACGGTCGGGCGGGAAAACCACCCGGAAGTCGGCCGGGGCCGACTCAGCGGAGTCCGGTCCCGAGGACACCCCGTTCGCGGACAGCGACGGAGGTCGTCTTGCCCGCATGGAGCGGATGATGGAGCAGCTGCTCCAACGTGACCTGCTAATGCAGGGGCAGGATCACAGTAGGCCTACTAGCAGGCCCACGGCAGGTTCCTACCGGGGACTGCCTAATGTCTCCCCCTCTATACAGGGGAGCATTGAGGGTCAGAACTGGGCTGACCCAGAAGAAGGGGAGCTGGCTGAATCACCGACTGTGTCAGGGGTTTGTGAAGGCTACATGGATGTGGTGAACAAGCATGCCATGCCCGAACAGAAGGGCTTACCCATCCACCCCAAACTGGCTGCCAGTATTAACTATATGGCAACAAACCAGCTGCAGGAACAGGCCATAAATGCTACGGCAGATAAATACATGGCACCAGCAAACTGCAGTTCATTGAATGTCCCTGCAGTAAACAACCCTATATGGGGGAATATGAGCCCATCGAGCAGAGGACAGGAGATAAAACTTCAGAGGATCCTGAAGCTCCTAACCGCGGGAATTACGGCAGTGGCAAGAACTGCAGTGGGTGTGGATATGCCGGAGGAATTACAAGATGCATTGGCTCTGCTGTGTAGCACTCAGTACGAGATTAACAACTTTAGAAAAAGCATCATAAAGCCGGCGCTTAACCCCAAGTTTGCGGGGTTGTGTAAGCCTGGGAAGACTCAGCCTCCTAGCCTGCTGTTCGGGGAAGATCTCCCTAAGCAGGTTAAAGACCTGGATGAGGAGGCAAAGGCTTTGGGCCTTATAAAGATACCTGGCTTCCCTAAACCCCACTACCCGCAAAGACAGCACCCCTACACATCCACCAGGCAGAGTTACCATTCCAGGTCTGCAGGTGGTGAAAGCTCGAAGGCCGGCAATCCTGCACAAAGGTCTTTTTTAGGCCATGGCCCAGGCCGGCCTTCTTGGAAGATGCGCCACTCCCAGAACACCCCAAACCAGCCAAGGAAGCAAGGGCAGAGACCTCAACACCGGCAGTAACCATGGAGGTAGGTGGGTCTGGAGTCCCCAGAAACACATCTTGTCTAAATTCACTGTATGTGGGGGGCAGGTTGCACTTGTTCTACGAGAATTGGCTCACTGTTACCTCTGATCCTTATATACTCAGGAGTATTCAGGGCTACGAAATTGAATTTATTCACGAACTCCCTACTCCGGTTCAGCATGTCCCTAGCCGGAAATTTATCCTTTCTCAACAAGAGAAGGCAGCAGGACATGCTGAGCTTCTTAGGTTAATAGAGAAAGGAGTAGTGGAGAAAGCCACCAAAGAACCCCGGGAGTTCGTGTCCAATATATTCACCAAAAATAAAAAAGACGGCGGTTGCCGCATCATTATTGACTTAACTGAACTGAATACTTCTGTCCAGTATATTCATTTCAAAATGGACACCTTCGACACTGCTATACAGTTAATAGGTCATGGGTACTATATGGCATGCATTGATCTCAAGGATGCATATTATTCAGTACCCATACACAAGGATCATAGGAAATACTTAAAATTTATCTGGATGGGACAATTATGGCAATACAAAGCCTTGCCCAATGGGTTATCATCAGCACCCAGATTGTTTACCAAGATATTGAAACCAGCTTTGGCCTGTTTAAGGAAACAGAACCATACTGTTATGGCTTATCTAGACGACATCCTCATTGTGGGGGAAAATTTGGAAACTGCCACTTTGGCGGTAACAGCCACTAAACAGCTTTTTCAGAAGCTGGGTTTCATTATACATCCAGATAAATCTATATTGGAACCCTCTACTACCATGAAGTACTTGGGGTTCATCATTGACTCTGGGCAAATGTCTATCACGTTGCCACCAAGCAAGGTGGAGGACCTGATAGAGGCTTGCAGGAGCCTCTTTGGCACTAAGGATCCATCCATTCGACAGGTGGCCAGGGTGATTGGAAAGATAGTAGCTGCATTCCCTGGAGCACAATTTGGGCCTTTACATTACCAAAACTTACAAAGAGCAAAAATTACAGCGCTCAAAAATCATGCTGGCCATTTTGATAGGCCCATGACAATACCGGAGAAGGCAAAAGCCGAATTATATTGGTGGATGGGCAATGCCCAAAACTGCTCTCAACCAATCACTATCATCAATCCCTCGGTCACCTTACAAACAGATGCCAGTGCCAAAGGGTGGGGAGCTACTAACACTACCTCTAGTTGTGGAGGTAGATGGAGTGCACAGGAGTTAACCCATTTCAAAAATTTGGGGATTAACTATTCGGAAATGCTGGCAGCATTTCACGGCCTTAAAGCATACTGCACTAATATGCACAAAGTCCATATAAGGATACAAATTGACAACACCACGGTGGTAGCCTATATTAACCACATGGGCGGTATTAAGTCGATATCATGTGATGAATTGGCAAACAATATCTGGCACTGGTGTCTGCAAAGAGAAATCTGGATATCAGCTACTTACCTTCCAGGGAAGCTAAACACAGTGGCAGACACCAGATCACGTAAATTCAACGACAACATAGAATGGATGTTGGATCGGAGTGTGTTTACAGATATTGTAGAACGGTATGGAACACCAGATATCGACCTTTTCGCGTCCAGGCTTAATCACCAACTACCAACATATGTTGCTTGGGAACCAGACCCGGGGGCAGTAGCGATGGATGCATTCTCGCTACATTGGGGAGATCTATTTTGCTATGCATTTCCCCCTTTCTGCCTCATCAGTCGGGTCTTGCAGAAAATTAAGCAAGACTCCGCATCGGGAATTTTGGTGGTGCCCGACTGGCCTACCCAACCATGGTTCCCTATGGTACGGAAGATGGCCACAGAACCCTGCATCAGGGTGAACAAAAGACCAAGTCTGCTCATTCACCCTGTTACAGGGGAACATCACCCATGTCATGATCGCATGGATCTATTGATTTGCAGATTTTAAAACGGCCACTTCACGGATACGGACTCTCCAACAGGACCATTGACACCATCACAGCAGCCTGCAGAGAATCCACAAGGAAGCAGTATCTGACCTACATCAGAAAATGGGAAGGATTCTGCGTCTCAGCCAACACCACTTATGAAACCGCCACTATTACGGAAGTGCTGGAATTTTTGGCTACCCTTCATTTCGATGAGGGTTTGAGTTACAGTGCCATCAACTGTCCCAGGAGTGCCCTATCATCCTACCTGGGCCAGGGAAGTGACCAATTGGGCATTGGATCACATCCCCTAGTGTCCATATTTATGAGGGGAATATTCAATTCCAATCCCCCCAGGCTTAGATACAGCCATACTTGGGATATCAGCACAGTTTTGACTATGCTACGAGGATGGACGCCTATCACGGGACTCCCTTTGGCAAAACTCACGTACAAAATGGTCATGATTATGGCACTTATCACGGCACAACGGGTCCAGTCCCTGCACAAACTCAATTTGGATGCAATGACCTCCACCAGTGATAAAGTCACTTTTTATGTGCAGGGACTATTGAAACAAGATCGTCCCGGAGTGTCTGGTCATACATTAGAGTTTCTGGCTTACCCAACAGATTCTCGCCTTTGTATCGTTACATTAATCTCACGATACATCTCAGTTACTAAAAATCTAAGGGGCACGGAGACAGCATTGCTCATCAGTCACAAGAAACCCCATCATAGAGTCACGGTGCAAACCATTTTCAGATGGTTAAGGGTGGTATTGGATGCGGCGGGGGTGGATACTAACATTTATAAATCTCACTCCACCAGGGCAGCATCCACCTCGGCGGCTAGAAGGATGGAAGTACCTTTGGATCACATCCTGGCCACAGCGGGTTGGAGGAACGAAAAGACCTTCCACCGCTTTTACTTTAAACCCGTGACCTCCCCTGATACTTTTGCAGGGAGGATTTTAAGTACTGCCAGATAGTACCCTTTTGGGACTATATTGTTTGGTATGAATAAATACCTGTTTTTGTTTTTCAGCCAGTGTCTTGGTTGAATTACGTTCATCCTCTTATCCCAACTTTAGCGGTGTGTGAGCATGGAGCTTCCAGGGCATGAAATCACAGAGCTTTGAAATCTTCACGTAGTCACTCACGTGACTCCGAAGTAAAATAGTAAGATTAAACGAGAACTTACCAGTGTGAAGTTTGATCTTTATTTTATGAGGAGTTACGATGAGGGATTACGTGCCCTCCGCTCCCAACCCTCTATTATAAAGATCACCTGGTATGGAAGTTCTCTTTTTTATCTTACTATATTAGTCATTGTGACTGTTTGTTCTGTGATTTCACACCACTGCTTTGAAGAATGTCGCGCATGCGTGCTGGCGGGGTCTTCACGTAATCCCTCATCGTAACTCCTCATAAAATAAAGATCAAACTTCAAACTGGTAAGTTCTCGTTTAATCTTACTATTATATTCTGTTTTTATTTGGTTCCATGCTCACTCTAATTTCTAAAGTGCACAAAGTGAAAACCATTAAAGGGCAGCCCTAAAATGTGCGACCCGGGTCATATTTTTTTAAAAAGTAGGTGGTCTTTTGCTTGATTTTGACTGGATACTTCTAACAGCTCCGGCGTGCGTATCTGCTCGCCGGGGGGGGCGTATCTGCTCGCCGGGGGGCGTATCTGCTCGCCGGGGGGGCGTATCTGCTCGCCGGGGGGCGTATGTGCTCGCCGGGGGGCGTATGTGCTCGCCGGGGGGCGTATGTGCTCGCCGGGGGGCGTATGTGCTCGCCGGGGGGCGTATCTGCTCGCCGGGGGGCGTATCTGCTCGCCGGGGGGGCGTATCTGCTCGCCGGGGGGGCGTATCTGCTCGCCGGGGGGGCGTGTCTGCTCGCCGGGGGGGCGTGTCTGCTCGCCGGGGGGGGCGTGTCTGCTCGCCGGGGGGGGCGTGTCTGCCCGCCGGGGGGGGCGTGTCTGCCCGCCGGGGGGGTGTACCCGCTCGCCGGGGGGGGTGTACCCGCCCGCCGGGGGGTGTATCGGCTGGCCGGGGGGGTGTATCTGCTCGCCGGGGGGGGGGTGTACCCGCTCGCCGGAGTGTTCTGGCCCGCTGCTCACCGAGAGATGGAAACGTATACCCCTGCGTAATGTTTCTAAAAGGGCACAGAAGCATATGGAGGACTGGGCTATTGATCCATGAGTGTGAATCCCACCATGTCTCAAAGAAGGATGATTGCACTTATAGGAGGTGGATCAGTCCAGCCTCAGGACACCTGAGCAGCACTTTGTCAGAATAGTGATAGAAAGGCTGCTTCATTAAACACTTTCCTATATTTGTAGAGTTGGAATGAGGATGTTTGCTGGTGGTTTGGTGGTGCAGCAGGTCGGGAAGCTGCGTCTCACACCACAGACCCAGGTTCAATTCCAACCTCGGGCGTTGTCTGTGTGTAGGTTACACGTTCTCCCTGTGACACTCCTACGAATGTTCAGATATCCTTCCAAGTCTTGGAATCCTTCCAAAGACTGAAAGGGTAGGTTAATTGCTCCTAGTATGGCAGGGAATGAAAGGGGAGCTGATGGGGACAATATGGGGAGAATTAAAAATGAGACTAGTGTAGGATTAGTGCAGCTAGGCGGTGAATGTTGGCAATGACTCAGTGTGCTGAAAGGCATGTTTCCATTCCAAACCACTCTTTGACTATCAAATTAATCTAAAGAACATATTATCATGGAATGCTCATTGTACAAATTGCAGTTTCTTGTGAATGCTTCCTTTTTAAAATTTGGTCTTCAAAGCTTTGTACAAGGACATCCAAACACATTACGATAGCGAGTACTAAAGAACATGTTCCTACACCCTGAAACATGAATCTACAGAGGCCTGGCAAATGTAATGCAGAGGAATACACGCGTAGCTGTCCTCAATTACTACAGAAAGGTTACTTGGGATGGTCCTTTATGTAAACATCATATCGGTTCTGTAAAATAAGCAGACGATTTTATTAGCAGACCAATTTTAATCTGACCAGGTTAAGAAATTTTAAAATGTAGATGCAAGGAACAGCAGATGCTAGTTTACAAAAAAAGACACAAAGTGCTGGAGTATCTCGGCGAGTCGGGCTGCATCTCTGGAGAACAGGGAAAGGTGCCGTTTCAGGATGGGAGCCTTCCCCGACATGAAACCTCGCCTGTCCATGTTCTCCAGGCATGCTGCCTGACCTGCTGAGTTACTTCAGCACTTTGTTGTCTGTGCAAGAAATTCTAAAGATGAGTCATTCTGCATCTGCTTGCATTCCAAATTGGTAAATGCTGAACAAAATGTAGAGGGTGTTGAAGTGATACATGAATGAAAGATGTTTTTAAAAATGCTTTTGTTATCCCGGGAGCATGCCTATGAAGTATGTTGTTAGGCCAGTTCCTGAGCATCAGGTTCTTCGGTGATGTTAGACGTTAAGGCAACCAATCACACTTTACTGGTGACTACCAACACATAGAATGACCAAAGTACAAATATGGGAAGGTTGAGAGGTTGCTGCACCATTTAAGAATTTAACTAAAATTCTAATTTAACTTAAATCCTTCTAAAATAGGGCGGTCACGGTGGCGCAGCGGTAGAGTTGCTGCCTTACAGCGAATGCAGCGCCGGAGATCCGGATTCGATCCCAACTACGGGTGCTGTCCGTACAGAGTTTGTGCATTCTCCCCGTGACCTGCGTGGGTTTTCTCCGAGATCTTTGGTTTCCTTCCACACTCCAAAGACGTGCAGGTTTGCAGGTTAATTGACTTGGTAAATGTAAAAATTGTCCCCAGTGGGTGTAGGATCGTGGTAATGTGCAGGGATCGCTGGTCGGCGCGGTGGGCCGATGGGCCTGTTTCCGCGCTGTAATTCTAAACTAAACTAAGCCTCTGGTCATTTTGCTTTTCATTCACTGATTTCCTCTTTGATTTACTTTTTCCCTGCATTACAGTAAATTATGTGGAATGAGATCGATTCAGTCATTCGATGAACGTTTGGATCAGAGCTGCTTCCATGATCACCATTCAGATTTTTACTATCCTATCGTGAGCTGTGCATCTTCCGATTCTGTCCCTCATGTCTGTGGTCCATTCTCACACCACGGGGAATGAAGTGGCTGTGCTGCGTGGGGCAGGAGTTAGACTGGACGGGCAAAATGGTCACATCCGGCTACTATGTCTCATGGACATTAGGTTGTTTGATGCTGTGCGCTCCTTTTGGTTATTTATACTCCTGTGCTCCTCGTGTAGATCCTCGGGCTGCTCAGTCCCTTTCTGGATGCTCCTTCTGCATTTAATGTGGTCATGAATGAGGGATTCCCATAAGTCTGCTGACATGTGACATTGTTCATAGTTCATGTCAACTTCCAAACATCAACTGAGATAGTTTTATTGTGAAAGGTGTCGTGGGGTAGCATTTTTAAAGTGCATAAATAACAACTTTTGAATGAATGAATGTTTGTTGGCCGAGTATGTACAGATACAAGGAATTTGCCTTGGTGCCCCGCTCGAAAGTAGCAACATGACATACAGTAAACAATGAAGAATAAAACATTAAGAATAAAACATTATAGTTTAAACGTGAATGAAATAAAATATGAAATAAATGGAGGCTACAGATTTTTGTTATTCAATGCAGCTACTGCTCGTGGGAAAAAAAAACTGTTTTTATGTCTGGCTGTGGCGGCTTTGGAAACATGGGAGGCCCCTCAGTAATACAGCGTGTAGGAGTTAGTAAAATAAGAGGGGACTGCATGAGGGTGCATGAAATAGCACTGGCATACAAGATTAAGCAAAATCCCAATGTAGTTTGTCAGTGTATTGACAAGGGAAAGTATGATGAGATCGGTTCTTCTATTCAGTTCAGTTTAGTTTATTGTCACGTGTACCGAGGTACAGTGAAAAGCATTTGCTTTGTGCTATCCAGTCAGCGGAAATACAATACATAATTACAATCAAACCATTCATAGTGTACGGAGACAAGATAAGGGGATAACGTTTGGTGCAAGTTGAAGCCCAGTAAAATCCTATCACAGTTAGTCCGAGGGTCACCAGTGAGGTAGATAGTAGTTCAGGACCGCTCTCTGGTTGTGGTGGGATGGTTCAGTTGCCTGATAACAGCTGGGAAGAAACTGTCCCTGAACCTGGAGGTGTGCGTTTGCACACTTCTATACCTTTTGCATAAATTCATGCAATGGATGTGCAGCATTGTGTGGAGGCAGCTCGTGCAGCACATCTCTGTTGCCTTCTAAGTTAAATTAGAATGTTAGTTAAATTCTTAAATGATGCCGCAAGCTCTCAACCTTCCTATATTTGGACTTTGATCATTCTCTCTGTGTTGGTAGTCACCAGTAAAGTGTGATTGGTTGCCTTTACATCTAACATCACCGAAGAACCTGATGCTCAGGAACTGGCCCAACAACATACTTCATAGGCATGCTCTCGGGATAACAAAAGCATTTTAAAAAACATCTTTCATTTATGTATCACTTCAGTATTTAACACCCCTCTACATTTTGTTTGGCATTTACCAATTTGAAATGGAAGCAGAAGCAGTATGACTCATCTTTAACATGCCCAACATGTGCCTGATGTCCCGCAAAACCTTCTGGTTTTCCGTTAAACCCCTGGAAGTGGCGCAGAGCCTGGAAAGATGCCAACGCCAACAACGGAGAGGTCATCGCAGACCCCGCAGTGAAACCACCGGGTTTTGACCTCCATCGCAAGCAATGGCTAACCCTGAACAGAATCCGCACCCTGCATGCAAGAACAGCCATCACCTGCACCAGTGGCGGGTGACAGACAGCCCTGCTTGCGACTGCCCACTGAGGCATCAAAGCCATCCACCGAGTAACTGATGCTGTCCTGGCCTGGATGTCTGCCCTTGGTCTACAACGTTGTACAAGAAGAAGAAGCAGAAAGACAGTACATGATTACAATCGATCCATTTACAGTGTATAGATACATGATTAGGGAATAACGTTTCATTCATCATCGTTGAAAACATTAGCGACGCAGTGGCGCTGGTTTCCAACGGGAACGGTGACGGATGCACCGCGCACCTCAGTCCTCCAGCTGGAAGTTTAGGATTTTGGTGTGTGTGCTTTATCATCATTCCTTACAATGCTACGTACAACAGTGTGGATGGCCGTTGGCTCGCTAGAAGCTCATCCGCCCTTTGACAGGTCCTGCTGGGGGTCCGCAGCCCCCTCCTCATCCGGCAAACCAGGTGGGGGAGATGGTTTAGTCACCGACCAGGGCTCTCTCTTAACTTTTTTTCCCTGTTGCCAGCCGGGCAACCTTGACAGCTTTTTAGGTTGCCAAATCACAGTTTAGGTGGTCATTTAAGACGGTTTGCATGACGCGTGCGATAATTTGCTCGGACGAAGTGCGTAGTTACCAGTCGGAATTGTGCTCAATGAAGCATTCACATATTATGTTCAAGAAGGAACTGCAGATGCTGGAAAATCAAAGGTAGACAAAAGTGCTGGAGAAACTCAGCGGGTGCAGCAGCATCTATTGAGCGAAGGAAATGGGAAACGTTTCAGGCCGAAACCCATCAGTCTGAAGAAGGGTTTTGGCCCGAAACGTTGCCTATTTTCTTCGCTCCATAGATGCTGCTGCATCCGCTGAATTTCTCCACCACTTTTGTCTACATTCACATATTATTTCTGCTTCAAATAACTCACAAACTAAACATATCCACCAATCAAGACATGATATATACCACAATGACATGCAGCAAAATTATAATACAATAACTCCACACTTTTTACACATTGCAATTAATGCAATTTCTATTAGTTCTTTCCACTTCCAAACAAAAATGTGGTTGGATTATTCAACATATGATCAACCTGTGTCAATAAATCTTGGACCATGCACACTACAGATTGATGCAAGCATGTTTTCTGTGAAGGACCGAAAATTATCATGACATGACCATAGCATGGGTCGTTATTGCTATTGGCACAGAAACACTCTGGCTTCCCACATAATTTATCCACAACAAAATATACAGGTTGCAAAGAAATTTCTAAAGGCATTTTATGATACTAGCTGTTAAAACCAACTATACCCATCTGACAGGTTAAACATTACACTAACTGACAAGAGATGGCCAAAGGACATAACTGCAGCAAATGTTCTTTTGGTAATATGTTTAAAAGTGTCAAAACAAATAATAACATTGGGAATTAAAACACATTTGATTACATTCTGTTATCAAACATAGTCAATGTTCACTCTGAAGACCATGAAGCACAATAGGGTCAGGGGGTGTGTGAATCAGTGCGGGGTGGATAGATGGCGGGGGAGATGAGAAGGCAATTGGTGCGGAATGGATGGATTGAGGCAGGTGAGTTAGTACGTGTTGGTTGGAGCATGTAAAATTGTGAGGGGAGAGCACGGGGGATGTCAGTGGTGTTGAATGGGGGATCAGTACGGGATGGATGGGGGTGGACAAAAATGCTGGAGAAATTCAGCAGGTGAGGCAGCATCTATGGAGCGGAGGAAATAGGCAACGTTTCGGGTTGAGACCCTTCTTCAGACTGTCCCCCCATTCTTCTTGAATGGGAGATCACTACAGGATGGATGGGGGCTTTGGTACAGGGTAAATGGAAGGTGGGTCAGTACGGGATGAATGGGTGGATCAGTGCAGTATGAATGGGGGGAGAAGTGCAGGATGCATGGGAAGGGGGTCAGTACAGGATGAATTGGGGGGCCAGTGTAGGATGGATGAGGGTGACAGGAGAATCAATGCGAGGTGGGTAGGGTGATGAATAGATTGGGGGGGGGGGGAGGGGGTAGATGGGGAGCACGGGGGATGTCAGTGAGGATTGAATAGAGGAGGGAATGGGGATCAGTGCGGGATGGAGAGGAGCGGTCTCAGCATAAGAGGGGTGGAAGGGGGCGTGACAGAGAGGCAGAGGAGGGGGAAGGGACAGAGCAGGTGGGGAGGAAGGAAGGTCAGCGCTCCTCGGCCAACATCGCCCGCTGCCTTGGCCGTCGCTGAACGGCAAATTGCCGCCGCCAAAGGGGGAGGTGGTTGGGAACTCATCGCCACCGCCTCCCCTCCCCTCCTCCGCCAGCCGACAACAAGGTGCGGGGCTGAGCGGTGCAGGTCAACGATCCTATAGTATAGGATCTTTAGTGCAGCTGCTTCAGACGGTGGAAGGAGGCCCCCCCCTCCCTCCCTCCCTCTCTCTCTCTCTCTCTCCCCCTCCCTCCCTCCCTCTCTCTCTCTCTCTCTCCCCCTCCCTCCCTCCCTCCCTCCCTCCCTCCCTCCTCCCAGCTCGGCATGCGAGAGAGGTTGTTTTGAAAGCGCTGTTAATGGGTTTGCAGGCAGCAGCCGTTATCAAGGCGATAGCGCCCGCTGCCTGCAAATCCAAAGATACTGCTGCAAATCCACAAACTGCGCTTTCAAAACAACCCCTCACACGCCGAGCCCGGGAGGAGGGAGTGGAGGAAGAGGGAGGTCTCCTTCTGCTGGGCGGGGTGCGGGAGGGGGAGGCGGTAGAGCCGCTATCGCAGCCGCTGTTGCCGCTGTCCGAGACCCGTCATTCGCTCCGACCCTTCGTCACCACGCTCCTAGTATCTTTGCCCCGCAATCAAAGATACTAGAGGAATACAACCGCCGCTGTTGACACGAGACATCACGCTCCTCTTCTCCAGAGATGCAGCCTGACCCGCGGAGTTACTCCAGTTTTTTGTGTCTACCGGTATAAACCAGTATTTGCTTGTCAAGCCGGGCAAAATGAGGCACCGTTTAGTTTGCCCGGCGGCGCTTTGAATGGTCATTGGCACCCGGGCAACCGCTAATTTCGAGCCCTGCCGACTATCTGACCATGGAACAGGCAGTACGGGATTACATGGTACCCGTGGCGGGGGAACCTCTAATAACGTACAGTGCAAGGTAAAGCCAGCAAAGGATCCAATCAAGGATAGTCCAAGGGTCACCATCGAGGTAGACAGTAGTTCTGCACTGCTCTCTGGTTGGGGTAGGATGATTCAGTTGCCTGATAACAGCTGGGAAGAAACTGTCCCTGAATCTGGTGGTGTGTGTTCCCATTACCATTCAACATCTGCCTCGGGGGTGCTACACAAACTGTGATGGAGCCCAATGGGTTCATCTAATTCTCGTGCAAACGGAGGTTAAACTGGATTATGTAATCGCGCTAACCCTTTGCTTGACCACCTTCGCTGCAAAACTGCTCCTCATCTTCCAGATATGTTTTGCTGGAGTGGAGTTTTATCTGCACGTTGAACAAGAAATGATTCAGCTTTTGATTGAACTCCACTCCAGAACCTAGACCATCCCCAACCTCAGGGACTGATACACAGAGTGCATTTGATAGCAGCACATATTCAGGGCTCAAGTTTCAAATCATCATTGGCTCTTTGATTAAAGAGTGGTTGAGAGCAGCTTTCATTCCTGTGAAGTGCGTGCGCGGATGGATGGATCGCTTGCTGCCTGTGTGCAATTGATCTGAAACATTAACCTTGCTTTCCATTCCATTGACGTTGTTTGACCTGCAAGTTTAATTTTAGATTTCAGCTGTGCAGCTTTTAGATTTTTCTCTTTGATGTTGTTTAACGTGGTGCTTGTACGCAATCTTTTAACCCTGTCAATACCCAATGGACTCGTTGTTAAAAAACATATTTTTAATGGAAAGAACAGTGTGCAAATGGTATTTAGATTTACGGAAGGGTTATTTGTATGGACCAAGTAATCTGTTTCATCTTTATATGTTCCATTATATTCCATTATATAAAGTATATATAATAAGTATACGTGTGTGTGTGTGTGTGTATATATTTATATATATATATGTATGTGTATGTATATATATATATATATATATGTGTGTGTGTGTGTGTATATTATACACACACACGCAGAGACACAGACACACACACGCAGACAGACACACACACACACACTCTCTTGCACACTAATAGTACAAAGCAATGCCCCCAAATCTGTAGTTTGTGCTTATTTGCAGTGTTTAATAGCCTGATGGATATTCACTGCACCTCAGTAGATGTGACACTAAACCAAACTGAAATTGAAACTGGTAGTAGGGAAGAATCTTCTTGGCTCCTGGCCATTCAAGTTGCCGAACCAGGCCGTCATGTGACCAGTCAATATGCTCTCTACTGTACACCCGTAGAGGTTCAAGAGAACATTTGACGACATACCGAATCTCCTCAAATGTCTCAGAAGTAGAGGAATGGATGTCTGTACAAAGTGTTTACGTTCTCCTTGTGCCCGCGTGGGTTTTCCCTGGGTGCTCCGGTCTCCTCACACATTAAACGGGTGTTGCGCAGGTTTGTAGGTTAATTGGCTTCTGTAAATTGTCCCCAGTGTGTGGGATAGAGCAGTGCTCGCAGGTCAGCACGGACTCGGTAGGTCGCAGCGCCTGTTACCAGGTTGTAAACAAAACATAAAGGCAATTACATGCATTTAGTTCAGATGGATGTACTTTTGTTCCAGATTGAGAGAATAGAACAAAATAAGTGATATAAATCATATTCAGGATCGAAGAAGGATTCTGACCTAACATGTCACCTATCCATGTCTTCCCGAGATGCTGCCGGACCCATTGAGTTACTCCAGCACTTTGTGTTGTTTTTGGTAAATCTACATCTGCAATTCCTTGTGTCTAAAAGTGGTATAAAAATGGAAATCTTGAGTTAAGGTTTGCAAGATTACCGAGGGCATACAATTGGTTACTGATTACACCAAACAGTCAAGTACTAGCAACAAGTTCTCTTATAGAGCATATATTTAGCTTTGCTGAAGAGGTTCAAGCAACATATTAAACTAAATCACCATCCATGAGATTGGACACAAAACAAAATCCACAGACCTGCAACACTGTACTGCAATGTCGAAACGTAACTTAGTGCAAGTATTAATTAGTGAACATTGTTTCTGCCAACTTACTAAGTTTAGAAGCCTGGAATAGAGCAAGCGCAGAACTATCCAATTTCCCTCTGCTAACGCTACTCCGCCTAGTGGCGCTGGTCCTCGCCCTCAACAACTTCTCCTTTGACTCCTCTCACTTCCTCCAAGTCCAAGACGTAGCTATGGGCACCCGCATGGGCCCAGCTATACCTGCCTCTTTGTAGGGTACGTCGAACAATCCCTGTTCTAGGCATAAGTACACTGGCCCTATCCCCAAACTCTACCTCAGTCACATTGATGACTGCATCGGTGCTGCCTCCTGCACTCGTGCAGAACTCATGGACTTGGGCGCCGATGCAACTTAGACGGAGGAATTGGGAGTAGGGGATAGAGTCTTTGCAGGAAGCAGGGTGGTGAGAAGTGTAGTCGAGATAGTTGTGGGTGTCAGTGGGTTTGTGATAGTCAATAGTCTATTTCCTGTGATGGAGACTGTCAGATCAAGAAAGGGGAGGGAGGTGTGGGAGATGGTGAAAATTGGTGGTGAAGTGTTCCATACTAGAACATCCGAGATGTCCTCATTCTTTAGGGAACAGCACTTCCCCTCTCCCATCATAGATGAGACCCTCACTCATGTCTCCTCGGTCCCCCGCAGCTCCGCCCTCGCTCCCCCACCCCCTAGTTGCAACAGAGACGGAGTCCCCCTCGTCGTTACCTTCCACCCCATCATCCGTCGCATCAACACACAATCCTCCGAAATGTCCGTCACCTCCAACGGGATCCCACCACTAGCCACATTTTCCCATCTCCACCCCTTTCCGCCTTCCGCAGAGACCGCTCCCTCCGCAACTCCCTGGTTAACTCATCCCTTCCCACCCAAACCACCCCCTCCCAACATACCTTCCCCTGCAACCGCAGAAGATGCAACACCTGTCCCTATACCTCCTCCCTCGACTCTGTCCAGTCTTTTCAAATTAGGTAGAGGTTCACTTGCATCTCCTCCAACCTCATCTACTGTATATGTTGTTCAAAATGGGCCTCTTATACATCGGCGATGTATAAATGCATATTGGAGGAACAGCATATCATATTTCGCTTGGGCAGCTTACAGCCCAGTGGTATGAATATTGACTTCTCTCACTTCAGTTAGCCCTGGCATTCCCTCTCTCTCTCTCCCGCCCCCACCCAAGTCGCACTAGCTTCTCATTTTCACCCTACAAACAGCTTACAATGGCCGTTTTCTTTATCATCGTTAATATTTTGCATATCTTCCATTCATTGTTCTTTATCTCTCCACATCACCGTCTATATCTCTCGTTTCCCTGATCCCTAACCAGACTGAAGAAGGGTCTCGGCCTGAAACATCACCCATTCCTTCTCTCCAGAGATGCTGCCTGTCCCACTGAGTTACTCCAGTTTTTTGTGTCCTTAAACGTAAATAAATGACTTGTTTGATGTAGTGTTCCGTTTATTACGACATCGCAAAGCACAAACACACAGCTCATTAACTTATCCCATTGTGCCAATGTTCTCAGTAGTTCTAATCTAAGCAATGTATTTTATTTTGCCAATTTGGCCTTTGTCAGTTTGCAGATAATTACAGGAAGTTCAGACACAACGGATGATTTTTCAATGAGAATTTGTAATTGCATTACGCTGCCATCATCTGGCAGAAAGATTAGTGAAGGCCTCTATTGGAACAAAATAGTTGGCAGTATATTTCTGTGGTAATTTATATGAATTAATGGTCTTTTGCTTTTCAATCTTCCAAAACGTTTCAGTAATTCTCTTCTCAAGACGAAAGGCTTACAGACTTTTCTCTTACAATGCACTCCTAGTTCTTAGTTCAGTTTATTGTCACGTGTACCGAGGTACAGTGAAAAGCTTTTGTTGCGTACTATCCAGTCAGTGGAAAGACAATACATGGTTGCAATCGAGCCGTTTACAGCGTATAGATGCATGATCAGGGAATTGGGTTTAGTGCAAGGTCAAGCCAGCAAAGTCTGATCAAGGATAGTCCGAGGGTCACCAATGAGGTAGATAGTAGTTCAGTACTGCTCTCTGGTTGTGGTAGGATGGTTTATTTGCCTGATAACAGTTGGGAAGAAACTGTCTCTGAATCTGGAGTTGTGCGTTTTCACACTTCTGAACCTTTTGCCCGATGGGAGAGGGGAGAAGAGGGAGTGGCCAGGGTGCAACTGGTCCTTGATTATGCTGCTGGCCTCGCTGAGACAGCGTGAGGTACAATGGCGTCAATGGATTGTGTGATGGTTTCCACTGCAGTAAAGTAGAACCGGTGGATCAGATATTGCTGCTGACATCTGTTGTTAGTTAGAATGCCCCGGCATTGCAACTCAGGTGGCTGCTGTTCTAATAGTTGCTGTAAATGAGACATGCGATTGAAGGGAAACTAACAAGATATAACTTTTGCCAGTAAGACGTGAAGACGGGGTATTATTTACAGGAAGGTTGGAGATGAGTGAATCAGAGTGGAGGAATTCATGTCTGTAGAAGGGTCTCAACCCGAAACGTCACCCATTCCTTCTCTCCACAGATGCTGCCTTCCCTGCTATGTTACTCCAGCATTTTATGTCTATCTATGGAAAAATTAATTGTTTAACCAGGCACAGAGAGAGAAACAGAGGGAACAATTGAATGGTGAATGAAGATTTGTTTTAAATTGCCTTGGAAAAATACAAATCTAAAGGAATGAGCCTCCTTGCATAAGATAGTAAACCTACACTGCCAGGGGAGGTCGATTGGCGGTAATTAAGAAATTGGGTACAATAGCCTAGTGGTTAAATTACTGGACTAACATCTAGGGACATAGAATAAAGAGCTAGTATTAGTAATGATAACCATCAAGCGATTGGATTTTATATTAATCAGTTCCTAGACAAATGCCCTTCAGGGAAGAAAATCGGATGCCAATACCTAGTTTTGTCTGTTCTTGGCTTCTGATCCCAGGATTGGCTCTTAATAGCAGGTATATTAGCAGCTTACTTTGCGTAGTGGCGAAAGTGGTCTACACTTAGATTTGGACAATAAGTGCAGACAAGGGCTCCATCCCTTGAGCCAGCATCAACAAATGTTTCATTGTGTGAAGACCCCCTCCCCCCCCCCCCCCTGGTGCTTTGAACTCTTCAGTGCCTCTAATTCTCAATAACTGCAGCAGCTTTAGGCTACATCCGCAGCACAAATGCAGCAACTCCCAGAGATTTGATGCATGTCCATGAGAGATGGTGGAAAGCTGGAAGCCAGCTGGAGCAAATGTTGATAATAACAACTTTTGATGAAGGCATTTAACAAATTATCCCTTCTTATTGGAGCAGGAGTGGGTTCGGTAAGGTCAAGCCTCTCTAGCCCAAGGTTGCATGCGGTGCAATGTTGACTGTGACACAAGGGTCATGGAATAAAGACCTAGTCTTTGTCCCATATCCCTCGGTACAATTGCATCTTTGTCCCATATCCCAACGTACAACAAACATTCAGATCCAGGTATAATGTTAACTTCTAGCCTACGATCAGTTGCTGGATACAAAATGCTGGAGTAACTCAGTGGAACAGGCAGCATCTCTGGAGAGCAGGACTGGGTAACGTTTCGGGTCGTGACCCTTCTTCAGACCCTAGGATCAGTTGCCTTTTGTGAAAGGACATTCCAAACCTCTGCTGCCTTTTGTAGTGTGGAATACGCTCACTTCTGAATGACCTTTAGCCTTTACATCTTAGAAACATAGCAACATTGTAAATAGGTGCAGGAGTAGGCCATTCGACCCTTTGAGCCTGCACCGCCATTCAATATAATCATGGCCGATCATCCAACTCAGTATCCTGTACCTGCCTTCTCTCCATACCCCCTGATCCCTTTAGCCACAAGGGCCACATCTAACTCCCTCTTAAATATAGCCAATGAAATGGCCTCAACTACCTTCTGTGGCAGAGAATTCCACAGATTCACCACTCTGTGTGAAAAATGATTTTCTCATCTCGGTCCTAAAAGACTTCCCCCTTATCCTTAAACTGTGACCCCTTGTTCTGGACTTCCCCAACATCGGGAACAATCTTCCTGCATCTAGCCTGTCCAACCCCTTAAGAAGTCCGATCCCCCCTCAATCTTCTAAATTCCAACGAGTACAAGCCGGTTCTATCCAGTCTTTCTTCATATGGAAGTCCTGCCATCCCAGGAATCAGTCTGGTGAACCATCTCTGCAAGAGCAGAACTCGCTATGAAAACATGGAGGGGACGGGGGACACAATATTTTGGCGGCTGCGCGCGCATATGCACACACACGCGCGAGGCCTCGGAGGCTCAATCCAGCGCTAAACAATAATACTGCGCTGGCTATGGGCCTGGGGGACAGCCCGCGCCTGACTCCCGACCTCTCTGGCCACCCGTGGGGGGGTGGGGACGGGACAGGGCCGGAGACCCGGCCGGGATCGATCCTGGCTGCGGATGAGGCACAGGTCTTAGGGGGGATGTCCCCCACCTCTCAAAACATGGGGGGGGACCTGTCCCCTCTGCCCCTCTCCCGTGTTTTCCACCCCTGCTTCTCTGTACTCCCTCTATGGCAAGAATGTATTTCCTCAGATTAGGAGACCAAATCATAATCCATGACTCCCCAGTCAGAGTATTTTCTGTCCATCGGATCCCGTGCATTGTTGAAACTCTGGATGCTCACCAGTAGTGTTCCAATATTGAGGCACAAGCAACAGAGAACGCCATCTACCTCATTGTTATTTTGACAGCAAACACTGGCTCATTGAAATTCTCCAACTGGGAGAAATTGAATACTACTGATTGGAGCTGTCAGCGGTGATGGGATGTGTGATACTGAAGGTGACGATTTCGCTTGCACACACAAGCTTTGAATTTGATTATCTTTCACTCCTAGTAATTATTTTATCCTTCATTCCTGACCCAAGGTACTGGGAAACAATGTAAATTGCAGTTTAAAACAAGAAGCAGGGAGTAGTTTTAGCATTACTGCCCGTGCTATTTTATATCTTATTGTTCAGTCAGTGGAATTGGGCACCAATTGGGAGGAGCAATATTTTGTAGCCAATTCTCGTGACCTTTGGAGGATGGCAATGAATGGTTTATTTTGAACTGCTACAGTCTAACGGTGAAGGTGCTTCACACTATTGTTAAGGGCCTGTCCTACCAGCATCCGACTCCATGCGATGAGCGCGATCAAACTAGAAGCGGGGGTTGCGCGGAGGTCGGGTGATCCCTGTACAGGGCTGTTCCCACCAGATGCGCCTGCATGCAGCAACTGCGACCAAACCGGCAGCGAGGGCCGCGCGGAGATCGGGTGAGTGGCTCAATGGGGCGCAAAGTGAGGCGAACTTGGAGCGAAGTCTTAAAGGTAAGTTCGCCAGGACAGAGAGGGACACACAGAGAGAGGCACAGAGGCACACACACAGAGGGCCATGGAGCCACACACGTAGAGGGTCACGGAGGCACCTACAGAGAGGGTCACGGAGGCACGACGTCGGGGCGGTGTGTAATGCGTCGAGGCGACTGCGAGCCGACAAGCCGTTGCCGCGCGGAATTTTTGAACATGGTCAGTTTTTCAGAGCCCTGCGCGATGTCGGGACGAACTCCGCACAATTCCGCACGGCTCCGGCCATCGAAGTGGGACCGGCCCCGCAACGCCGGACGGCTCAAGCGACCACGTTAGGTCGCGCTCATCGCATGGAGTTGCATGCTGGTGGGACAGACCCTTTAGGCTGAAGAAAGGTCAATGTTAATTCCAGGTGGGGCTGGTGCGCTAGTTGGAAGGAAATACACCAGTGATGACACTCGCATACACCGCCTGCCCTGGTCTTTGGAGGGACTGCTGGCCCTGTGCTGGGCAGATGCTGACAAAGATGCCTGGGCGAGTCACTAGTGCATGCGATCAATTCAAGTAGGATACTTTGCTCTGGGTGTTTTTAACGCTTGATTGTTGGAATTACATTCATCCTGGCATGTGGTGCTACTCCATTTTTCTCCAGGCCTGTGCCTTGTAAATGGTGAAATGCCCATTGAATCAGCATGTGAATCATTCCTGCAGAATATCCAATCTCCGGACTGATGTTGGATACATTGACATGGCCAGTTACCTAGTCTGAAGAAGGGTCCCAACCTGAAAGAACTGAGGATGCTGGAACAATCAAAGGTAGACAAACAATGCTGGAGAAACTCAGCGGGTGAGGCAGCAACTATGGAGTGAAGGAACATCGCCTATTCCTACTCTCCATAGATGCTGCCTCACCCGCTGAGTTTCTCCAGCATTTAGTGTATCTCCCGACCTGAATGTTGTCTATCCTTCTCTCCCATGATGCTGCCTGATCAGCTGAGATTCTCCAGCATTTTATGTATAGTTCGTTACCTTATTTAGCGTGTTTCCAAATGTATCTCCTCATGTAGAGGGATTAAACACAAAAGGAAGGAAATTAAGCTTCATTTATATAGGACATTGATCAGACAACATCTGGAGACTACATCTGTCCATAATATTGATTTCTCTAACTTCAAGTAACCCCGGAATTTCCTCTCTATCCCTCCTCCACCCAAGTCGCACCAGCTTCTCATTTTCACCAAACAAACAGCTAACAATAACCTGTTTCCTTATATAAACATAGAAAATAGGTGCAGGAGGAGGCCATTCGGCCCTTTGAGCCAGCACTGTCATTCATTGTGATCATGGCTGATCGTTCCCAATCAATAACACGTGCCTACCTTCTCCCCATATCCCTTGATTCCACTAGCCCCTGGAGCTCTATCTAACTCTCTTGAATCCATCCAGTGATTCGGCCTCCACTGCCCCCTGTGGTAGGGAATTCCACAAATTCACAACTCTCTGGGTGAAATCATCGTTACATTTTTGCATATCTTTCATTCATCGTTCTTTATCTTTCTACATCATCATCTATGATCTCTTGTTTCCATTTTCCCTAACTAGTCTGAAGAAAGTCTGGGGCTATGGGGAGAAAGCAGGAACGGGGTACTGATTGGGGATGATCAGCCATGATCACATTGAATGGCGGTGCTGGCTCGAAGGGCCGAATGGCCTACTCCCGCATCTATTGTCTAAGTCTAAGAAGGGTCTCAACCCAAAACGTCACCCATTCCTTGAGATCATTTAAGCCTCTGTTGCTGTTCCTTATCAAGGAATCCGCTTTTCTCCTTTTGTTGTTGAAATTTAATACGATAGTTTAAAAAAGGCCAAATAATGTGTATTAATTAGCTTTTTACATTGTAAATACAACAAAAGGACTTTTCTATGAAATCTCCCTCACTAAATATAAAATATGTGAGATGAGGAGATAAAAGTGGCTTAAAATGTGAAGCCAGAGGAAGGAATAAAGGTGGAAGAGGATGGGAGGGGGTGGGGGGGGGGGAGAAATGGGTGTACATCCAACTGGGGGTGGGGGGAGGCTGGGTTTGTAAGTTTGTACATAAAATGGAGAATATCAATGTTCATATCGCTGGGTTTGAACATTGTTTCACAAAACAGCGTCTCAAACATTGAGACTCAACAAGCAACGATTTGGGTGGGGGACAGAGAGAGTGGGGATGCAAGGGTTACTCGAGGTTAGAGAAATCAGTGTTCATACCGTTGGGTGGTAAGGTGCCCAAGTGAAATATGAGGTGCTGCTCCTCCAGTTTGCATGCGTTCTCACTCAGGTAGTGGAGGAGGCCCAGGACAGAAAGGCCGGTATGAGAATGGAAAGAGGAGGTAAATTGATTAGCAACCGGGATATCCTGCAGGCCTTGGTGAACCGAGTGCAAGTGTTCAGGCAAAACTGTCTCCATGCCTCACACTTTTTGTCTTTTCATCTCTGGCCTTTGTCCACCCAGCCGCCAATCAACCCCCCCTCACCTGCATTCACCTATCACTTGTCGCGCACCCACCTCTCATCCCTCTTTCTCCTCCCTACTACAGTCAGTCTGACCTGAAACAATGCCAATCCATTTACTCCAGGGATGCTGCCTGACCTGCTGAGTTACTCTAGCTCTTAAGGGCCTGTCCTACAAGCATGCAACTCTATGCGATGAACGCAATCAAACTAGAAGCGGGGCCCGCGCGGAGGTCGGGTGATCCCCTGTACAGGGCCGTTCCCACCAGCATGCGCCACGAAACCGGCAGCAGGAGCCGCGCGGAGGTCGGGTGAGTGGCGCAACGCGGCGCAAAGTGAGGCGAACTTGGAGCGAAGTCTAAGGTAAGTTCGCCAGGACAGAGAGGGGCACAGAGGCACACACACACAGAGGGCCACGGAGCCACACACATAGAGGGTCACGGAAGCACCTACAGATAGGTTCACGGAGGCACGACGTTGAGACGGTGTGTAATGCGTCGAGGCGACTGCGAGCCGACAAGCCGTTGCCGCGTGGAATTTTTGAACACGGTCAGTTTTTCTGAGCCCCGCGCGATGTCGGGACGAACTCCGCACAATTCCGCACGGCTCTGGCGATCGAAGTGGGACCGGCCCCGCGACGCCGGACGGCTCAAGCGACCACGTTAGGTGGCGCTAATCGCATAGAGTTGCATGCTTGTAGGAAAGGCCCTTTACTGTCTCTTTGGATTGCTATTCATCTAATTGCTGCTTACAGATATTTGCTCGTTGCTTGCTAGAACAGTGACTGCCCTTCAACAATTCACTGTCCCTTTTAACAACTTGTATCTGCCCGTGAGTTGGGTGTAGGCCTGGGCTTGTGTGTGGGTTCACGTCTCGTATTTATTCAGAAAACAACCTTCTTAAGGGAGAATGATCTTATCTCCCTGAGTCCTATATCTCCCACGACTCCTGCGGAGTTCAACCGGCCCGTTCGCGGAGCGCGGTTCAGCCGCGGGACTTATTTACATCACCCGGTGCGGTCACAACATCGGAGGCCCGGGTCACCTCAGCGCAGAGGAAGAGGAAGAACAAGAAGGGAAGAGACAAAGACTTAAGATTTTTGCCTTCCATCACAGTGAGGAGGTGTCTGGTGAACTCACTGTGGTGGATGTTAAATATGTGTTTATTGTGTTTTGTTCTTTACTATATGTATGACTGCAGGCAACAACATTTCGTTCAGACCGAAAGGTCTGAATGACAATAAAAGTTTTCCTATTCCTATATTCTCTGTACACTGCGGCAACAGTTTGAATTAATTACACCCTTGGCAACCTCGTGGCATCAAAGAGACTTTTTACATTTCCATATCATTTATCCTTGTGATATCTCGTGTGTGTTCTTGGACCTGCTTGTAATAGATTTCCCCTTTCATCTGTATTTCACAGGGTAAACAAGCCTGCCTGTATTCCAATGTATCTGAGGCCGATGAAAGGCCAGGTCTACAATGGTTTTGTTCAAATCCGGAGATGGATTTGAACTGGTAAACTGGGATATTTGCCAACTGGGGCTACTGATTTTGGATGATCAGCCATGATTATATTGAATGGCGGTGCTGGCTTGAAGGGCTGAATGGCCTACTCCTGCACCTATTTTCTATGTTTCTACAATGTCAGAGCGCACTTGACAGTAGAGGCCAATACACTGACTAATTTTAACATGGCAACAACTTGGAATTATGGAACACCCGATAATGTGATAAAAATCTCAAAATGTCTTTACTGTTGAAGTAACTGGGAATGGACTTCAAAGTTATGGACAAAGTGAGAAGGAAAAGTTTGAAAGTTGGCAAATATAATGGATCTTGCCAATGGTTTTAAATGTGAACGTATGAAGTTTTGGGAGGACTTCTACAGAGTGTCCCAGGCATCGGAAGGTGGGATAGTCACCAGAGCTGTGGCCAGAATGTGAGGAAAGGAGGAATAGAAAATACATGATTCAATAAGTGTCTGTGCAGCAATTGCTTGGTGTAACAATGGGTGTGTTGTTTAGCTTTTTGGAAAGCAAGACTTTAGTGTTGATTTTTGAGTGTGGGGGTCATGGTTTAGGCTTATTATTGTCATGTGCACTTGTGGTGGGTGAAAAGCTTTGCTTTGCATGATATTCAAACAGATCTGACAAGTATAAGTACATACATACATAAGTACAACCAGGACAAACACAAGTACTGTAGATAGAGCAAAGGGGGAGATATAGAGTGCAAAATGTACTTAGCATTGTAATGCATCAGTTCCAAAGATATAGTCCAATGTCCACAAAGGGTTAGAGGCGAATGGAACAGCCCCCTAGTTTTTGGAAGGATCTTGAGAGAGGGGAAGAGTCCAGGAGGGGCACAGAGAAGGGCAGGGGTGGGGGCAGAATGGGTGTTAGTTGTTCCTCATGGAATTGTCTCGAGCATCAAAAACAAGGACAAAGAAAATGGATGAGAGCAGGGTTGGCCTTAGATACAAACTGCAGACTGACTCTGTGAGTATTAAAATATAGAAGGGATCTGCTGCATAGGCAAATTATTTTGGAAAATATTTACGTTTCTTAACATTTGACAATATTAGGCGGGGATATCCACTCTGCTTCTGGTTCCTGGCTTCTCACTCCTGCTGTCTCTGGCCTCCTTCTCGAGTCTCGCTGCCCGATCTCCCATCCCAGAGCCCCATGGTTGACCCATTCTGCAGCAGGCCCCTTGCACCTCACCGAACATCCCTGGATTGGAGTCGTGAACTGCGGTTCATTTATGGAAAAACACCATGGGCTATCAACTATGGTGGCAAATGATAGACGGTGTTTTGGGTCCAGACCGTTCTTTAGGCTGATCATTCTGAAGAAGGGTCCCAAGCCAAGCAACATGTTGGCTGTCCATTCCACTCCACAGATGCAGCCTGATCCTCTCAATTCCTCTAGCATTTTTTTGCTAAAGATTCCAAATCTTCTATAAATTTGTGTTGTGCAAAGCTGCATTTTTTTAAAGTTTACCTTGCTGTAAGTAGTGCTGTAAAATATTCTTACATCATTTGGTTTATTGAGATCTGCTTGAAGACCTAGTCAGGCAGCACTTAGACTCATACAGTTAAAAAGCACAGAAACAGGTCCTACCACTCAACCTGTCCAGGCTGACCAAGATGGCCCATTTACCTCGGCTAGGCCCATTCGCCTGCGCTTGGCCTCTATCCCTCTACATCTACCATCTCACGCCCCTCTTCCGTTGCAGCGTCTCTTGGCCATCCTTCTCGTTTCCATTTGGGGCAGGAGATTCCTGTTTAAGGGACTCTTTCTGTTTCTTTACCCTCATATGGCATCGGAAGATGACCTGTTTGCTCTGGAGGAGGCACGTGTCCTGGGGAAGTTCCTCAGGAGGGAATTCCTCGTCTTCCTCATTGGGAATGTTCTAGTGCCAGGCTGCTAATTCTTGTGCTGCTTACAATTCATGTGGCCTTCAGGAGTACACAATCATTGCCTTCCCAGATCTAAGACTTCTCTTCTGTTGAGATTTAACTTTGGGAGGGCTGTTTTATAAATACATGAGTATTTAAACTGCCTGAGGACTCGTGTCTAGAATTGAACATGTACCTAAATGTTGCTGTCAGTGTTCCAGAGTTTACATGGTCATAGAATGATACAGTGTGGAAACAAGTCCCTTTGGCCCAACTTGTCTACACGACCAACATGTCCCAACTTCACTAATCGCATCTGCCCTGGTTTGGTCCATATCCCTACAAACCTGTCCTATCCATGTACCTGTCTAACTGTATCTTAAACGTTGGGATAGTCCCTGCCTCAACTACCTCCTCTGGCAGCTTGTTCCATACCCCCACCACCCTTTGTGTGAAAAAAATCACCCCTGAAATTCCCTATTATATCTTTACCCCTTCACCTTAAAATCAACCAGGCTGCATGAGGAATGAATATGGATGGTTGGCCATGTCTTGTAAAACAGCAAGGTGTGCACTGAGACAGCTCAGCATATTCGCTTCATGTAAGCTTTTGCTGGATTTAAACAGATCCTAATTTGTTGTATCCTATTAGTTCTTCTATCATTTTTTTGGAGAGGAGAATGGTCTCAGGATTTTACCATAATGAATTGGCTGCAGGAATAATTGTGTCATGCAGATTGGATCATTAGTGCCCCCTTGTGTTGGCACCGAGATGGTGAACATTTTAAAACCATACACAGATTTGATCCACTGTGCATTACCATGGGAACACTGGGTCTGAAGAATGGTCTCGACCCGAAATTCCACCTATTCCTTCTCTCCAGAGATGCTGGCTGTCACACAGAGTTACTCCAGCTTTTTGTGTCTATCTTCGGTTTAAACCAGCATCTGCAGTTCCTTCTTACACGTAATATTAATGATAAATAAAACATGAAAGAGTTTGCATTCAAATGAAATGAGGAGTAATAGAATCATTGTATTAGCTATTAATCTTTTGCTTTAACAGTTGAATTTTCAAACCGTGACCTTTCCAAAACATGAAGTATTTGCAAGTGTTTTCTTTTTTTAAGTTGTTTTGTGAGCTGATCTTGTATATAGGTTTCCGATAGCTCCAAGCAAGACGATAGTTGTCATGCTGTGTGTATGCGATGGGGAGGGCCCAGCAGGTTGACCTGGCCAAAGCCAGGCCTGATGGGGAGAGGAGTGTCAGGAGCTGCAGAAGGCATATCTGCGAGGGAGCAACCAAATAATGAGGAGTTCAGCAGGCACGGTTACTGGATTGTCCTGACATCATAAATTGAACAGAGTTTGCCTTCAAAAGAATTCCGGAAAGGGTACAGAAAAGATTTACGAGGATGTTGCCAGGACTGGAGGGTGTGAGGTATTGAGAGAGGCTGAGTAGGCTGGGAATCTATTCCCTGGAGCGCAGGAGGATGAGGGGTGATCTTATAGACGTGTATAAAATGATAAGAGGAATAGATCGGGTAGATGCACAGTCTCTTGCCCAGAGTAGGTGAATCAAGGACCGGGGACATAGGTTCAAGGTGAAGGGGAAAAGATAAGGGGTAAATTTTTCACCCGTAGGGTGGTGGGTGTATGGAACAAGCTGCCAGAGGAGGTAGTTGAGGCTGGGACTATCCCAATGTTTAAGAAACAGACAGGATAGGATCAGTTTGGAGGGATATGGACCCCAAGCGCAAAAGGTGGGACTAGTGTGGCTGGGACATGTGTGGGCAAGTTGGGCCGAAGGGCCTGGTGCCACACTATCACTCAATGACTCTATGACATCTGTTTGGGGGACAATGTATCTTCTCTATCAATGCAAAATATATTGTTGGCCTTCAAGCAGAAAGCACTCTGGACTGATGATCAGAGCATATTGACTGGATTTACAACATTTCATAGAAAGACCATTTTGTGTGCAATTTCTTGTCGACTCTTGTCAGATTTGTCCACGCTGCTTTTCAATGTCTGACATCCTCAGGCGTTGAAAAAATATTAAAAAACATGAATTGCAAACAGTTGAACAGAGATGACCTCCTTTGCCAGGTATAAGCCCAGTTAAGAGCTGAGGTAGAGCTGGACGACATGGCAGCACGTTCAGAACTTTCACATTCTTGACGACATATACAGAAATCCCTCACGGGAAGTCGTGCCTTGCATTCCTGGAAAATCCAGATCTATTTGAGGATTTGGAGCCCGTCTATTTAATAATTAATAACAACATGAGAAAATGAAAGTCTTGATGCTGTTCATGAATTGCTCAAAATGAAATCTGCAGCATGTGTTTCACAGAGTGCAGAAGAGTAAATGGGTCATTTCAGACGGTTATAATTTTGATTGTAGTTGACATATTTGAACTAGCTTTGCTGTAGTGTAACCATGAGTAGTCATCTCCTTGCAATGCTTAAGGGGCATTATCAATGCATCGGAGGTACATGTTTAAAATACTGACTGATCTTGGTGCGAATGAACTATGAGGAGCAAAGAGGTCCTTCCGCAGTTGTACAGAGCCCTAGTGAGACCACATCTGGAGTATTGTGTGCAGTTTTGGTCCCCTAATTTGAGGAAGGACATTCTTGCTATTGAGGGAGTGCAGCGTAGGTTTACAAGGTTAATACCCGGGATGGCGGGACTGTCATATGCTGAGAGAATGGAGCAGCTGGGCTTGTATACTCTGAAGTTTAGAAGGATGAGAGGGGATCTTATTGAAACATATAAGATTATTAAGGGTTTGGACACGCTTGAGGCAGGAAACATGTTCCAGATGTTGGGGGAGTCCAGAACCAGGGGCCACAGTTTAAGATTAAGGGGTAAGCCATTTAGAATGGAGACGTGGATAAGCTTTTCCCATTGAGGGTAGGGAAGATTCAAACAAGAGGGCATGACATGAGAATTAAGGGACAGAAGTTTAAGGGTAACATGAGGGGGGACTTCTTTACTCAGAGAGTGGTGGCTGTGTGGAATGATCTTTCAGCAGAAGTGGTGGAGGCAGGATCGATTTTAACATTTAAAAGTAAAGTGGATAGGTATATGGACGGGAAGGGAATGGAGGGGTATGGTCTGAGTGCAGGTAGATGGGACTAGGGGAAAATAAATGGTCGGCATGGACTGGAAGGGCCGAGAGGGCCTGTTTCCATGCTGTAATTGTTATATGGTTATATGTTATATGGTTATGTGAGGAAGCACTTTTTCTCACAGTTGTGAGTCTGTGAAATTCTCTGCCTCAGAGGGCGGTGGAGGCCGGTTCTCTGGATACTTTCAAGAGAGAGCAAGATAGGGCTGTTAAAGATAGGTGAGTCAGGGCATATGGGGAAATGACAGGAACGGGGTACTGATTGGGGATGATCAGCCATGATCACATTGAATGGCGGTGCTGGCTCGAAGGGCTGAATGGCCTACTCCTGCACCTGCATCTATTGAGTCTCTGTTAGTTGGTGACTTTTTTTGCCCAATTATTCATTCATTTTGGATTTGCATTCCATTGTTTCTGGCAAGCAAGAAATCCCTGAAGTAAACTGATTATCATAACTTAGTGAAAGTCTGACTTCAGTTTGTACTTGGAGGTGTTTTAGTTTAGTTTAATTTCGTGTGGAGGTGCAGCATGGATCAGGCCCTTCGGCCCATCAAGTTCATGTTGACCATCAGTCACCCGTCATACTAGTCCTACGTTATCATATCGCTCCCTACACAGGAGGGGCAATTTACAGAGGCCAATTAACCTACAAACGGGTACGTCTCGTGTATGTGGTAGGGAACAGGAGCACCTGCAGGAAACCCACACGGTCACATGGAGAATGTGCAAACTCCATACTGACAGCAGCTGAGGTTAGGATGGAACTTGGATAGCAGGCACCATGAGGCAGCAACTTTACCAGCTACTCCACAGTGCCGACATTTAAAATGGCAGATGTTGTTCATCCACGCATCTTTACTTAGATGTAAAGGCCAGTCTATCGTTGAACATCGCTATCTTTGGCATTGACTGTGGTATCAAGTAAGCACCACGATCTTGCACCATTCTGCTGATTTGTACTCGCCACTGTATTTTCTCTGTACGCTTCGTGTGAATAAGAAATCTAATTTCACCTGTGTTTATATGACAATGAACTGGCCTGAATCTGAGTGTGTGCATCTAGAGACGGTGTCAGTTAGAATAGTAAGATTAAACGAGAACTTACCAGTTTGAAGTTTGATCTTTATTTTATGAGGAATTGCGATGAGGGATTTCGTGAAGAACCCGCCAGCACGCATGCGCGACATCTCTTCAAAGCAGCGGTGTGGAATCACAGAACCAACAAACCAAAGGAAATGACTTGTGATAGTAAGATTGAAGAGACTCTAGTTACCAGTTGACTTTATGATCGAGGGTTGGGAGCGGAAGGCACGAAATCCCTCATCGCAACTCCTCATAAAATAAAGATCAAACTTCAAACTGGTAAGTTCTCGTTTAATCTTACTATTTCATTTCGGAGTCACGTGAGTGACTTCGTGAAGACTTCAAAGCTCTGTGATTACACGCCCTGGACAACGTCCATGCTATCACACACGCCACGATAAGGATGGACAGGAGTATCAAAAAATTTTCAGACTGCTGGTTCTGAAAAATAATAATATTTATTAATAATAACAAAAGAAAAAACCCCTCACTGGGGAATAGCCGAATGACCTCGGCCTGCATTCAGTACAGCTTCTGCGAACATTCCAGGAGCGGTAATAGGTTTATTATAAAACCGTTGAAAGGTGGCTTCACTGGCCCATCCCGCTGCGGCTAGAATATGGTCCATGGGCACCTCCATGACCTTTGCCGCCGACGTAGATGCAGCCCTGGTGGAATGGGATTTAAATACATTGGTATCTATACCTGCTTCGTTCAAAACGATTCTGAGCCATCTGGAGATAGTCTGTACCGTCACTCTATGGTGAGGTCTCTTATGGCTGATTAGCAAGTATTGCTCCATTCCCCTTAATTTCCGCGTCACTTTAATATAGTGGCGGATGTGGGTGGCTAAACATAGCCTGGCATCAGCGTGGTATGCTGGAAACACCAGCTGCAGACCTGTAAACCCAGGCCTGTGCTGCTTAAGCAATTCATCAATAAAGAAAATAACCTTTTCTTGGGTAGAGATCATTCTATCAATCTTGATCTTATGAAGAGTCTGTACCCTTTGTGCCGATGTAAGTGCCAATAACATCACCAACTTCAGGGTGAGTCTGTCCAATTCAAGCCCAATCATGGGCGACCACGTCCTGAGCAGGGTCAGTACATTCCCAATATCCCAGGTAACGTTGTAACGCGGTCTAGGAGGATTGGAATTAAATATTCCCCGCATCAGTTTGGACACCAACTTATTGGATCCTACCTCCAAATTGAGGTAGTATGATAGTGCGCTCCTGGCGCTGTTGATGGCACTATAGCTGAGGTGTTCGTCATGATGTAACCCCGCAAGGAACTCCAGCACATCTGTGATTGACACGGAGTCATATGCAATGTCCAAGCGGCCGCAGTAGGTTTCCCATTTCCTGATGTGCGATAAATATTGCCGTCTTGTGGACTGCCTGCATGATGCTCCTATGGTGTCCATGGTCCTTGATGATAGGCCATACTGCAGTAATGGCCTGTTCAAATCCTGCAAGCCAATAAATTCAAATGACTATGGCAGGGATGTGGTTCCCCTGTAACGGGGTTCGTCACCAATAGTGGGCAACCCTCCAAGAGGACCCATGGTTGACTGATCATCCCAAGGACCACCGGATACCATGACTGAGTATGCCAGTCGGGTATGATAAGGATGCCATTAGCAGCATCTAGCTGGATTTTCCGCAATACCCGACTGATGAGGCAAAATGGGGGAAATGCATAGAAAAACCATTTCCCCCAGTCTAGCGAGAAAGCGTCCATCGCCATTGCCCCAGGATCTGGCTCCCATGATACATATGTTGGTACCTGATGGTTTAACCGTGATGCAAAAAGGTCAATATCCGGCTTACCAAATTTGGCTGTAATTTGTTTGAATATTTGGGAATTCAACATCCACTCGATGTTATCATTGAATTTCCGTGACCTGGTGTCCGCCACTATGTTGAGCTTACCTGGTAAATAGGTAGCTGAAATCCAAATATTCCTTTGAATACACCAGAGCCAAATTGTATTAGCCAATTCATCACATGAAATTGACCTGGTACCACCCATATGATTTAGATATGCCACCGCAGTGGTGTTGTCTATTTGGAGACGGACATGAGTGTCAGTAAAGTTTGAACAATAAGCTCTAAGTCCGTGGAATGCCCCAAGCATCTCCAAATAATTTATCCCTTGTGCTAACAAAAGGGTAGATTCTAGTGAGTCCCATCTGCCCCCACAACTTGTGTTGTTGTCCGTAGCTCCCCAGCCATGGGAGCTTGCGTCTGTTTGTAAGTATACCACCGGACGAGGCACAATGATGGGTTTAAATGAGTTATGGATATTATCAATCCACCATTGTAACTCAATTTTTGCCTTGAGTGGCAGCTGCATAGGTCTATCAAAATGTCCAGCATTCAATATTAATGATGAAATCTTGGATCTTTGTAAATTTTGATAATGTAAAGGTCCGAATTGAGCAGCTGGAAAAACTGCTACGATTTTTCCAATTACCTTAGCAGTTTGTCTAATTGATGGCATACTGGCGCAGACCAGGTTCTTGCATGTTTGGATGACATCCCCAACCTTGTTAGTTGGTATGGTGGCAATCATGTGATTGGAATCTATGGTGAACCCCAGATAGTCCATGATCTGTGAAGGACAGAACTTTGATTTATCTGGATGGATAATAAATCCCATTTTTTGAAATATATCCACAGTGGCTGAAACTGCCAATTTTGCTGATTCCAATGTATGCCCAATAATGAGGATATCATCTAGATAAGCCATGACCGTGTGATTTGCCCTCCTCAGTGTGGCTAACACTGGCTTGAGTAATTTGGTAAATAGTCTAGGGGCTGTGGTAAGCCCATTGGGCAAAGCTTTATATTGCCAAAGTTGATCCATCCAGATGAATTTCAAGAACTTCCTGTGATGTTTCTGAACGGATACCGAATAGTATGCATCTTTTAAGTCAATGCATGCCATGAAGCAGCCCTCAGAAATCAAAGATTTGGCTGTTTCAAACGTGTCCATTTTGAAATGGGTGTATTATACAAAGGTATTCAAATGGGTTAGATCTATAATGACCCGACATCCACCATCTTTTTTGGTTTTAGTAAATATATTGGATACAAACTCAACCGGCTCATGTGTAGTTCTTTCTATCACACCTTTCTCCAGGAGTCTTAAGATTTCAGCATAGCCTACTGCTGTTTCCTTCTTGGAAAGTGCAAATCTGCGATTCGGCATATGCTGAGGTGGAGGAATTTGGCCATTTGTAAACTCAATCTCATAACCCTGAATACTTTGTAGAATAAACTCATCTGAGGTGATGGTTTCCCATGCCTCCTTAAACCCCCGCAACCTACCCCCAACATGTGAGGTTAGACATGCCAGTGTATGAAACCCAGACCCCCTTACCTTCATGGTTATCGGCGGTCCCTGACGTTTTTGGTGGGACGTGGAGGTGCTGGGTTGCGCTGGAAATACGGAAACCGCATTTTCCATGCTGGCCGTTGAGGGCCTAGCCCTAAAAAAGGCCTGGGCTGTTGAGGCTGTTGGTACATAGGAGGCGCTGGAACGTAGGTCCTTGCTGGCCTATCGGTGGGACCTCATGGCCTGAAATATGGTGTTTTCTTGGCCGTCTGTCTGGTCACGGGGTGTGACCTCATCAGACCCACTGTTTTGGCATGATCATCTAGGTCTTTGACCTGCTTCGGGAGGTCTTCACTGAATAGCTGCCTGGGTGGTGGTGTTGGAGGTGCTCTACATAACCCCGCAAATTTGGGGTTTAATGTCGGCTTGATAATACTTTTCCTAAAAGCATTAATTTCGTATTGCGTGTTGCAAAGTAGAGCCAGTGCATCCTCCTGTTCGATGCTCAAGTCCACTCCATCCACCGACCTTGCAAACGCAGTAATCCCAGATGTGAGCAACTTCAGGATTCTCTGTAATTTTACTTCCTGAGTGCGAATGCCCGGGCTGATATTGCCCCAAATCGGCATGTTGACTGTAGGCACATTGAGTGAATTACAATTGCCCGGCGCCTTGTGTCTATCCATGGCCTTTGCAAGGACCTCCTCCTGTAGTTGATGATTCGTGAGGAAATCAATGGTAGCAGCCAGCTTGGTATTGAGGGGTTGGCCCGATGAAACGGGTAATCCAAACTTGGCTGCCACGTCCAGGAGCTCTTCCTGGGGAACTTCAGGTGCAACTGGGGCATGTACCAAAATTTCCTCCTCTTCTGGCCTCATGCTGCCCATAGATGATGGGGATATGTCCATAAGTCCCCTGGAACTGTGGGCTTCCTGTCTTTGATTAAGCAGGAGTTGTTCCATTATCCTCTCCATCCGGTCTATGCGCCCTTCATCATGCATGAATGGGCGATTAGAGTCCTCATGCCCGAAGGAACTTCTGAGGCTCCTATCATCGGCCCGTACCTCGTCGAGGTAATGTCGGTGCCGTGACGGTAAGTCGCTTCCAGCCGCCTCAGCGATACTGAACGACTCCCGTGCGGATCTGCTCATACGCCTCCTTTTGGCTGAGCTGCATCCGGCTGCCTCCGAGGGCATATGCGGTGATAAGTCGGTACCCGACGCCTCGGCGTGGTGACCCGACATCCGCGCGGGCTTGCCGACTGTCCTTTTTCTGGACCCAGACGGCGTACGGTCCCGTCCATCCCCCCGCGGGGGAAGCGGTGACCGTGGCGAGCCTCCACCTGTGTGACTCTTCCTGGTCCAACTAGGTGGTGAGTCTCTACTGGCCCTCCTTGGTCTGCCAGTGGACTCGGGTCTCGCTGCTACACCAGGCCGCGAGCTAGCGGCACCTGGTGAACCCTCTGCCCGAAAAGGGCTAGGTTCTCGAGCTCTATCCCTGGCCCTACTATGAGGGCTCAGGGAGAAGGGTCGTGCAGCAGCACGTAAACCCTTTTTGCTCGCCTCTGCCAATGATCCAGTTGGCGAGAGGGAAATGGAGTCAGGGTCCACCTGCTCCAGCGCTATTCCGACTTCTTGCTCTGTGGGAACCCCGCTAGAGCTCAGCTGTGCCGGTGATTCGGGTCCTCTGATTACAGGGCTCCCCGATTTGCGCGCCTTTTTCCCGGTCCTTCCAGCGGGCGCTGTAGAAGGGAGCTCCGGGCTTGGTGGCCTGCAGATCCTTCCGGACGTCCTGCGGCCCTTACTTCTTCTGTCCATGTTTCTCTGTAGGAAAAAATTACTAACAGACAAACCAACCAGCTCAAGGTTGATTATACTTACCTGAGTTGGTCCTTATGAGGGCTGGTGGTGAGCCGCGCTCCTCCTCCAGCCGTCGACTGCAAATGCGAGCGACGATATGTCGCGCATGCGTGCTGGCGGGTTCTTCACGAAGTCACTCACGTGACTCCGAAATGAAATTAAATGTGGTAAATGCAGCAAAGATGAAGTGTGACCTAATGAGTAGACACAAGATGCTGGAGTAACTCTGCGGGACAGCCAGCATCTCTTGAGAACAGGAATGGGTGAAGTTTTGGGTCGAGACCCTTTTCCAGACGGGATTGTTGGAATGTGTGAGCAAAATGAGGTTGTTTCACTGGTAGATGTGGCCAACGCTTGATATGTAAACTAATCCTTAAGCTGTACCGGTTGATCAGTTCTACATAACAGTGATGCTCCAGATGAACATTTGTCACCAGTAACATGACAAATGTTTCCGATAGGCTCTCTGATACTTTTGTGCATCAAATGATTTGCCTGGAAGCTTCACCAGAACATTTGTGTGCCTGTTCTTGTTTTAACACAGTGAACCAATAAATGAAAGCTGAAAATGAAGGTGGTGAAGTGGCATGCTCTTTGATTGCAGTTTATTGTCTCAGTGACATGCCCAGTTCAGGGCAAGCAACATAGTGCCATTCTTGTTTGTTTGAAAAATGAATCGTCTTCATAACAAGTATTTACGAGAAATACAAACTAGTAAATAGCTTTCTTTACATTCATAGTGTTGCCCAGTCTATATATTAACCTTGTTGTCAAGTCTATACATTGGTAGTGTCATCAAGTTAATATATTCTTTGTACAAACCACTGATTGCACATGTGGCCTCATTAAACAATATACCCTTCAAGTATTTGTGGGGTTGGTTTACATCGCCCAGCCTCTCAGTGCCCATTGCAGCAGGACCTTGGATTGTTTATAAGGTCATAGGTTATAGGAGCAGATTAAGGCCATTCGGCCCATCAAGTCTACTCCGCCATTCAATCATGGCTGATCTATCTTCCCCTCTTAACCCCGTTCTCCTGCCTTCTCCCCATAACCACTGACACCCGTACTAAACAAGAATCTATGCATCGGAACAATGGAGGTCCCGGCATGTGAGGGGGGGGGATTGGGGGGGGGAGTAGTGAACAAAGGGGATCCTGGAGCAGATACTTTGTGACTTTGTAAGTGCCCTTTTTGTGGCGACTATTTGCATACCTTGAGAATGCAAGCAAAGAATTTCAGTGACTTGTCACGTGACAATAAAGTATTAATTTATTCAAATATACATTGATGCCCCTTCTGTGGCAAATAATCTTACAGATTCACCACCCTCTGACTAAAGAAACCCCTCCTCATCTCCTTCCTAATGGACGTCCTTTTATTCTGAGGCTATGACGTCTGGTCCTAGACTCTCCCACTAGTAGAAACATCCTCTCTGCATCCACCCTGTATAGGCCTTTCACTATTTGGTAAGTTTCAATGAGGTCCCCCCCACCCCACCCTTCAACACAAATGATTTGTGTTAGCTGTACCAAGCTTCAGCTTGTCCCTTAATATGGAATCCTACTGCTTGCAGCTTCCAGGAGGCAGCATCCAATTACAGATGTCTCATTATACTGGAACTCCAACACGTCTTTGGAAGATTAAAGTGTGTCTTTCACTGAGTTGATGATCTTCCAGAAGCACAAATGTTTGCCTAGGTATGCATCCCTGGGAACAGTCCGTAGATCAGGGAGTCCTCTGTTACACAGTTATTGGGGATGACTATCCACCATTGCATCCTTTTCCATGCTTTGTTGCAAAGATGCAGTCCGCAAAGTGGTGAACAATGTCTCATCCTCATCATTGCTGTCTCGGGGGCACTTGTAAGACTCAACGTATGCAGGGTGGATCTGACAGAGAGGGCTACTCTCAGTAAGGATAAAGCAGTCTTGTTTAGTTTAGAAATACAGAGTGGAAACAGGCCCTTCAGGCCCACCGAGTCTGCACCGACCAGCGATCCCCGCACATTAACACTATCCTGCACTTGGGCCAATTTGTACCAAGCCAATTGACCTACAAACCCGTAGGTCTTTGGACTGTGGGAGGAAACCAAGGTTCTCTGAGAAAACCCACGCAGGTCACGGGGAGAACGTACAAGCTCCGTGCTGACAAGCACCAGTAGCCAGGATCGAACCTGTGTCTCTGGCGCTGTCAGGCACCATTGTGCCGCCCCAATGGTGATGAGGCATTCTCTCAAATGGTTTTTACAGTGTACGTGGGAAGTCATGCCACAGGTTCTGAAGGTAAAATGTTCCCGATGTTGGGGGAGTCCAGAACCAGGGGTCACAGTTTAAGAATAAGGTGTAGGCCATTTAGGACTGAGATAATAGACAATAGGCGCAGGAGTACAGCATTTAGTCCTTCGAGCCAGCACCGCCATTCAATATGATCCTGGCTGATCATCCACAATCGGTTTCCTATTCCTGCTTTCTCGCCATATCCCCTGACTCCGCTATCTTTAAGCTCTATCTAAATGTCTGGGTGAAAAGGTTTTCCCTCATCTCTGTTCTAAATGACCTACCCATAATTCTTAAACTGTGGCCCCTGGTTCTGGACTCCCCCAATATCGGCAACATGTTTCCTGCCTCTAGCGAGTCCAAAACCTTAATAATCTTATGTTTCAATAAGATCCCCTCTCATCCATAATTCCAGAATATACAAGCCCAGCCCCTCCATTCTATCAACATATGACAGTCCCACCACCCTGGGAATTAACATTGTGAACCTACGCTGCACTCCCTCAATAGCAAAAATGTCCTTCCTCAAAAGGAAAAACGTTGTCACCCAGAGAGTTGTGAATCTGTGGAATTCTCTGCCACAGAAGGCAGGGGAGGCCAATTCACTGGATATTTTTAAGAGAGAGTAAGATATAGGTCTTGGGGCTGACCTAATCAAGGGATATGGGGAAAAAGCAGGAAAGGGGTACTGATTTCAGATTATCAACCATGATGATGTTGAATGGCGGTGTTGGGTCGAAGGGCCGAATGGCCTTCTCATGCACGTAAATTTCTATGATCCATTGTGTCCTTCTCTCACAGAGCCTCAGGGACTTTCTGGGCTGGCCACTGCCTGATGGACTTGTAGTCAATTAAGAATCGTTCACCTATTACCCTTGCTTCCACTAATAAAGAGGAGAACAATGAGGCTGTTGTGTTTATGCACTAGCCGGCCTAATGCATAACAACTGAGAATGGCTTTTGTTTATGTCCAGTTATTTTATAACTACTTCAGATTCTCAAATGTGGGAATACCCAACCTACTGGATTATTCCAGTAAATTTATCCCATTAACAAGTAATCATACTCTGAAGTGAACATTGCATTCTAAAGTATATTAATTATCATAAATTATGGAAAAATCACTGACATAATCTGTTCAAATATTTATTGTATGCTTATGGTTGGTAACAATGTAACAAAGTACATTTTAGCAGCAGTTTTTTTTCAGTGCTGTACCTCTGTCCCAAAAAATGAATGTTAATGCATATTTCTCCTCTTTCTTTTGCAGTGAGTATGTTTTTGAATACATTAACCCCCAAGTTCTACGTTGCGCTGACAGGAACTTCATCTTTGATCTCAGGGCTTATTCTGGTAAGTGAGCAGTGTTGTTATTATTATTATTATGATTAATGTGGGATGGTCAGATATGGAATTGTCCGTGCTCGTGAGATATTATCTGTATTTCTTCTCTTCTGCAAGCCCTTGAACGGCATTTCTGCCATGGACTTTGTTAGTGAACCGCGAGGGTTTTATATTATGGAGAAGGTCACTCTCTGGTGTATACAAGATTAAGACGTTTAGGTTCACAGTCTTTCCTCGTAAGACCACCTCTTCATCCCAGGAATTAACCAGTGAACCTTCACTGCATTGTCCCCAAGTTTAGTCGAGGCCAAGTCAATGGAGATTTTCAAGGCGGAGATTGCCATTCTTGATTAGTTAGGGTATTAAGGGTTATGGGGAGATGGCAGGTGAATGGGATTGAGAGGGATAGATACACCAGCCCTGATTGAATGGCGAAGTAGACTTGTTGTGCCGAATGGCCTAACTCTGCTCCTATCACTTTTCAGATATGGATAGATTCTTCATTAGTATGGGTGTCAGGGGTTATGGGGAGGAGGCAGGAGAATGGGGTTAAGGAGAGATAGATCGGCCATGATTGAATGGTGGAGTAGACTTGATGGGCTGAATGGCCTAATTCTGCTCCTATCACTTGTGAACTTATCTGTGAATCACAGCACTGCGGTCTTGCCTTGATCTAGGGAGGCTTGGTTAGACATCTGACGCGCAGGTTTAATTGAAATGGTCCTTTCAAAGATCATCAACCTGAAACTTCAGCTTAGTTTCTCTCTCCATCTGGGCAGTTGACCTGCTATTCCCTGAACTGTGATTTGTCTCTGATTTCCATCACCTGCAGTATTTTGCTTTTGTTATTGGCCATTTCTTAACTCATGACAGTGTGCCCTGCTCTTCAATTCCGACAGACACAATGTCCTCCATGAAGGAGAGAAATTCATTGGGTTTAGGTTCAAGTTAGGATATTGTCTTGGTGTTGACTTCAGCTGTTTCTCTCTTGCTTTAGTTCTCATTAATCTTATTTTATGGGCATGCAACATCATCACTGACGATGTCTTGTCGGGTTGGGTTTTAGGAAGTGGGTGACAATATGACGTTGCAGAATTACAGTGATTTCTTTATTAATCCGAAAAATGATTTTAAAAAAAAGATGACGAGCCAACTGATGATTTGCCTTCTGGAGTTTAGAGCTTTATACTTGGAGAGTTATCAGCCAATTCTATACAGAACTTGCATCTCACTGCACTGGGCGTGGAGTGTGTAAGGAATCTGTCGAAGGCTCGTCTTTCTGTTTTGCATTTCTTAACCCAAAGACATTGAGATACTTAAGAGATGAATAGATAAGTGGAGGATAAGCACAATGCGAATTATTGCTTGATCTGGGAAGGTGGAGTCCTGGGAACCGGTCACATCCATCACTAATAAGGCAAAGGCTTCATTCTCACTATCAATGGGCTAGAGCAGAGAGCAGAGTCATCTGGCAGATTCAGCAATTTGGTGCCTCCACAGGTCTGTGTCAGATGGATTATATTGTGAGTGGTTTCCTTTATGTAATTCACCACCGCCACACCGCTGGGTCTTTTTGATTTATACAGCAACTGTCAAGAAAATGCACCTGAATCTTTTTGCTGCAGATACCTTGTAAATTCTTTCAAAATTGATTTTAAAATGTCAGTTTCCTTGCGCAGTCAAACTCTGTTGTAGCGTCAAGTAATGCCGTCACGGTGAAAGTGCATCCTTGCTCCACCTCCAAATCAACAAAACTCAGGAAACACCAGCATAGATTATGAATGCGGAGTTTAAATTTGATATTTACTTCCAGATGAATTGAATATACTATGGCAGCACATGCATCACATTGTTACACCCCTCCCTAGGGATCACTGTAACAAATTAAAGGACATAACAAATATTTCTTCATCAGTATGCGCAATTTTAATAAGTCAATAAAGAGCTATTCCTATTCTGTTTGTCCTTTATTGACTGTCTCAAATAAAACGTAAGATCTGTTGGAGTACAATTTTAATTTGGAGGGTTGAATGGAGTGGAAATTCTCCCACCCGTTCTCCCATACGGTCGGAGCAGGCATCGACATTGTATACCCGGGGTTACACTTCAGGTCACCCTTAAACATGAGGAGAAACCCCACTGAAATTCTACTCCAGTCCCGGAGGTAGACACAAAGTGCTGGAGTAACTCAGCGGGACAGGCAGCATCTCAGGAGAGAAGGATTGGGTGACGTTTCGGGTTGAGACGATGCTGTCTGTCCCGCTGAATTACTCCTGCATTCTGGGTCTATCTTCGGTGTAAACCAGCATCTGCAGTCCTTTCATACACACAACATAGGTGTCTATTACTTGGGAACGGTACAGTCACAGAGGTTGGAATAGCATCACCCATTCCTTCTCTCCAGAGATGTTGCCTGTCTGCTGAGTTATTCCAACATTTTGTGTTTGCATATTTTGTGAGGATGTTAGGCCCGCTAATTTGATCCATGACGATGCAGAAATTAAATTCCTGAAACTTATGTCCCAATGTGATAATTCAGAATTCAAGGTTTTCCACCAGAAAGAAATAAGAACATTTATAAAATTCCTTTCACGAGTCAGGATGACTTCAAGCTAATTACAAACTTACAAACGTGTGGCCATGTTGTAAGTTAGGGAAATGCAGCTAAACTCAGGAATGTGGACAATTGTCCTATTCTCAAAAGGGAGGATGAATCGACTCTGGCTAATTATTGGTCTTCACAGTCACCGGCCGGAAGGTGTTGCTGACTGTCCTATCAAGCCGATAGTGGTTCAACAATAAGCCAGAGAAGGTAGAACAACACTTGACTGCAATTGATATTCGCATACACAAAGTGCCAGACAATGAGCATTTCCAACAAGAATGAACCTACTTTGTTCAGTGAATGCAATTACCATTGCTAAATATCCCGACATTGACGGTTTTGAGGGCCACTGTTGATCAGAAACAAACTGGGCCATCCATGATAATATTGTGTCTGCAAAGACATGGAGGCTGGGTATGCTGTGATAAATGAATCACTTCCTGTCACTATAAAGCCTGTCCACTATCTACAGTGATGTAGCTGATACAACGGCTGCCTTACAGACCCAGAAACCAGGATTCGATTTTGATATTGGGTGCTGTCTGTATGGAGTTTGCACGTTCTCCCTGTGACTGCGTGAATTGCCCCAAGTGCACAGTTTTCCTCCCACATCCCAAAGGCATGCAGGTTTATAGCTTAATTGGCTCCTGTAAACCCCCGCCCCCCCCCCCCAATGTGTAGGAAGTGGATGAGAACACGGGATTACATAGAGCATGTGTGAATGTGTAATGCATGATTGGTGTGGATTCAGTGGGCCAAATGGCCATGCTGCAATTCTAAACTAAACTCAGTAATTGTTGTAATTCTCTCCACTTACTTGAGTGAGTGGAAGTCACAACAGCACTGGAGGACATTGATGTGATCCAGTTCAAGGCACCCCGTCCACCACACAGACCACTAGTGCACTTGAACTCCAGTGTGTACCATCTACAACATGCACTGCAGGTCTGAGCTAGGTTAAGGCAGCAGCATCTCCATATCTCCGCCTCTACCACTGCAAAAGGACACCAACATCAATGTCATCTACATCAATGATTTGGATGTGAACATACAGGGCAAGATTAGCAAGTTTGCTGATGATACAAAAGATAGTGGTTTTGCAGATAGTGAAGATGGTTGTGAACGATTGCAGCAGGATCTGGATCAATTGGCCAGGTGGGCGGAGGAATGGTTGATGGAATTTAATACAGAGAAGTGTGAGGTGTTGTATTTTGGGATGTCGAACAAGGGCAGGACCTACACAGTGAATGGTAGGCCCCTGGGTAGTGTTGTAGAGCAGAGGGATCTAGGAGTACAGGTGCATGGTTCTTTGAAGGTTGAATCGCAGGTAGATAAGGTGGTCAAAATGCTTTTGGCACTTTGGCCTTCAACAGTCAGAGTATTGAATATAGAAGTTGGGAGGTCATGTTGCAGTTGTATAAGATGTTGGTGAGACCGCATTTAGAATATTGTGTTCAGTTCTGGGCACCGTGTTATAGGAAAGATATTGTCAAGTTTGAAAGGGTTCATAAAAGATTTACGAGGATGTTGCCAGGACTAGAGGGTCTGAGCTACAGGGAGAGGTTTAGGCTGGGCCTCTATTCCATGGAGTGCAGGAGGATAAGGGGTGATATTATAGAGGTGTATAAGATCAAGAGTGGAATAGATCGGGTAGATGCACAGTCTTTTGCCCAGAGTAGGGGAATCGAGGACCAGAGGACATAGGTTCAAGGTGAAGGGGAAAAGATTTAATAGGAATCCGAGCGGTAACGTTTTCACACAAAGGGTGGTGGGTGAATGGAACAAGCTGCCAGAGGAGGTAGTTGAGGCTGGGGCTATCCCATCGTTTAAGAAACACTTAGGTACATGGATTGGACAGGTTTGGAGGGATATGGACCAAGCGCAGGCAAGTGGGACTAGTGTACTTGGGACATTGTTGGCCAGCCTTGCCAATGACCTCACACTGGAAAATGAAAGAAGAGCTGACCAGACTGGTCTGACAGAGGTCCCTGTGAATGATCCTGATCAAGGAGACATGAAGACAATGTTTCCAGCCAAGAAATGGAGCCCATGTCATTCCCAATGTTCACACTGGCATTACCTGGAATGTATTTAGAATGTTGAACTTGCTACAGCAAGGAGTCGTTGAAACAAATCACATCGATACATGATGGTCAGGTTAAATGAGCACAAGAGGGAGAAGAGGATGTGTTCAATGCCAGGAATAGATTCCAAGCCTACTAACCCTCTCCCTCTAGCTCAAGCCCTCTAGTCCAGGTGGGAGAATGCTTGAGCGATGTACCAACAATACGTCAACATATTGGATTGAATGCTCTTTGCTTTGTGCTTTGACTAGTGTGTAAATTTGTTAGAATTATAAAAATATGCAACCTATTCATTCAGCCCTCTGAGTAATCTAAAGGAACATTGAGCTTTTTATCTCACTGGATGCTTTCAAAATATACCTCATTCAGACTCCAGAAAGAAAGGAACCGTCTCCATTTTAACTGGTGTCACGGGTTATGGGGAGAAGGCAGGAGAATGGAGTTAGGAGGTTGATCTATCTCTCCCTCAGATAGATCAACCATGATTGAATGGTGAAGTAGACTTGATGGGCCGAATGGCCTAACTCTGCTCCTATCACGTATGACCTTATGGCCTTATTTTTAAGTACAATTTAAAGAACGGCTGCGTTGAATTTTAATTTGAGGCATTTGCTTTAGGTCGACTATGAGAACATAATTAAAGCTATCCCAAGTTTTCAGATGGAGTTAATGCATTTATTTTACTTTCTGCTCCACAGATATTTGAATGGTGGTATTTTCGAAAGTATGGAACGTCATTTATTGAGCAAGTTTCAGTTAGCCACCTTCGACCATTGCTGGGTGGAGTTGACAACACCGCACCGAGCAATTCCACCTCGAATAATGGAGACACTGACTCTAACAGACAGAGTGTATCAGGTAACCGACAGCAACAGCAATTGTCATTTCCATGCGCATACCTTCTGCTTTTGAAATCTTCAGATTAAATCATACTCCGCTCGTAAAACACTGTTAGGCAATAATAAGGCAAACCACCATGTGTGGAGTCACAGGTAGGATAGGATGGCCAAAAACGCTTTTGAAGGCACATTGGGTTCATCAGTCAGAGTATTAAGTACAGATGTTGGGAGGTCATGTTGCAGTTGTGCAAGACATTGGTGAGGCCGCATTTAGAGTATTGTGTTCAGTTCCTGGTACCATGTTATAGGAAAATGTTGTCACACTGGAAAAGGTGCAGAGAAGATTTAACCATATAACCATATAATAATTACAGCATGGAAACAGGCCTTCTCGGCCCTTCCAGTCCGTGCCGACCATTTATTTTCCCCTAGTCCCATCTACCTGCACTCAGACCATACCCCTCCATTCCCTTCCCGTCCATATACCTATCCACTTTACTTTTAAATGTTAAAATCGATCCTGCCTCCACCACTTCTGCTGGAAGCTCATTCCACACAGCCACCACTCTCTGAGTAAAGAAGTTCCCCCTCATGTTACGCCTAAACTTCTGTCCCTTAATTCTCATGTCATGCCCTCTTGTTTGAATCTTCCCTACCCTCAATGGAAAAAGCTTATCCACGTCAACTCTGTCTATCCCTTTCATAATTTTAAAGACCTCGATCAAGTCCCCCCTTAACCTTCTGCGCTCCAAAGAATAAAGACCTAACTTGTTCAACCTTTCTCTGTAACTTAGTTGCTGGAACCCAGGCAACATTCTAGTAAATCTCCTCTGTACTCTCTCTATTTTGTTGACTCTATTTTGTTGACAATCCTTATTTAAGCTGTGAGTAGAAGGTTTGCTTTGGTAGACGCTCGTCTTCTATCCGAACAACATGAGTGACCCATCTTAGTTGGTTGTTGATGATGAAGGCTTCGATACTAGATGTTTTCGCTTCATTCAGCACGCTGACGCTGGTTTTTCCTGTCTTCCCAACTCATATTTAAGCTGCTTCGAAGACAGTAAAGTCCAATCAAGGATAGTCCAAGGGTCTCCAATGAGGTAGATCAAGGGTCGGCAACCTACGGCCGAATGCGGCCCGTTACCTGAAATCATCCGGCCCGCTGGCACGGCCACGCACCTTCTGTGAACACTTTAAGAAAGAACTGCAGATGCTGGAAAAATCAAAGGAAGACAAAAATGCTGGAGAAACTCAGTGGGTGAGACATGCAAGGACTGCATGAGGCTGCCTCACCCGCTGAGTTTCTCCAGCATTTTTGTCTACCTTCTGTGAACATGGGATTTGATGCCTGCCATCCGGGGCGGGGTGGGGGCGTGATCCATGTGTACACGTGATAGATATGGCCCGCCATCCGCTCACAGGTATGCGTCCTGGCCCCAATGCAGAACTAGGTTGCCGACCCCTGAGGTAAATAGTAGTTCAGGACTACTCTGTGGTTGTGGTAGGATGGAGTTGTGGCATGTATGGTTTGCCTCAATGCAACTAACTTGTAACATTACATAAGGTCTTTCTAAGTAAAGGCAAGAAATTCACAAAGAGGAACAGGGTAGCTGAGGAATCCTATTATTCTTCCTTTCCTTCTTGGTTAAAGGAGCAGATGAACATCTGTAGTTTTGTCCCCTATTTTGAAACTTGGCCCCAAGAAGGAACAGTTTAACGTCTGTAAATCAAATATACAATGTTGGAAAGACTCTTCAATCCACAGCTTTTAAAGCTGCACGCCCATAAACTCCGAGGATGCAGTGCGTAGGTCCCAGCTGCTTGTACGTGTCCTGAAACCTGACAGTGAATAAGTACTGAAAGATTGACTACAGGATAATATACATTTTACGGACCATGCCCTCAAACTTCACTTTCCCATGGCGTGCACTTTGGGCAATACTCACAGTCAAATGGTTACAGAATGGTGTCCCGAGTTTGCACACATTTGCGGAGCCACGTTGGAGCGGTTATTACAGCCCGCACAGCTCTCACTTGAGAAAAGTTTGTAGAATAGTTAGGCAACATACAATGCTTCTTTGAGCTTGAGCTGCCCCCTTGAAACATGATGCTCTGCCTGGTATTCTCCAGCCTTGCCGAGCAGGATGGAAGCGCACCAGAGTTACTTCACAAACAATTCAAGGGCCTGTCCTACTTAGGCGATTTTTGGGGGCGACAGTCGGAAAATAGGCTGACGCCACATGGGTGACGCCTGTATTGTCTCCTCAAGTGTCACAACTTTTTTCTTTTCGCCGCTGGATTTCAACAGTGGGCTTGACGTTGCCTGCCTTCTCCTGTCGTAGGTGTTGTTGTTGGTTGTCACCAGGGTAACGCCAGGTGATGTTGGTTGTCGCCTAGTGATGACCTCAGTGATTTCCACTGGCGACAACCTACAGCATCCTTCGCCAACTGGTGACAGTACCGGCGTCAAGAGAAGTCTTCAGCTGTCGCCGACAGGGTCATAGCTTGTCGCGGGTGGAGGTAGGTTGACTTTGGTCGTCGAAGGTTGTCGCCTGTGTGGTTGTAGGTGTGGACGTAGGTGGACGTCCCAAGTCGCGAGGAATTGTGTCGCCGGTTGACGTAGCTTGACGTCAACTAGGTGGTAGCTTGTCGCAGACATTGTTGTAGGGTGGGTCCATTTTTGACTCCCGCTACGACTGTAACAGTCGCCGGCAGCCGCCGAAACAATTGCCTGTGGGACAGGCCCGTAAATGAAATTAGTTGTTGAATGATTCCCACAGGTATTACTCCAGCAGTACAACTTATAGAGACTTACAAAATTCTTAAGGGGTTGGACAGGCTAGATGCAGGAAGATTGTTCCCAATGTTGGGGAGGTCCAGAACAAGGGGTCACAGTTTAAGGATAAGGGAGAATTTCTTTAGGACCGAGATGAGGAAAATATTTTTCATACAGAGAATGGTGAGTCTCTGGAATTCTCTGCCACAGAAGCTAGTTGAGACCAGTTCATTGGCTATATTTAAGATGGAGTTAGATGTGGCCCTTGTGGCTAATGGGATCAGGGGGTATGGAGAGAAGGCAGGTACGGGATACTGAGTTGGATGATCAGCCATGATCACATTGAATGGCGGTGCAGGCTCGAAGGGCTGAATGGCCTCCTCCTGCACCTATTTTCTATGTTTCTATGTAACAGTAGAAGTGCATTTTAACTTTTTAGGCTAATTTCAAGTCACATCAGAGGGGTGGAGTAGCTGATGTTCTCCTGCTCCCACTTTGACCAAAACACAAAGTGCTGGAGTAACTCGGCAAGTTTGATGGCATCTGCGGAGGACGTATCAGGTCTGGGAAGAAGGGTCCCAACCCAACCGAAAGGTTGCCTATCCATTCCCTCCACAGATGCTGCCTGATCTGCTCAGCTCAGCTACTCCAGCACTTTGTGATTTGGCTCAAAGCTACAGCATCCACACTTTCTCAGCTTCATTGTCCTGGTACCTGTTCTCCCAGATGTTCTCCTTTGGTACACAGCGTGACTGGGAGAATGAAGACCAACACACACACCGCAGTTGGAGGGAAGCCACCAAAGAGCCAGCAGCAAGTTATATGTCTCCAGGGTGTGAAGGGAGAAATCTCAGCAAGGAACATTTTATCACCTAAGTTCGGAAGTATGCTTACAAATATCCTCCTACTGGTGCAACCTCACAGGGAGGAAAGAATTCCATTGCCAGTGGTTGTCATGGTGACAACTGCTATTTATTTTTGTCATTCTGACTCCACCCGGGGTGAAGTTGGAGATATTTGGAAAAACTCTTCGTCTGCTGTCACAGTTGGTGGGAGATCATTTGCGCGGAGTTCAAGGATAAGTGATTGTATTTTATACTTTCCTGCCAGAGAGCATCAGGTGGTGTGAACAAATGGCTTTGTCAGATTGATATCTTTCTCCTTGCTGCACCATGTCAAATTCAGGATTGCTCTGCAAGCCAAAGGTATCCTATTGCATTCATACCCAGCTTGTGAGGCAAAATGCTCTGTTGTCTGCATTGGAACTGCCTCGACAATTTAATTGTCGGGTTATGGGGCGAAGGCAGCAGAACGGGGTTAAGAGGGAGAGATGGACCAGCCGTCATTGAATGGCAGAGTTGACTTGATGGGTCGAATGGCCTAATATTACTCCTATCACTTTTGAACATGGAACACATTGGCAGTGAAGAGGCAGCAGGGATTATCCTCTGAAGAAGGTGTCCTCACCCAAAACCTTGGCTATCCATGTCCTCCAGACCTGCTGCCTGACCCGCTGAGTTACTCCAGCGCTTTGTGTTCTCTGCAAGATTCCAGCATCTGCAATTCCTTGTGCCTACTCTCTGAGGTTTACCCTTTGACAACATGGTCCTTTTCTCTGGTATGCAACTCACTAAACCGTTACTGCACAAGCTGTAAGAGCCTGTGCTTGCTGGCTGACAATGTATATAGAGGACTAGTAAAGTCAGATATTTCATTGAGAGAATGTAACATGTTCTCGCTTAATCGACCCCTAGCCTCTCCCCTTGAGGTTGCCACAGCAGTCTCAGAAATCAAACAGAGATCAGATTGTTGGATTGTAATGCAAGCCCTGTGCACACTGACACTCAAGGTCAAGCTGGTTGCTGCCTACCTTTGAGTATCACAATCTCAGTTTCTGCCACTGCACTGGAAGATAAAATAGTAAGATTAAATGAGAACTTACCAGTTTGAAGTTTGATCCTTATTTTATGAGGAGTTACAATGAGGGATTACGTGAAGACCCCGCCAGCACGCAAGCACGACATTCTTCAAAGCAGCAGTGTGGAATCACAGATAACAACTATGACTAAAGATAGTAAGATTAAGAGACTCTAATATACCAGTTGACCTTATGATAGAGGGTTGGGCACGAAATCCCTCATCGTAACTCCTCATAAAATAAGGATCAAACTTCAAACTGGTAAGTTCTCATTTAATCTTACTATTTTACCTCGGAGTCACGTCAGTGACTACGTGAAGATTTCAAAGCTCTGTGATTCCATGCCCTGGACCACGTCCATGCTCACACACTGCCGTAATTACTGATGGAGGAAGTATGTTAACGTATTTCAGACTTGAACAAGCTGAAAAATAAAAAACGTATTTATTAATACAAAACAAAAACCCCTGAATTTGGGGACAAACCTTTAGGGAACAGCACTTAAAACTGACTCCGCAAACGTTGCGCGAGCGGCCACAGGTTTGTTATAAAAACGCTGAAATGTAGTTTCACTGGCCCAGCCTGCTGTTGCGAGGACATGATCCGTGGGTACCTCCATGGTCCTCGTCGCTGATGTGGATGCAGCCCTGGTAGAATGAGATTTAAACATGTTAGTGTCTATAACTGCTCCACCCAATACCACTCTGAGCCACCTGGAGATAGTCTGCACCATCACCCTGTGATGTAGGTTTTTATGGCTGATAAACAGTCCGGTCTCCATTTTCCTGATGGTCTGTGTGACATTAATATAATGTCGGATATAGGTGGCTATACAGAGTCGTACATCAACGGGGTATGCTACGAATTCCAATTTCAGACCTGTAGTTCCAGGCCTGTGTTGTTTAAGTAACTCATCTATAAAGAAAGTCACTTTATTGGGGGTCGAGACCATCCTGTCCAGTTTTAGTTTCTGTAGTGTCTGGACCCGTTGTGCTGTGGTTAGTGCCATTAATATCACCACTTTGAAGGTGAGTTTATCCAGTGGTAAATCCATCATAGGCGACCAGCTCCTGAGTAGGGTCAACACAACCCCTATATCCCAGTATCCCAGTTGATCTTATATCGTGGTCGGGGAGGGTTGGAATTGAATATACCCCTCATGAATTTGGATACCAGCTGGTGAGATCCCACTCCATTATTGAGATAGGATGATGGTGCAGCCCTGGCACTGTTTATGGCACTGTAACTCCAGCAGATTCCAGCAGATTGGTGATTGTAGCAGAGTTGTAGGTGATCTTGGTCCGACTACAGAAGGCTTCCCACTTCCTTATGTGGGTGAGGTACTGCTTCCTTGTCGACTCTCTGCACGATGCTGTGATGATGTAGACAGCCCGAATTCCAGCAACGGCCTCTTCTGAACCTGCAAGCCAACAGGTTCAGATGACCATGGCACGGATGATATTCCCCTGTTATGGGATTGGTCACCAAATTCGGGCATTTGGTAACCTGAATCCATCATGTTGAGAACCACCGGGTACCATGGTTGTGTGGGCCAGTTGTCAGTATACAGTATTGTCAGTATACCTGTTGCAGAATATAGTTGTATTTTCTGCAATACCCGACTGATGAGGCAGAATGGGGGAAATGCGTAGAAAAAACATTTTCCCCAATGTAGCAAGAACGCGTCCATCGCCACTGCCGCAGGATCTGGTTCCCAAGAGACATATGTTAGTATCTGATGGTTCAATCTGGACGCAAAGAGGTTGATATCTGGTGTTCTATATTTGGCTATAATTTTAGCAAATATTTGGGGGTTCAACATCCACTCGATGTTGTAATTAGATACTTGTGACCTGGTGTCCGCCACTGTATTGAGGTTACACGGAAGGTACGTAGCTGATATCCAAATATTTCTTTCAATACACCAGAGCCAAATTAAATTTGCCAATTCATCACAAGATATTGACTTGATACCACCCATATGGTTAAATATGCCACCACTGTGGTATTATCTATTTGAAGACGGACATGCGTATGATGCAGATTAATGCTCCCAACATTTCCAAATAGCTTATACCTTGTGATTGAAGAAGAGTAGACTCGTGCACATCCCATCTGCCGCCACAACTAGAAGTGGTGTCGGTAGCTCCCCAGCCCTGGGCGCTTACGTCGGTTTGTAACATGACTAATGGGTTTGATATAATGATGGGATTAAAACAATCACGGACATTGCTAATCCACCATAGTAGCTCAAATTTAGCCTTGTTTGGCAGCTGCATAGGTCTGTCAAAATGTCCAGCATTTGCTTTTGATGCTGAGATTTTAGCTCTTTGCAAGTTTTGATAGTGTAATGGGCCAAATTGTGCAGCTGGAAATGTAGCCACAAGTTTCCCAATCACCTTAGCAGTATGTCTAATGGTCGGTTTCCTGGCACAAGCAAGGCTGTTACATGCCTCTATTATGTCTGTTGCTTTGGTCCATCGTTTCTGCAAGGAAATATCACAAATACAGAAACTAACCAACTCAAGTTTAGTAAAACTTACCTGAGGGCCTTTTGAAGCTGCCGGTAGAGGAGCGCAATCCACCCCCCCCCCCCAGCTGTCGACTGCAAATGCGAGCGATGATATGTCGCACATGCGTGCTGGCAGGGTCTTCACGAAGTCACTCATGTGACTCCGAAGTAAAATAGCTTCTGCTCTTCCAGCAGTGGAGACCAACACACTGAACAAAAGCTCTGAATTCTAGGTGCAGTCATAGTTGTCCATCATTTCCACCCTGTTAAAGATGGGCTCCAAGCTTTGCACAATGCACTGTGCAAACTTTACACTATACTTTGCACCCTCCTTGACTGTTCACTTGGACTATTTTGGCAGGGCAGCCAATACATTCTCACATATCCGTCAGAGTTTTACCAGGAAGTTATTTATTAAGATTCTCTTCTGAAACTATCCTTCAAATTATTCCAAGTGATTCTAAGCATTCACCTCCTGCGAATCAAGCACTTTAATCCCTCTGTAGCACACAGAGTGCTGGAGTATCTCAGCGGCTCAGGCAGCATCACTGGAGGACATGGATCGGTGACGTTTCGGGATGGGACTCATCTTTAAATTCCAGTTTAAAGAAGGGCACCATCCCAAAGCAATGCCTATGCATGTCCTCCAGAGATACTGCCTGACCCACAGAGTTATCCCAGTGTTCTGTGTTCCACACTAGATTCTAGCATCTGCAGTTGCTTGTGTCTCCTATGTCGTCACCTCTCTCCATTTCCCATACCCAGCCCTCCAAAACATGGTTGAAAGATTGTGTGTGTGGGAAGGAACTGCAGATGCTGGTTTAAACCGAACATAGACAATGCTGGAGTAACTCAGCGGGACAGGCAGTATCTCTGGAGAGGTGACGTTTCGGGCCGAGACCCATCTTCAGACTAATGATTGCGAGTCCATTCCTTCCTGTGTGGGGCCATTCTACAATGCCCTGCATGTCGGGCAGTGCTCTAGATTGCCCACGCACTTACTGCAGTAGCAGTGCATACTGTTACACTTGCACACCGACTATAAACGGCACAGGCAAGCCTCAGCTGCAACTGGCCCCCTTCAGTATGAGGCCTGGGGAAAGTCACCTAATAATAGTGTGTAGTGCTGGCTTTGGACGGGGACATAAATAGAAAAGGTTGGGAGGGATATGGGCAAGTTAGACTAGCTTGGATAGAAGATATCTTAGTTGGCAGGGATCGAGTGGAGCCAAAGTTTTCATGTGGCGTAACTCGACTCTGGAACTCAGCAAGTTGTATGAAGAAGGCATGCTGTCAGCATTGAGGCAATGATGGTGGTTTAATTGCGGGCTGATTCCTGCAAATACAAACCAGTGTCGCTGCCTGGACAACGGGCCTTTATGGACAAGTTCAGGCTGCACATTTTTAACAACCTTGAAGCTTGAAAGATACAAGATGGCGCCGGAAATGTAGCAACTGTTGTGAACTTCTTCAGCCTAGTCAACAATTCTTACATACTTATACTCGTGTATAATAGGATTTTCAGTGAAATGTAAGCAAATGTCACTGTACCTAGTTACGTGTGGCAATGAGGTACCACTGGACCTCATAATCCCTGGATGATGTTTCTAATGCAATGTTACGCAGCCTACATTGTGTTCAGCCCATTTGAAACGTGCACTGGACAGTTTATACTTTGGCTCCATTTAGGGATTAAAGCTGCAGCAAAATCCCTCTCAAACGCTTTCAAAACCTTTATGAATTGCTTATTTTGTCACAACGGAACAGTGAAAGAGAAATGTTATGTGGATATTCTGTCAATGCTAATGACGTGTCTGATACGTTATTTACTTGGCAGAGTGAACTTTATAAATAAACATTGCTATCTTTCCCAGATTAATGTAGTTCAATGAAAAGTTCATACTATAGACACTATTCAACTACAACAAACTCTTTTAGTTTAGTTCAGAGATACAGTTCGGCCCACCGAGTCCGCACGACCAGCGATCCCCGCACATTAATACTATCCCACACACACTAGCGACAATTTACAATTATACCAAGCCAATTAACCTACAAACCTGTGCCTCTTTAGAGCGTGGGAGGATACTGAAGATCTCGGAGAAGACCCACACAGTCACAGGGTGAACGTACAAACTCCATACAGACAGCAGGGTTACACAAAAAGCTGGAGAAACTCAGCGGGTGCAGCAGCCTGAAGAAGGGTCTTGACCCGAAACGTCGCCTATCTCCTTCACTCCTTAGATGCGGCTGCACCCGCTGAGTTTCTCCAGCTTTTTGTGTAACCCTCGATTCTCCAGCATCTGCAGTTCCTTCTTTAACACCATACAGACAGCAATCAGATTGAACTGTACCTCCCTGTTGCAAACATGTTTTTATTCAACGTACCTGATAACCGCACAGTAATGACTCGCGTTTGGAGCCGTCAATCTCTCTGTCGATTTCAACATAAAGTGACTCTTGCAATTTGATTTAGGATTATGAATGCCAGACTTGTTGTTCAAATTAGTTGAGTGGTGAGCTGTTCATTGTAGCACTATGATTACAATGTGGTTGGAATTGCTGCCCTGATGCAGGAGCTGTGCCCTGAGGAGCCTTCTGCTGTAAACTAGCAGCAATTGTTCAGTCCGCTTGAATCATTCAAATCATGATTTGCATGCCACTGGAGTGGAGGAAAAGATCTGGAAACAATTTATAATGTTCAAGTGATTAAGAGAAAGATTGCGCAAGGTTTGTAATTGCCTTGGGTGTTCATTTTAAATAGTAAATGAACTGTGAGGTCTCCGATAATGAAGAGACTAGTAGTAAATCTACTGCGAATATATCAGTGATTCCATGTTCCCTGAAGCTCTGTGCGTGTGCAGCACGTACTAGAACATGAGATTTTCAGCGGAGTTGTTTTTAAGAATTTTCCTTTCCTTCATTACCTGTACAATTTGTGCTTGTGTTGATGTTTTAAACCTGTTGATTAGGAAATTGCAGAAAGCCAACTCTCCTCAGATAAATGAGGGCAACTCAGCACAGAAAAAGTAATTAAATGTATCTCGATGAACAACGCTTGCACCAAATTTACAATTGAAATAAACCTTTCATTCTACTACATCCCCATCCGAACCCCCTTCTCCACCGCGTGATCAGTGGTAATCAGTGCACGTTATTCCGAGGAATATCTGTTATCAATATTCGTCCCATTCCCATTAATAACTGTCCACAGAGCTATTGTGCAGAGTGAAATAGACAAGATACTTCATGGAACTGCAATTATCAAACCATGCCCCAAGGCTTCAGCTTGTTGTTGAGATAATGCCACTGGAGCGAGGGTGGAGGTTGCTGCTCCTCTCTTTCGGCATGGTCAATTTCACAGTAGACACTGAAACCCGAGCCGGAGTTACCATTGGGCTTCGTAGGCTGAAGCTTAGGGCCTCGAAATCTAGGGGGCCTCTGGCCAAGCCGGGTGTATAATATTTTTGACACTGTCATAGGCCTTTCTTACATATGCTGTCACAATGCACTGTAGTCTCTAAACAACCCTTCAGTAATTTTCCTTGTCCTCCATTTCAGAATAATAGCGTTTTAAGCCGATAACTCGACACTAGCATTGGCAATAAATAAATAAATAAATAGATAGATAAATAACGCATCTTCCCGAGCTTACCACGTTTCCCGAGTACCTGCCGTTAGCGTTATGAGCCGCTAAGTGACGTCCGACGTACCCGCTACGTACATTCTACGTACTTACCAAGAGTTTGATTTTTTTTTAACTCGGGAGAGCTCTTGAATTAGCTCGTACAGTGGGACAGGCGCTTTACTCTACTTCCTGTTCACATACCAACAGTTCTCCCCTGGACCTCGTCCATTGCCAGAATAAGGCCACAAGCAAACTGGAGGAACAGCACCTTATATTCTGGTTGGCTACTTTACAACCTCACGTTTATCAACATTGAATTCACCAATTTCAGGCAACAACCCCGCCCCCTCCTCCACCCACACTTTTCTTTCTCTTTTTCCCCATGCAGATGTGAGCCCATTTCTCCCACCAGCCCACCCCCTTCCACCTATCCCCTTCCATCTGTACATCCCGTACTGTTTAAGAAGGAACTGCAGATGCTGGAAGGTAGACAGAAATGCTGGAGAAACTCAGCAGGTGAGGCAGCATCTATGGAGCGAAGGAAATAGGCAACGTTTTGGCCCGAAACGTTGCCTATTTCCTTCGCTCCATAGATGCTGCCTCACCCGCTGAGTTTCTCCAGCATTTTTGTCTGCCTATACATCCCATTCGCTGGCTTCACAATTTATTCCTCATCTTATAGCTATTTGGCTTCTTTTCATCACTGGCCTTTGTCCACCAACATGCCAACAAAAGCCCCCCACTTGTATCCATCTATCACTTGCCAGGCATTATTCTTCCCCTAAAAGATAGATACAAAAATCTGGAGTAACTCAGTGGGACAGGCAGCATCTCTGGAGAGAAGGAAATGGGTGACTCGACTGGAAACGTAACCCATTCCTTCTCTCCAGAGATGCTGCCTGTCCCGCTTAGTTACTCCAGCATTTTGTGTCTATCTCAGTGTAAACTAGTATCTGCAGTTCCCTCCCACACATTTTGTCAGCTTCAGAAAATTCAGAGCCTTCAGAAAATTCTGAAGAAAGGTCTCGACCCGAAACATCACCCATTCCTTCTTCTCAGAGATGCTGCCGGTCCTGCTGAGTTACTCCAACTCTTTGTGTCTATCCTCGTAAAGCTGGCCAGTGCGTCACAAGCAATTCAATATATTCAGTTTGCTGCATTATGTTTTCATTTCTAATTCCATGAATCTTAACTATTATCGTATAATTCTTTTTACACTTTGAAGGAATCTATTGTTCAGCAAATCACCATTCCACATCATTTGTTCTGGCTATTATACTTTCCAAAATAACTATATTTTAAACTGAACAGTTTTGATATTTTGGCTTAAAATTGTTTTTAAAAAAAAACATAATTCTGCAAAAAGCTTGAACATCATTAATTAGAGGAAAGGAGATGAAAGAGTTCAAGAAATGGAGGGTGTGCGAATTGTTTAGGAAAAAAATATTTAGTGTAATTGAAAGGATTAATATCGTCAGCTGTATTTCCTCTCCTATAGAAGAGGAAATATCTCCTATAGAACATAGCACAAGAACAGGTCCTTTGGCCCACAATATTTGTGCCAAATATGATGTCAAGACCAACACTACAATCCATTACCCTCCATTCCCTGCATACCCACATGACTATCCAAAACTCTCTTAAATACCACCATGATATCAGCCTCAAACACCACCCCCAGCAGTCTGTTCCAAGCACTCACTGCCCTCTGTGTAAAAAAAAACAAACTGCCCCGCACATCCCCTGAATGCTCTTCAAGTGTCCCAACTACTCCTTAATCTCAAACTGCCCTTGCATTTCAGTATCATCCACACTGATCTCACTGTCCTTCTCCTTAGTGAAAACGGATGCAAAAATACCTCGGGTACCTCGCCTACATCCCCAGGTTTTAAACGATTCCCACGTCAGATGTAGACTTACCCAACAAACATGTGCTCCCACTGTGCACCTTTTGGAGCTCCTGCCTAATAACGTTGTACTTTGCCTTGCCCCAAGTTAGTATTTCCCTCAAGGTCCAACCTTCTCCCTATTCAACAATCTTAAAGCGTATAGAGTTATCACTGTCTCCAAAATGCTCTTGGACTGAAACACCAGTCACCTGGCCACGCTTATCCCCTGCGCTATTTCAAGACAGAGCTAGATAGGGCTCTTAAAGATAGCAGAGTCAGGGGATATGGGGAGAAGGCAGGACTGATTGGGGATGATCAGCCATGATCACATTGAATGGCGGTGCTGGCTCGAAGGGCCGAATGGCCTACTCCTGTACCTATTGTCTATTGTCAATATGTTTCTGATAAACCATCCCTCTGATGGCTTTTAAGACATTATATGTAGGTTCCTGCCATGAAGTGAAATGTTATGCATAATAATAATATCTTGTATTTATTACAGAACAATGACTAATCAACATTATTTGTTTTTGTTTATTCTGACAGAATGCAAGGTATGGCGAAATCCATTAAATTTATTTAGAGGAGCAGAATATAATCGGTGAGTCACTTTGTATGTATACTATAGAGCATGTAGAAACTTCTCATTATTGTATCATTATTATCTTTAAGCTGCTTATACGATATAAGGGGTAAGCCATCTAGAACGGAGATAAGGAAAAACTTTTTCACCCAGAGAGTTGTGAGCCTGTGGAATTCTCTGCCTCAGAAGGCAGTGATGTCCAATTCACTGGATGCTTTCAAGAGAGAGTTAGATAGAGCTCTTAAAGATAGCGGAGTCAGGGGATATGGGGAGAAGGCAGGAACGGGGTACTGATTGTGGATGATCAGCCATGATCACAGTGAATGGCGGTGCTGGCTCGAGGGGCCGAATGGCCTACTCCTGCACCTATTGTCTATTGTCTATAACATGCATTGTTACATGAGCCAGCTATCATCCAGCTTTTCATTTCCATTTGGTGTACTTAATACTCATAGAGTAAAGATACACCTGTAAAATTCTTACAGGAATGGGGAACTAGCAATAATGACACATGTTCCTTTGTCATTGTTGGCACAGCATGAAACAGTCAGGGGGTGGTGAATCTGTGGAATTCATTGCCACAGAAGAGGCCAAGTCAATGGATATTTTTAAGGCAGAGAGACACAGATTCTTGATTAGTACGGGTATCTCTGGTTATAGGGAGAAGGCAGGAGAATGGGGTTAGGAGGGAGAGATAGATCAGCCATGATTGAATGGCGGAGTAGACTTGATGGGCCGAATGGCCTAATTCTGCTCCCATCACGTATGAACTTATGAACAATGTTAGGCTCTTATTCTCCAAAGGAAAGGGAGAATAATTTTTCGGAAGAGCTTTTGTTTCCTTTGAAACACCGCCGTGGAGATAGAGATCGAGTTGGTCATCCCAGCAAACAGAGTCGCTTGTAAGCTTGATCATTGCTCCCTTGTATTCTCCCGAAGGTACACGTGGGTAACTGGCAGAGAACCGCTCACCTACTATGACATGAATCTGTCTGCGCAAGATCACCAGACCTTCTTCACATGTGAGACTGATCACTTACGGCCTGCAGACGCGAGTAAGAAGGACTGTAAGATCGGAAACCCAGACATTTGTGAATATTGCTTTCTTTAATTTCTGTTAGCTTGTTAAACATGTTGTTCAAACCCAGGGGGAAAGCACAGTGCTTCCAACTGGTTCGGGTGTGGAGGGTTGGCACAGATTTCAGGATGGCTGGCTGGTGGGTGGGTGTGCGAGTGGGTGGAGGGACAGAGAGTCTTCTGAGGGCCACTGTTTATCCACTCCTCCCATTATTCCAGCAGATAATGGGGCAAGATCACCGTGACCACACATTCCCATCCCACCTAATTGTCTACACATCCTTTCTTTTTAAATTCACCATGCTTTTTGTTGGTCGAAAGTAATCTTGCTTCACTGCGGTTTCTCAGAACAAATTATTTATTGAAGCGTTCATCTGTCATGAATGCAGATGAAAATGTAATCATGAATTCATGAATAACAGATGTTGCAATTCTACTGGATACTTTAAAGATCCTTGGGATCTGGGATGTTTAAGAAGGAACTGATGATTGGATGTTTAAGAAGGAACTGCAGATGCTGGAACAATCGAAGGTAGACAAAAATGCTGGAGAAACTCAGCGGGTGAGGCAGCATCTATGGAGCGAAGGAATGGGTGACGTTTCGGGTCGAGACCCTTCTTCAGACTGATGAGGGGATGGGGGGGAGGGGGGGAGGGAAGAAGCAAATAAACTGATAATTGGATGCTTCCTTCATTTAAAAAAAAACATTATTTCACACAGTGAAATCCCACACATTTGTTTGGGATTTTTACAAAGATCAAAAAAAACTGCAAATTACCAACAATTTTGAAAAATTGCATTATAAATTCCACAGCCGCCAATATAAATAGAATGTAACCCCTTTCTAACAGCAAATGTTTATCATTTTTAATACGACGTACTTAAAATAAACTGTAGAGTTTGAAAGAGGCTCAAAGATGAGAAAAATGGACCCAGGTCAGAGTGAGGCCCAGCACAAATTGGAGGAACATCACCTCGTAACCCTTGCTTTCCCTCTCTCTCTCCATCCCTCCCCCTTCCCAATCCTCTGACCAGGCTGACTGGTCCCTACTACATTTCATCTCTGTTTACTTTGTTGTTACCTTCTCCCAGCTAACAATGACCGACTACATTTTCCTTGATCTCCACCTTCTTTGATGTCTTGTTTTCACACCTTTCACTTCCTTATCTCTGTATCTCCCTCGCCCCTGACTCTCAGAATGACGAAGGGTCTCGACCTGAAATGCCACCCATTCCTTCTCTCCAGAGATGCTGCCTGTCCCGCTGAGTTACTCCAGCATTTTGTGTCTATGATTTAGTCTTGCATCTGCTCTGCGTGTTCATTGCCTGGAGTGGTGGTGGTTGTGGAATTTGAAGAACCCTTGACAGATCATATAACCATATGACATATAATCATATAACAATTACTGCACGGAAATAGGCCCTCTCGGCCCTTCCAGTCCGTGCCGACCATTTATTTTCCCCTAGTCCCATCTACCTGCACTCAGACCATACCCCTCCATTCCCTTCCCCTCCATATACCTATCCACTTTACTTTTAAATGTTAAAATCGATCCTGCCTCCACCACTTCTGCAAGAAGCTCATTCCAAACAGCCACCACTCTCTGAGTAAAGAAGTTCCCCCTCATGTTACCCCTAACCTTCTGTCCCTTAATTCTCATGTCATGCCCTCTTGTTTGAATCTTCCCTACCCTCAATGGGAAAAGCTTATCCACGTCAACTCTGTCTATCCCTTTCATCATTTTAAAGACCTCAATCAAGTCCCCCCTTAACCTTCTGCGCTCCAAAGAATAAAGACCTAACTTGTTCAACCTTTCTCCGTAACTTAGTTGCTGGAACCCAGGCAACATTCTAGTAAATCTCCTCTGTACTCTCTCTATTTTGTTGACATCCTTCCTATAATTACTAATGTATTTATTTTCCATGGGCCGTGTTATTTCTGGAGTTTTATTGCTGTCTCCATTTTGATTCACTTCTACGTTCAGATGAATACCGCCTGAGCCTAATCTTTGGCCAACTTTCACGTTGTGAAGAAGGGTCGTTGCCACAACGGTTGCATCTGAACTAAAACGTGTTTGGAGATGGAAACCTGGGGAAGAACTTTCAACCGGTGAACTTCCAGTGACTTGTTGCATCTCATTATATGTAATGCTTTTGTTTCATTTGAACAGTCATGCAAAAAGCTTGGAGAGAGAGGAACCCACAAGCAAGAATCTCAGCAGCACACGAAGCCTTAGAATTAAATGAGTGAGTGACGTTTTTGCTTCTTGCGTCTGTCCCTATTGATAACCAGAAGTTGTCGTCGACAGTTCCCGTGAATTTAATGTGTACTCTGAACTCGCCCTGGCTATCTGTACGAAACCTTTTCTTTTTAAGCGGCATATTTAACACTTGAAATGAGGGTGGTGTTCTTGGTTTAATGCTCATGTACTCGGGTCAATATTTTGTACAGGTCTTTTAATTTCCACTGCGTTCTGACCAGACCACTGTCCGCTTTCCACCCAGGGTGTTTTACCGTCCACTGTTTCCGCCTCTGCAAGCAAAAAGAAGGACTCAAAATGGAATAAAGCTCACAATGTATGTTCCTAAAGAGTGGCCTGCGAGTGTTTTAAGGCAATTTCAGAAGTAAGATGGTGGTTATGAACTGCTTGAGCCATGCTCTTGTAATTTGTGACATTATCTGAACTACTCAAAGAAATCACTGTCCCGTAATCACTCGTGGGTGACCATTAGTGAATTGCCTTGGAACCACACCAGCTGGTCTGTGTATTGTCACAGTCTGCAACTCATGTTTATTTCACTCACTGAGACCCGTTGTGTAAAGGGTTTTGACATCATTGCAGTAACGGAAAGGTTTTAGCTTACGAGCTGTGCATCAACATGTAGAGATTAAGAACTAACAAGAAGCTGCATGATGCCAACATATCCTTGTGTGTGCAATTAACAGGAATTAATATCCGGATGACCACAGTATGATTAATGGAAGCTAGGCAAAACTGCTGGGGAAACTCAGCGGGTGAGGCAGCGTCTATGGAGCGAAGGAAATAGGCAACGTTTCAGGTCGAGACTCCTCTTCCGTCGCCTATTCCTTCACTCCATAGATGCTGCCTCACCCACTGATTTTCTCCAGCAGTTTTGTCGCCCTTCGATTTTTCCAGCATCTGCCGTTCTTTCTTAAACAGTTTGATGAATTGTTTTTAATATCACTAAAACACAACAGTTGGTTGACACTGTCCCACCTCTGAATAATATTCCACTTTGATATTTAAAGGTGAGAACTCTTCGCATTTTAGCACCCTGTAATCTGTTTTATTGCAGGTTAAATGTTCTAAATTATCCAGTCGATCAGCTTTCCCTTTCAAAATGGCTAAATTGCCAATTTTTGAGTATGATCCTGGTTTGGGAACATTATCCTCTCTGACTGCAGATAAAGAAACCAAACAAGATGGGTGGCATGGTGGCGCAGCAGTAGAGTTCCTGCCTTACAGACTCCAACTACGGGTGCTGTCTGTACGGAGTTTATACATTCTCCCCGTGACCTTTGTGGGTTTTCTCCGAGATCTTCGGTTTCCTCCCATACTCCAAAGACATACAGGTTTGTAGATAAATCGGCTTGGTAAATGTAAAGATTTGTCCCTAGTGTGTGTAGGATAGTGTTAATGTGCGGGGATCGCTGGTCGGTGCGGAATCAGCCTGTTTCCACACTGTATCTCTAAACTAAGCTCAGATAGTCAGAGTCTCTTAAGGGCCTGTCCCACTTGGGCGATATATGCGCGTCATTTACGCGACATCATTTAGGCGTCGCGACTCACGACATGACATAATTTATGCGTCACATGCGCATGGCGCGTGGTGAGACGTGGTGGCGTTGGCAGTGACGGCCCAGGATTCTGGGATTCACAAAATCTTTGAGCGCCCCCGGCGTGACGGGCAAATGACGCCCCAGTGGGACAGGCCCTTTATGTTAATTGACGTGATCACAGTTTTTTTCATGGTGTTACTCAGCAGGCGTTTAGGAACCTTAGAGCTAATAATTATACACTTTGTGAATTTGTGATTTGAGAATTTTTCCTATTTTACAGGAAATAAATAGCCACAGAGTGGTAAAAATCTTAATTGCTATTGTCATTATCCTTTTAATTAAGTATTTGTCACAGTTACACACATGTGGGTCATGAATATTCCCAATAAATTAAAGTGCAGAAGATGTTGCAGAGTGGCACTGAATAATTAAATAGTGTGGCTGGGAATGGGAGTTCTGTCGTCCAGCAGGTATGGGGCTAAACTAATAATTCAGAATCAAGAGTTCAAATCCCACACTGGGATGTGTGAAGTGAGTTCAATAAAGCCTGATGATTTGTGAACTGGCATCAGGCCAGTGACTATGAAAAGGTGTCGAAATCCAGTGAGTTCCCTCATGTCCAACAAGGAAGAATCCAGTAATCTCTGCTCAATCTGGTCTGCATATGATGCCTACCACAACACACTATGCTCTTTGAAGTGCCGACCACAATCTTCTCAGAGCGACCATGTCCAGTTTGCCAAGTATTGCCTACATTCTAAGAATAAACATTTTCTTTTTCATACTTGGGGTTTAGCATTTATTGGGAGAACTTTAACTGAATAACTTGTTGCTATTTTACTTGATCATGGTGGGTGTATGGAATGAGCTGCCAGAGAAGGCAATTGAGGCATGGACTATCCCGACATTGAAGAAACAGTTAGACAGGTACATGGATAGGACAGGTGGGACCAGTGCAGTTGGGACATGTTGGCCAGTGTGGACAGGTTGGCCTAAACAGCCTGTTTCCACACTGTACCACTCAATGTTGAATGTAGTTTTGTTCAAAGATACAGCGGGGAAACAGGCCCTTCGGTCCACCGAGTCTGTGACAGCCAGCGATCCCCTGCACATTAACACTATCCGACACACACTAGGGACAATTTTTACATTTACCAAGCCAATTAATCTGCAAACCTGTACGTCTTTGTGGGACGAGACCAAAGATCTCTGAGAAAAACCACGCAAGTCAAGGGGAGAACGTGCAAACTCCGTACAGACAGCACCCGAAGTTGGGATCGAACCCGGATATGTGGCGCTGTAAGGCAGCAACTCTACTGCTGCTCCACCGTGCCGCCCCATTGTCCCAGGTAATATTTAATTCTGTTTTTAATCAGAATACATCAAGTATTAGAAATCTCAATGCCTAAGAACAGATGTATGCCACATACAGAAATGTTGTGTGCGGTTTTATCTTATTCTACACGAGGCATCACTAAACATCTTGTTGGGTAGTTAATCTTCCGGTAGTTACAAATATTTCACAATAATGTTCAGATAATTAGCATCAAGCTCCAAGCAAAATGGCAAACTTTGAATGGTTCAGGTATCAGACAGAGCAACACTGTGGCGCAGCGGTAGAGTTGCTGCCTTATGGCGCTTGCAGCACTAGATATCCCGGTTCGATCCCAGCTACAGATGCTGTCTGTACGGAGTTTGAACGTTCTCCCCGTGACCTGCGTGGGCTTTCTCCGAGATCAGTGGTTTCCTCCCACACTCCAAAGACGTGCAGATTTGTAGGTTAATTGGCTTGGTATAAGTGTAAATTGTCCCGAGTGTGTAGGATAGTCTTGATGTGCAGGGATCGCTGGTCGGCGTGGACTCGGTGGGCTGAAGGGCCTGTTTCCACGCTGTATCTGTAAACTAAACTGAAACTAATCAATCGTGATTCAACTTTGAAACCTGATTTTTTTTTTTTTAATTACAAGGGACGGTTTTGCAAATGATCAACCACAGCTCCAAATAGATTTATTTCTGAGTCTAGGTGATCACTACTGAACTGCAGCCATTTACCATTTCAGTCCAATATGAGCAATTAGTTCATGTTGTGGATATCGTAGGACTTTCCTGCACTGGCATTGATTCCTGCTTGGTTTACAGTGCCATCAATGCTGGGCGCAGCTCTAAGTACGTCATGGAAATATTCACTATTTTCCCTGGATCGTGTGGAATCCTTGTGTACATAACCAGTAAGACTACCATAAGAAGCAATTCAGCAGTTTGTATTTTCCAGCTATTGGGCTGGATTACCAATTAGTCACACAGCACAGAAACAGACCCTTTGGCCAATGAGTCTATACTATTAATGTTAGTTTATACCAATCATGGACTAATCCCTTGTTATTTCCCAGCAACTCTTCCCCATGCATCATGGGTCAATTTACTGTGGCCAGTTAAAGTACCAACATGCATGGCTTGGGATGTGGAAAGAAACTGGAGCACCCGGAGGAAATCCACACTCCCATATGGATTTCATGCAGACAGCATGTGAGGTCAGGATTGAACTCAGTTGCTGAAGCTGGGAGGCAGAGGCTCGCCCAGCTGTGCTACTGTGCTGTCCATTTGAAATTAGAGTTATTACTGATTTTAATCCCTCTTCCTTCACATGTAAGAGGCACTAAGTCCTATTTCTAATTGGAGGACTGCAGCATTTTGATATCAATGCATTTGGCATGGTCTAAAAACCAAACCTGGTTTATTCTGACCTTTAAGCAGTGAAGATGAAATTCAGCCACTGAAATAAATGATGATTCACGTACATTATTTGTATCATTTCTGTTTTGGATTTAAAATATTGAGTGAATCATTTCATCATTTTTTCTCCAGGGTAATTTTAGTCTTTCAGATTTTGGTGTCACAGTTGATAGAGCTGCTGCCTAACAGCGCCAGAGACCCGGGTCCAATCCTGACTGGGTGTTGGCTGTGTGGAGTTTGCACGTTTTCCCTGGGTTTCTTCCAGGTGCTCCTATTTCCTCCCACATCCCAAAGCCCCTAGTGTGTAAAGAGTAATGCGAAAATGGGTTAACATGGATCTAGTGTGAATGGATGATTGATTGTCGGCATGGACTCGGTGGGCCAAAGGGCCTCTTACCATGCTGTATTTTTAAACCAAACTATGATAGAATGTCAAGTGATCCGGAATAATGCTTTCTTTCTGAAGAAGGGTCTCGACCCGAAATGTCACCTATTCCTTTTCTCCAGAGATACTGTCTGTCCCGCTGAATGACTCCAGCTTTTTGTGCCTATCTTCGCTGGTTTTTTTTTTTCCCTGGTCTGACCTATGCTTGACTCCGTATCTGAAGCAAAGTCATTGATCCTTTACAAATGCCTCGAAGCTACTTAATTCGAGGATAGTGAGACAACATTAAGTTTACTCGCAGGAGTTTAGAGGAATGAGTGGCGACCTCATTGAAACATACAGAATAGCCACCAGAACCGTCGCGGCGTGATGACGTATTAACGCACGGTGTTTCCTCAAGTGTCGCAACATTTTTTTGTCGCAGCTAGATTTTGAAATGTGCAACCCTGGCGACCCTGATTTGACGCGGGCAGTAGCTGAAAAAATTGCTGTGGGACAGGCCCTTAAGGCTCGGATAGAGTGGACGTGGAGACGATGTTTCCACTAGTGTGGGAGTCTAGGATGAGAAGTCATAGCCTCAGAATTAAAGGGCGTTCTTATAGGAAGGTGATGAGGAGGAATTTCTTCAGTCAGAGGGTGGTGAATCTGTGGAATTCTTTGCCACGGAAGGCTGTGGAGGCCAAATCAGTGGACATTTTTAAGGCAGAGATAGATAGATTCTTAATTAGTACAGGTTTCAGGGGTTATGGGGAGAAGGCAGGAGAATGGCGTTGGGAGGGAGCCCAAATAGATCAGCCATGATTGAATCGCGGAGTAGACTCTAAGGGCCGACTGGCCTAATTCTACTATTCCTTACAGATGACCTTACAGACTGTAAATGCTGCTAATAAGGCCAACCTTGAATTGATGCAGTCCATCTGGTGAAGGTATTACCTGTGCTCCTGGGTAGAGACTTCCAGGAGTTAGTGTCCCAGTGATGGTGATAAAATAACATTCCATTTCCAAGCCGGACTTGTGGTGGGGAAAATGCTGGTGGTTGAGTCCACGTCACTGCTACCCTTTACCAACTGGACGGTGGAAGTCATAGAGTCAATTACATTGAAACAGGGCCTTCAGGCCAACTTGTCCATGTCAGCCAAGATGCCCCATCTTAACTAGTCCCATTTGCCTACGTTTGCTGCAGATCCCTTTAAACTTTTCCTGTCCATGTACCTGTCCAAACGACTTTTAAATGTTGTTATTATACCTGCCTCAACTACTTCTTCTGGTAGCTTAAGGCATAAACCCTCCACCGTCTGTGTGAAAAACTTGCCCATTAGGCTCCATTCTCTCTCACCTTCAACCTATTCCCTCAGGTTCTTGATTCCCCTACTCTGGGGGAAAAGACATCTTGCATTCACTCTATCTATGCCTCTCATGATTTTGTACACCCCGTTTCCTGTGCTAGAAGGAATACAGTTCTAGCCCGTCCAATCTCAGGCCCTTGAATCCTCGTGAATCTTTTCTGCGCTCTTTCTATCTTAATAGCATTTTTCCTATAACATGGTGGTAAAAGTGGAACATGTTACTCTGTGCAGCCTCACCAATGTCTTGTACAACTGCAACTAGGGTTGCCAACTTTCTCACTCCCAAATAAGGAACAAATCCCCGACGGTCATTCGTTGACCGACTGGGCCGTGACTGGGTGAATGATGAGTTGGCCCGGGTGCTGGACTGCACACAAAGCCCAGCCGGCGGGCCAGCTAAGGAGTTTTGGCCCGCGAGGCGTCGCGAGCATCCCATCCAACTCATGAATCGATTATCAGCCATGAGAAGGTGGTGGTGTTGGCGGTAAGCGAAGGTCCGAAGGTCAGACAGCTGGCCGGGCTGCCGACCGACGGGGCCACGGGTAAGCGCTGCTGCTGCTGCACTCCACGGGCTGCACTACGTTAGGACGGGTGAGGCGGGGCCAGACGCGGCGCTCCGACCCGACAGTCCCCTCAACCCGAGTAGTAGCGGTTAAATACGGGACAAGGGCGGTCCCGTACGGGACAAACCAATTTAACTCAATATACAGGAAGTCCCGGCTAATACGGGACAGTTGGCAACCCTAACTGTAACATAACATCTGAACTTCATGTTCAATTGCTTGACTAACGTCAAAATCCTTCTTCACCGTCACCTTATCTTTGATGACACATTAAGGGAACGATGTAATTGTAACTCCTTGATCCGTTTGCCCCACTGTTTACAGTGAATGCCCTGCCCTTGCTTACACCACCTCACACTAACCTGAATTAAACCCCATTTGCTAAACCCCAGCCCACTTGCCCAACTGATCAAGATCCCGTTGTAATTCGTGATAACCATCTTTTGTTTATCAATGTCATCATTGGGTGGTAGGTTTAATGGTGGAGGTCTGTGGTCTGGGATGAACTATCAGAGTATCCTAGGTGATTAACTGTAGGTTATTTGTATATTGTGCAGATTGCAACCAAGTTAAACTGTTGGTAGAATGAATGAAAATTTAAGACGGATGACTAATTAATCTACTTTTGTAATGACAGCTATATCCTATATCCGAGTTTAAGAAATGAAAGCCTATTTCATAACTAACTCAGCACAGTAATTTCAGGTGAGTCTGTGTGTAATCAGGTATGAATCTTTTTACAGATGTGCAACTGCATATATCCTGTTGGCTGAGGAAGAAGCCACCACCATTGTGGAAGCAGAAAGGCTTTTTAAACAAGCGCTGAAGGCAGGGGAGGTTTGCTACAGACGCAGCCAGCAACTGCAGCACCACGGAGCACAGTATGAAGCACAGCACAGTAAGTACCTTGCCTGCAGCAAGTCCAAACTGCTTATCTTTGATAGATGGAAACATAGAAAATAGGTGCAGCAGTAGGCCATTCGGCCCATCAAGCCAGCACTGCCATTCTTTTGGATTGGATTGGATTCTTTATTTGTCATTCAGACCTTTCGGTCTGAACGAAACTCTGTTCCCTGCAGTCATACATATAATTAAAAATAAATAAATAAATAATGACAGAACACACAATAAACATCCACCACAGTGAGTTCACCAAACATCTCCTCACTGTGATGGAAGGCAAAAGTCTTAGAGTCTGTGTCTCTTCCCTCTTTGTTTCCCTCTGCGCCGAGGCGATCCAGGCCTCCGATGCCGCGACTGCCGCCGCCACCGCTGGAACCGCTCCGGGAGTCGGGCCACCGCCGCCGCTGCCGCCGCCGCCGGAACCCCACCGGGAGCCGGGCCACCGCTGCTGCTTCTGCCGCCGCCGCCGGAACCCCACCGGGAGCCGGGCCACCGCTGCTTCTGCTGCCACCGCCGCCAGAACCCCACCGGGAGCCGGGCCACCGCTGCTGCTGCTGCCGCCGCCGCCGGAACCCCACCGGGAGCCGGGCCACCGCTGCTGCTGCTGCCGCCGCCGCCGGAACCCCACCGGGAGCCGGGCCGCCGCTGCTGCTGCCGCCGCCGCTGGAACCGGTCCGGGACAGGGGTCGGGTCGCCGCCACTGGAACAGCCCCGGGGCCCGAGGCCGCCAGCTCTGCCATTAGGCCTCAGCGCAGACGGAGACGGGATACAACACAAAAAAAAAAATTTGCACCCCCCCCAGAAGGAAGAGACCCGGACATGTTACTCCCCCCCCACCCACATACACACGCAATCTAACAAAACAAACGAACCCCACTAAGAACAGGACAGAAAAAAAAAATAAAATAACAGACGGACTGCAGGCGGGCCGCAGCTGTTAAACCAGCGCCGCCATCATTCAATATGATCACGGCTGATCATCCTGAATCAGTACCCTGTTACTGCTTTCTACCTATATCCCTTGATTCGGTTAGCCCAAATAGCTATATCTAACTCTCTTGAATACATCCAGTGAATTGGCCTCCGCTGCCTCTGTCACAGAGAATAGTAAGATTGAACGAGAACTTACCAAGTTTGAAGGTTGATCTTTATTTCATGAGGAGTTGCGGTGAGGGATTTCGTGAAGAGCCCGCCGGCACGCATGCGCGACATTCTTCAAAGCAGCGGTGTGGAATCACAGAAACAACAACAGAAATGACTTGGCATAGTAAGATTTAAAGAGACTCTGATTACCAGCTGAAGATGATCGAGGGTTGGGAGCGGAGGGCACGAAATCCCTCACCGCAACTCCTCATGAAATAAAGATCAACCTTCAAACTTGGTAAGTTCTCGTTCAATCTTACTATTTCATTTCGGAGTCACGTGAGTGACTTCGTGAAGACTTCAAAGCTTCTGTGATTACACGCCCTGGACAACGTCCATGCGGACACACCACTAGCAAGGATGGATTGGAGTAAACAAGTTGATGAAACGAGGTTATACTGAAACAAAAAGAAGATTTATTAATAATACAACAAATAACGCCCTTTTAATCAGGGACATCCCCACGTTCACACCCGGCGTTCAGCACGGCCTCTGCAAACTGAAGGGGAGCAGCAACAGGCTTATTATAGAAACGCTGGAACACAGCTTCATTCGCCCATCCTGCTGTGGCGAGGATATGGTCCATGGGTACCTCCATGACCCTCGCCGCCGACGTAGATGCAGCCCTGGTGGAGTGGGATTTAAACACATTAGTGTCAATACCTGCCTTAGCCAGGACGATCCGGAGCCACCTGGAGATCGTCTGGACTGTCACTCGATGGTGAGGTCGTTTGTGAGTGACAAGCAGGTACAACTCCATTCCTCTGATGCTCCTCGTCACCTTGATGTAGTAACGGATGTGAGTGGCTAAACATAGCCGAGCATCTGCAGGGTATGCCGGGAACTTCAGCTGCAGCCCTGTGCACCCAGGTCTATGCTGCTTAAGTAGCTCATCGATGAAAAAGACTACTTCTCCAGGGGTCGACGTCATCCTGTCAATACGTAGTTTGTGGAGCGTCTGAACCCGCTGTGCTGAAGTCAGCGCTAGTAACATCACCAATTTCATAGTGAGTTGGTCCAGCTGTAACCCTTCCATGGGTGACCACGACCTGAGCAGGGTAAGCACATCCCTGACATCCCAGGTGATGTTGTAGCGTGGTGTAGGCGGATTGAGATTGAATATTCCCCGCATAAGCCTGGACACTAGCCTGTTCGATCCAACCTCGATGTTGAGGTAGAATGATAGCGCACTCCTGGCGCTGCTGATGGCACTATAACTCAAGTGCTCATCATGGTGCAACCCCGCGAGGAATTCCAGGACGTCGGCTATGGAGACATCGTCATAGGTGATATGAGAGCGACTGCAGTAGGCTTCCCACTTGGTGATGTGGGAGAGATATCTCCGCCTGGTTGACTCTCGACAGGATGCTCCAATGGTGTTCATGGTCCGGGTGGTAAGGCCATACTGCATCCATGGCCTGGTCAGAACCTGCAAGCCAGTAATTTTAGATAGGCATGGCAGGGGTGTAACTCCCCTGAGACAGGGTGAGAAACCACATGCGGGCAACCCTCTAGAGGGACCCAAGGTTGACTAATCATGTCAGAGACCACCGGATACCAAGGCTGTGTAGGCCAGTCGGGTATGACAAGAATGTCTCTGGCAGAATCCATCCTGATTTTTTGTAATACCCGACTGATGAGGCAAAACGGGGGGAATGCATAGAAAAACCACTTCCCCCAGTCTAGCGAGAATGCATCAATCGCTAATGCCCCAGGGTCTGGTTCCCATGAAACATATGTCGGTACCTGATGGTTCAACCGGGACGCAAAAAGGTCGATATCCGGTTGGCCAAATTTGGCTGTAATTTGGGCAAATATTTGAGGATGCAGCATCCACTCAATACTATCATTGAATTTGCGTGACCTGGTGTCTGCCACAGTATTAAGCCTACCTGGCAAATAGGTGGCTGAAATCCAAATATCTCGATTAATACACCAGCACCAAATAGTATTAGCCAATTTGTCACAAGAGACTGACCTGGTACCGCCCATATTATTTAAATATGCCACCGCTGTGGTGTTGTCTATTTGGAGACGGACATGAGTGCCACTAAGATGAGCACAATATGCCCGCAGTCCGTGAAATGCTGCAAGCAGCTCCAAATAGTTAATCCCTTGTACTAGCAACATGCTAGCTTCAAGGGGATCCCACCTGCCTCCACAACTAGAAGAGCTGTCCGCAGCTCCCCAGCCTAGAGAGCTTGCGTCAGTTTGCAAATATACCACCGGATTGGGCACAACAATGGGTTTGAATGCCCTGCCAATATTGGACACCCACCATTGGAGCTCAACCTTAGCATCAGAAGGCAGCTCCATAGGTCTGTCAAAATGACCAGCGTTCTTTTTTAACGCAATAATTTTGGCCCTTTGCAGGTTTTGATAATGTAAAGGCCCAAACCGGGCTGCCGGAAATAAAGCTACGATTTTCCCAATTATCTTAGCTGTATGCCGAATAGATGGTATACTGGCGGATGCGAGATCCTGACATGCAAGGGAGACATCCTCCACCTTGTGAAATGGAATGGTGGCCCTCATTTGAATAGAGTCCACCGTGAAACCCAAATAATCCATAACCTGGGATGGGTGAAACTTCGATTTTTCTGGATGAACTATAAACCCCAGTTGCTGAAATATAGTAACAGTTGCTAAAACAGCGCTTTCAGCTGCTTCCAGAGTATTGCCAATAATCAGAATATCATCCAAATAAGCCATGACAATATGATGTTCTATGCGTAATTTGGCCATAATAGGTTTAAGTAATTTAGTAAAGAGCCTAGGGGCAGTAGTAAGCCCATTTGGTAAGGCTCGATATTGCCAGAGCTGATCCATCCAGACAAATTTCAAAAATTTCCGGTGATGTTTCCGGATGGACACTGAATAGTATGCATCTTTTAAATCAATGCATGCCATAAAGCAACCATGCGAAATCAGTGATTTGGCTGTCTCAAAAGTGTCCATTTTGAAATGTGTATATGTTACAAAGGTATTCAACTGGGTCAAATCAATAATCACCCGACAACCTCCATCCTTTTTTGGTCTAGTAAATATATTGGAGACGAATTCAATGGGCTCGTGAATAGTTTCCTCTATCACGCCTTTTTGTTCCAAACGAAAAATTTCAGCCGTGCCTGCTGCCTGCTCAACAGCAGACAGCGTAAACTTCCGTTTAGGCATATGCTGGGATGGAGGAACTTTGCCGTCAATAAATTCAATAGAATGACCCCGAACATTTTGTAACACAAATTTATCCGAAGTAACTGATACCCAAGCTTTAGCAAAGAACCGGAGTCGCCCTCCCACATGTGAAATTAAAGGGGCAGGGGAAAGAAACCCAGACCGCCTTACCTCCATGGTCACCGGCGGTCCCTGACATACTTGGGTGGCCGAGGAGGTGCTGGGTTGGGCTGACGATAAGATGGCTTCATCTTCCACTGGGGTCGCTGTGTGCCTGACCCTAAAAAAGACCGCTGCTGCTGGCCCTGTTGGTAGTAGTGCTGAGTAGTAGCATATGGTCTTGATGCTGATGCGACCGGACCTCGCGGTCGAGCAGGGGGAGCTTTTGGCACCATCGGTCTGGGGGCGATCTGAGATCGCATAAGTCCCACCGTTTTGGCTACCTCGTCCAGCTCCTTGACCCTCTTCGGAAGGTCTTCCCCGAAGAGTTGTCGGGGCGGTGGGGGCGGCGGTGGCTTACACAACCCTGCAAATTTTGGGTTGATAGACGGACGGATGCTGTTCTTCCGGAAATCGTTGATTTCATGTTGGGTGGCACATAATAGTGCTAACGCATCCTCCTGATCCAATGACAGGTCCGTTCCATCGACCGACCGCGCAAAGGCGGTAATACCGGCCGTGAGGAGTTTGAGGATCCGCTGGAGTTTAACCTCCTGATGGCGGACAGCCACGCCGATGTTGCCCCATATGGGCGTATTGACCAGTGGCACGTTGAGGGCATTACAGTTGGACGGGGCCTTGTGGCGCTGAGTGGCCTGTGAGAGTACTTCCTCCTGCAACCGATGATTCGTGAGAAAGTCCACTGTTGCTGCCAGCTTTGGCTGGAGCGGAAGTCCAGTTGTAATTGGTGCAGCAAATTTGGCTGCCACGTCCAGTAACTCAGCTGTCGGTGGCTCCGACGGTGTTGGGGTGGGGTCAAACCCTTCTTCCCCTTGTGGCTCGCTGATGAGGGAAACCGGCGAGGCGGCCCTGTGCCTGACGATATCCGTGGGTGCGTACTGCTGTTGATTATGGAGTACCAGCTCCAGCAGCCGCTCGATGCGGTCAATACGCCCCCCATCCTGAACACTCGGATGGTCGGAGTCCTCCGGCTCAGAAAACATGCCGGGGCTCCTATCATCGGCCCGCACCTCAGAGAAGTGATCTCGGTGCCGGAATGGATCGCTTTCGGCCGCCGCAGCGAAACCGTGCGAGTCCCGTGCGGGCAGGGTGTCCAACCGCCTCTTCTTGGCAGGAGTAGAAGCCGTTGCCACAAAGGGCCCTGACGGCTTGGGGTCGACTCCAGCAGAAGCATGGAGCGACGCCCGCACAGGCTTGCCGGCTGTCCGCATTTCGGACGGTGCCGACGCATGGTCTCGTCCTCCCATCCATGGGGGACTCGGCGACCGAGGCGGGACCGTACCCAAGCCCCCCGTCCCGGCGGCGGGGGTTGGGAGTTGGGTAGCAGACCTTAACGACCCAGGTCCCGCCGTTGCACCAGACCGCTCCATGGCGGCTGGTGGAGCCTTGGCCCGGACCGGGTTAGGCTTACGGGCGCCTCTGCTGCCTTTTAATGAAGGGCTAGCGGAGGGGGGTCGGGCCGCAGCACGAAACCCCTTCCCCGTTGTCGCCAAAGGCGAACTTGTGGCAGGGTCCACCCTTTCAGGAGGCACCCCGACGTCCTCCTCCACGCACTCCTCCTCGGAGCTGTGGCGACTCAGCGGGTCCCGACCTGCAGCAGCAGACGGCAATGACTTCCCCGCCTTCTTCCCGGCCCCAGGTGGAAACGATGAGGGCGCCGGGCCACGACTTCTTCGTCCAGACATTCTGAACACTCCAATCCGCACCCTTGCTGAAAGACAAAACCGACAGCAAGGGCCAACCAACTTAAGGTTAGTTTAACTTACCTAAGCGGCTCCTTTTGAAGGGCTGGCGAGGAGCGCGCCCCACCGCCAGCTGTCGGCAGCAATGCGTTGCGACGATATGTCGCGCATGCGTGCCGGCGGGCTCTTCACGAAGTCACTCACGTGACTCCGAAATGAAATTCCACAGATTCACAACTCTCTGGGTGAAAAAGCTTTTCCTCATCTCAGTCCTAAATGGCCTCCTCCTTATTCTTAAATGTGACCCCTGCTACTGAAGTCCCCCAACATCAGGAACATTTTTCCTGCATCTAGCATGTCCAATCCTTAAGAATTGTAGGTTACACAAAAAGCTGGAGAAACTCAGCGGGTGCAGCAGCATCTAAGGAGCGAAGGAGATAGGCGACGTTTCGGGTCGAGACCCTTCTTCAGACCTTAAGAATTGTATGTGTTTCTATGATCCCCTCTCATCCTTCTAAATTGCAGTGAATATAAGCTTAATATAAACAACTATTTATTTCAGTTTAGTTCACTCATGGGTTGTTATTCATTTCTTGGTGATTACGGGTGGAGACTGCAGGAGGTCTCCAAGTAGATTGGACCAAGTAGAAAAAGCAAGATAATGCTGAGCTGGGAGTGTTATAGTGAGCAGGTTGTGTGTCCACTGACTTGATGGAAGAGATGTAAGTGCCAGCAGAATATAGCCAAGGTGCAAAAACAATGACCTAAGATTGCAATAGAAATACTTCTGTCAGTCATTCTGCTCGCCACTTGAGCTGAGAGGATTGCAACTGTGCAATTTACTGCACGTGCATTTACTGTAAGGAAGACAAGGTGGTTATTTTTGTGCACATTATGGACAAATTGAAAAAGAAACTTTACTCTGTTTGATGAATGGAAGAGTCTGAAGAAGAGTCTCGACCCAAAAGGTCGCCCATACCTTCTCTCCAGAGCTGCTGCCTGTCCCACTGAGTTACTCCAGCATTCTGTGTCTGTCTTCCATGTGAACCAGCATCTGCGGTTCCTTCCTACATATTTGGTCTACAAAAATCGGTGTTTGGAGACTCTGATTTGAAGAGAGTGGGATCCTCGCTCAGTGTGGGAAGGATGTTAAAGTGGCTTGAAAGAGAGGGCTGGATAGTGGAGATTGTTGATAGAGAAGAATTTGTTTATTTAGATGTATCTGTTGAGAATCTAGCGTCAGCCCCGGGTTGTGAGAACACAGGGAGATGGTGATTGAGAGCGTAGATCACTCTGCTGATCATGCGAAGAACCGCTCATTCCCCAGTTATTGAGTTAGGTGCCGGGGTATCAATGGGCCACAGTTTGAGACATGGATATTCCTCCAAGTGGCTTGAACACCAACCAGATATAAATTAATCTAAGGATCTTCTCTTTCAAAATATCTTTTCACATCTTGAATCTAAGGCCGACTGGTGTAAAGAGCAACACCTCCACCAGATTTTGTTGCATTTGTTTGTTCTTTATTTAGGAAACAATTGATCACCCCTTCAAAAAAAAGTGAGAGACAGATGATGTAATGTGGAATGTGGAATAGTGAAAACACTACAGTGTTTGCAACAGTCCATTTAAAACTAAACAAATAATGCTACACAATTAAATAATCTTGGTGTTACTTTAAGACCATTGGGGTGTTGTAAATTGAATCTGTGGGGAGGCGGCAGTAAATATTTTATCACCATTCACAAGACAGACCATAACTCGCTTGTGACAATAATGGCCTACTTCACTTCCTTGCAAAGCATGTCATATATTTGTTTTTCTTTTTTTTTTGCCAATATATTTGTCCAGCATCTCCTGAGAATGTACATTTTCACATAGAAATCACGAGAAAGTACAAAACGATATCATTTCAGCTGCCTCCAAAGACGTGCAGGTTTGTAGGTTAATTGGTTTGGTATCAATGTAAAATTGTCCCTAGTGTGCGTAGGGTATCACACGCCTAGTGAGACCCGGGATCGAAGTCGGGTCTCTGGCGCTGTAAGGCAGCATTTCTACAGGTGCTGCCTTACAGCGCCAGAGACCCGGGTTCTAAGCCGACTACGGGCGCTGTCTGTACGGAGTTTGTACGTTCTCCCTGTGACCTGCGTGAGTTTTCTCTGAGATCTTCGGTTTCCTCCCACACTCCAAAGACGTGCAGGTTTGCAGCTTAATTGGCTTGGTGTAAATGTAAAATTGTCCCTAGTGTGCTTAGGGTAGTGTTAATTTCCAGGGATTGTTGGTCGGTGAGGAATCGATGGGCCGAAGGGCCTGCTTCCGCGCTGTCTCTCTAAACTAAACTAAACTAGTTCTACAGTGCTTAAGAGGGAACTGTAGGGGAGCAGCTTCTTGTGCTCATCCAGGCAACTCGATTAAACATGGCTTGTGCAGGTACGGTTGCCAACTGTCCCGTATTAGCCGGGACATCCTGTATATTGGGCTAAATTGCTTTGTCCTATTCGGGACTGCCCTTGTCCTGTATTTGACTGCTACTACTCTGGTCGAGGGGACTGTTGGGTCGGAGCGCCGCGTCCGGCCCCGCCTCCCCGCCCATGGAGTGCAGCAGCAGCGCCTCGCCGGCCCATCGGTTCGTCAGCAGCTCGGCCAGCTGTCCGACGTTAGGACCTTCACTTACCGCCAACACCACCTCCCCTTCTCATGGCCGATCATCGGTTCACGAGTTGGATGGGGTCAAAACTCCTCAGCTGGCCGGCCGGCTGGGCTTGGTGCGCAGTCCAGCACTCGGGCCAACTCATCATTCACCCAGCCACGGCCAAGCCGGTCATGGAGCCCAGGAAGAAATTGCTGAAGTTTTATTTTTAAGTCGGGTAATGGTGATGATTATAGAGGAAGAAGGGTCTCGACCCAAAACGTCGCCTATCTCCTTCGCTCCTTAGATGCTGCTGCACCCGCTGAGTTTCTCCAGCTTTTTGTGTAACCCTCGATTCTCCAGCATCTGCAGTTCCTTCTTTAACACATGATTATAGAGTCACCTGGAGCAAAGTGGGAAAAACAGCCACCTAACCGACCTGAACCTGAATCAAAGGCATTGTGAGCAGACTATAAGGCGGGGAGCTGTGGCATTGGCAGATATTTCTGGTCATAATCTTGTTATTGTTTCTGTTAAGGTGCACTCAGCTTTCTAATTTCCACCCTGAGAAAAGTGATCATGATTGCCTTGAGTGGTAAAAGCAGTGAAACATATTCAGATAATGTCAGTATGTTTATTTATGTTTCTACTTGGAGCACTTCCTAAAATCCTGGTATGTTATCAAGTGATTACGTTCTTGACTAATTAGGTGAGGGGGATTGTCAGATGGATACCTTGTAAAGCCCTGTCTTTTTGAGGTGACAAATTGTATGTGTGGCTTTCAATTCAGATCGGAGGATAAGAGACAAGAAAGCCACATATTCCCAGGAGGACAGAAAGTATTCTCAACAGGGTTACACAAAAAGCTGGAGAAACTCAGCGGGTGCAGCAGCATCTAAGGAGCGAAGGAGATAGGCGACGTTTCGGGTCGAGACCCTTCTTCAGACTGGTCAGGGATCAGGGAAACGAGAGATATAAACAGTGATATGGAGAGATAAAGCAAGAACAATGAGTGAAAGATATGCAAAAAAGTATTGGTGATAAGGGAAGCAAGCCATTGTAAGCTGTTTCTGGTGTGAAAATGAGAAGCTAGTGCGACTTGGGGGGGGGGGGGGGGAGATGGAGAAGGAATGTCAGGGCCCGAGGGCTGAGGGAGAGGTGGGGGGGGGGGGGGGGAAAGGGAGCAGTCTGGGTTAACAGAATTGAGAAAATTCAATGTTTAAGCCCAGAGGATGCAGACTCCCCAAGCGGAATATGAGATGTTGTTCCTCAAACTTGCGGTGTTGTTCACTCTGGCCATGGAGGAGGCCCAGGACCGAGAGGTCGGATACGGAGTGGGAGGGGGAGTTGAAGTGCTGAGCCACCGGGAGGTCGGGTTGGTTATTGCGGACCGAGCGGAGGTGTTCGGCGAAACGATCGCCTAGCCTCCGCTTGGTCTCACCGATGTAGATTAGCTGGCATCTGGAGCAACGGATGCAGTAGACGAGGTTGGAGGAGGTGCAGGTGAACCTCTGTCGGACTTGGAATGACTGCTTGGGTCCCTGAAAGGAGTGGATGGGGGAGGTGAAGGGACAAGTGTAGCATCTCTTGCGGTTGCAAGGGAAAGTGCCCGGGGAAGGAGTGGAGCGGGAGGGAAGGGAAGAATTGACGAGGGAGTTGCGGAGGGAGCGGTCTTTGCGGAAGGCAGACGGGGGGGAGATGGGAAGATGTGGCGAGTGGAGGGGTCACGTTGGAGGTGGCGAAACTGGCGGAGGACTATCTGTTGTATGCGCTGGCTGGTGGGGTGAAAGGTGAGGACCAGGGGGACTCGGCCCTTGTTGTGAGTGGGGGAATGGGGAGAGAGGGCAGTGTTGCGGGGTATGGAGGAGACCCTGGTGCGAGCCTCATCTATAGTGGGGGAGGGGAAACCCCGTTCTCTGAAGAACGAGGACATTTGCGATGACCTGGTGTGGAACACGTCATCCTGGGAGCAGATGCGGCGTAGTCGGAGGAATTGGGAATAGGGGATGGAGTCCTTACAGGAAGCAGGGTGGGAGGAAGAGTAGTCCAGGTCCAGTATTCTCAACAGTTTCCTCTCAAACAACATTTTGCATTCACTCTTACATCACTTTGCACAAATTAATAATAGTTCCAAAAAAAAAGAACAATGAGGGAACCTCGGATTGTGTGAACGTTCTTGGGGTCAATGTAAACCTGTTGTAGATGTCCCCAATTTAGTTTGTACATTTAGAATTTGAGTTAGGTTTCCTCCCACACTACAAAGACGTACAGGTTTGTAGATTAATCAGCTTGGTGTAAATGTAAAATTGTCCCTAGTGTGTGCAGGTTAGTGTTAGTGTGCGGGGATCGCTGGTTGGTGCGGACTCGGTGGGCCGAGGGGCCTGTTTCCGCTCTGTATCTCTGAACCAAAAATAACTAAAATACCATAATATTGGAAAACCATGTTTTTAAAATATCTGTGTACCTGAAGAGTTAACTCACTGTATTCTTTGTCTAAAGTAAAAAAAATAGTTATCACTTTTTAAAATGCAGAAAATGTTGGTACAGCAAAGTAACTGAAGATAGATCAGCTCTGATCTGACAGGCTGCAGGCTAGGAATAGCTGACCACTGTTCCACGTTCCTAAATAAATGACTGTCTTCTCGGGGGGAAAAAAATGACATGTACATTGAAGATGCTTGTCTTTCAGGGCGGGACACAAATGTGTTAGTTTATATTAAAAGAAGATTGGCAATGTGTTCAAGAAAACTGGGAAGGACAAGAGAAGCAGTGAAAATGATGCGAGATGTAAGTAGAAGTGGGAATTGTGCCGCAGTAAAACCTGATTGTTACCGACCTGTGATTCTGGTGTGCCCCGGCAGTGTGCACTTGTGATACCATTTAAATGTCATTACCCACTGCAATGAAAATACATATGCGTCAATGTAGACACAAGATGCTGGAATCTTGAGCAAAACACAGTGCTGGGCTGAACTGAAGAAAGGTTTCAACCCAAACCGTTGTCTGTTTATTCCCTGCCCAGATGCTGCAAGCACTACTGAGTTCCTCCAGCACCTTGTTTTTTGCTCATGATGCAATGTATATTGGCACTTCATCTTCTCCGGTTGCTTTACTTTTTATTACCTATTTGAGCATTTCAAATTTTAAAAAAAAGTTATTGGAACTATGTCATAGAGCATAATTAATGTGTTTCCCCTTTTAACAATTAAAGATCTCTGAATGATAAACATACACGTCTCTTGAAGGCTCAGACAAAATATCCCCATATCTCCCCATTTCCCACATTGTGCACAGCAGATTGCATTTTAAAGGGTCAGACAAGTTATTCACAGCCACTAAAATTAGATTCAGTGTCTGAAGAAGTAGCTGAATGAACTAACTTAATATATGTCTGTTATTATATTACATTGGTACAATGAAGGATCAGCACTATTGAAAATCCATAACTCAAAATGTGCCAACTTAAGGGCCTGTCCCATTTGGGCATTATTTGCGCGTTATTTACGCGACATCAATTACACGTCACACTGTGTCGTGACACGTGCATGGCGTGCATTACGCACTCATGGCGCGTGGTGAGACGTGGTGGCACCCCAGGATTATGGGATTCACAAAATCTTCGCGCCTCCTGCGTGACGCGCAAATGATGCCCAAGTGGGACAGGCCCGCAAGTTTGCAATTTTCATTTTTAAATGTCTGCATTATCATCTGTTCCACAACGTGACTCTCAGTTTGGTTATGTTACAGCTGATGAAGGAATTCCCCCTCCTCAGCATGTTCAACATTCATGAAAATTTACTGGAGGCACTTTTAGAGTTACAGGCCTATGCTGATGTGCAAGCAGTATTAGCTAAATACGATGGTGAGTTCTTGTATCTCCTGCAGTAAAGTTGGGAAAGTACTTCCTGCTTCTACCTTTATAGTAATATTGATTTCTACAGTGTAAACCACAATAAATCATTTTGAAGCACTTCACAAGAATGTTGATAAAGTGGTCCAATAAGTACAGAATTGGCTCATAATCTACCATCAGTCTGAAGCCATTGTGCTCATGTTTCTATTTTCTACACAAGGGTTTCTCTTTCCGCCCATTTTCTCCCTTACACACGGATGGGAATCGCAAGTTATTTAATGAAAGTGGGACAGTGAAAGAAGCAATCATTGATGAACTGTACACTGCAAGGGCCAGGAAGCGAGCGGGCAAGATCATCTCTGACTCCTCTCACCCTGGCCACAAACTATTTGAATCACTTCCCTCTGGAAGGCGACTCCGGATTGTCAAAGCTGCCACAGCCAGACATAAAAACAGTTTTTATCCACGAGTAGTTGCTCTACTCAACAGCCAAAAATCTGTAGCCTCCCTTTGATCTGGTATTTTGTTGGTTCACATGCTTGATCAATGGTGTTGTATCATTAATGTTTTATTATTATTAATGTTTAGTGTTTTCTGAGTCATTGGTAACTGTCACTGTATGTCATGTTGTTACTTGTGGGTGGAGCACCAAAGCAAATTCCTTGTATGTGAATACTTGGCCAATAAACTTACTTACATCCTCATCCAACATGGCCAAGTGTAAAACTTCTAGCATGCCCACCTGGGAAGCAGGCAATGCATTGATTCCTCACTGTTTTTCTCTCCATAGGTTGAGGCTACTCGTGCAGTGATTATTATTGCTAAAGTGGAGAGATTGAATGTGGAATCTTTTAGGCAGAATGTTTTGGCACCACAGTAGGGTGCTGGAAATAATGTATAATAAATAAAGATGGCCACAAAATGCTGGAGCATCTCCAGAGAGAAGGAAGGAATGGGTGCCGTTTCGGGTCAAGAACCTTGTTCACATGGTGTTTCGGGTCGAGACCCTTAATGTTAACTTTGTATTACCAGTGAAAGAGCAATGATCATCAGTGATGAGAAGTTATTGACATATGACCGATAGCAACTATCACGAGGATTAGATAGTTATTTTGTTGGACAACTCATTAAGAGTTCCTAAATTAATAATCCTGACAGCACAATTCAAATGTTAAAATTTAGGAGAAAAATAATTATCATCAGGGAATATAATCAAGAAGATCGACACAAAATGTTGGAGTAACTCAGCGGGACAGGCAGCATCTCTGGAGAGAAGGAATGGATGAGGTTTTGTGTCGAGACCCTTCTACAGACCCGACCCAGGTCAGTAATGACGCAAAACGTCACCCATTCCTTCTCTCCAGAGATCCTACCTGTCCCACTGAATTACTCCAGCATTTTCTGTCTCTCCTCAGTTTAAACCAGCATCTGCAGTTCCTTCCTACACATATCAAGAAGTTGTTGAAATATTTGAAAAGCCCAAATGTTCTTCAGAGAAGCGAACTTGCCATCCTTATCGAGTTCTGCCGTGTGTAATTTCTGATCTTGTCCTAATAGAGCTAGCTGTGACTCTTGCATTGTGATGTACTGAGCCAAGTTGTGTCAAGCCAATACTTAGGCAGACAGTCCTCACATCAACTAAAATAGTCAGTAGTCACCTGTACTGCTTGTCGCCACTACAAGTGATGGACATGGGGCTTTTGTCATTGGAGAGCAGAGAGTCTTTGAATCAACCATGGGCTACAACTTGTCCGGTTCTAAGAAACTGTGCAAGTCTGCAGGTTAGACCTCACAGCCCTAGAAGAACAATACTGAAATGTTTCAATAAAAGCTGAAAATGCTAGAAACTAGCTGAAAATCAATCGGCATCTGTGGAGAGCATCTCGGATGCACGACTGTTCAGGAGAATGGCTCTTATAATTAAAATAAAGACCAGTTAACATCTACACTAAAAGAAAATTAATTTGTATTTCTTCTTCCTGGTATAATTTGACAGATGATTTAATGTGGTTTTTATGGGCCTTTAGATATCAAATCTGTTTTAATGCAAGACCTATGTGAAGAAATCAACAATAAGCATGATTTTTTTTTGTTTAAGAAGGAACTGCAGATGCTGGAACAGTCGAAGGTAGACAAAAATGCTGGAGAAACTCAGCGGGTGAGGCAGCATCTAGGGAGTGAAGGAAGGAATTCCTTCGCTCCATAGATGCTGCCTCACCCGCTGAGTTTCTCCAGCATGTTTGCCTACATTATAAGCATGAATTTGATTGTTTTGGGCATATATATTCTGATGCTAAATTCCCCAAAAGATGATGTTGGTGAATTAATTGTTGCTATGCATATTGCTAGGCAACCAGCATTGATTTTCGCTGTTGCTAGTGTATTCATGGGAACGCAGTTTAATGAGTGATATCATTAAATCAAATTTTATAGGTCAATCTGCATCAAAGAAGGACTTTAATAATATCTGAAGATTTTAGATAACGGAGAATTTTAAAAGGACTTTTTATTTTCACGTATTTTAGGAATGGACGTGACTTGATGTATTTTTGTTGTATTTCATATGATTTATTGGAATGTTGCCAACGTGTTAATGTGCTTGCCAGGCCAATTAGTTCCTGTCGTGCTGATGTGGGGCTGTTGCCAAGATGATAATCTTTAGCCTGTTCTGTTCTCAAAGCAACCACTCAGCTTTGTGGTATTTCATCAACAGAGCTGTTTTTCAGAGTACGAAAATGTTTGGTATCTGTTTTAATTACAAATCCTGGGGATTCAGCGGTCTAAACCGGTAAGCGACAAAGACCACAGAAGTCTTTGTGTGTAGGAAGGAATGGCAGATGCTGGCCTAAATCAAAGATAGACATAAAATGCCGGAGTAACTCCGTGGGACAGGCAGCATCTCTGGAGAGAAGGAACGGGTGACGTTTTTGGTCGAGACCCTTCGTCAGACCCATTCTTTACTCTTCTTGATGAATAGAAGAGTCTGAAGAAGGATCTCGACCCAAAACGCTACCCATTCCTCCTCTCCAGAGATACTGCCTGTCCTTCTAAGTTACTACACCATTTTGTGTCTATCCACAGAAGTCCTTGTTGGTCATGTGAAGGAAGGTACTCAGTGATGTGCTCGAATTTCCTCCCATACCCTTAACCTGTTCACTGATGTTTTTCTTTTTTCTATTGTCCATGACCCGAGTATAGCAGGGCTGGGAGGGGCAGAATCTCTCAGGCTGATGGTCTGAAGGATAACCTTTGATTTGGCTGCATAACCCTCAAATGATTGAATGGGTTGAGTATCTACAGCAATGTTGATGGTTCCACAGGTGATAGACAAGGGTGACCAGCGCTCATTCAATCCTCAGAGGTACAAAGTAGAGGAAACAAAGTGACAAAACCCACACCCCTTTCCCCTTCAACCTATATCGCTTTTTCTGCGTTCACATTTCATGGTTCTTATCTCTTTATCTCACCTTTATTGTCTGGCCTTTGTCCTACCAGCTACCTATTAAACCCCACTCAGCTGTATCTCCCCCACTACAATCTGTCTGAAGAAGAATTCCGATCCAAAGCGTCACCTATCCATGTTCTCCAGTGATGCTGCCTGACCTGCTGAGTTACTCCAGCACTTAGTGTTTTATTAAAAGAAAACAGCTGCTTCGCTTCGGTCTGTGATCAAGTTTAATATTTCACTGCACAATATTTTTTACCTGATGAATTGTAAGATTCATTTCAAAATAGATCGAATTGATTAAAAAAATATCTAGTTTCCAGATTGAACTGATGTCTTTTATAAAATGTCACCCACACTCTATGTAGGGAATGCCAAACCGGCAAACTGTAACGCCAGCATATAATTAGAAAAAGCATAGCAACAGCATGCACATTCCGTCAACTTGGCCAGTGTGGGCAAGTTGGGCCGAAGGGCCTGTTTCCGATCTGTTTCACTTTGTGTCTGTATTCCCCGTTTTTCCATTACTTATATGAAGCTTACTGTGATAAAGCCTAGATTTGTTATGAAACTTCCCACCCAGAGGAACATGCACCGCCAAGCTTCCCTTCACGACATGTACCATCCTGAACTGGACATGTATAGTTGTTACTTGAAAAATGGAAACATATTAAACATGTGCTATCTGAACAGGACAGAGTGACAGATTGCAATTTTGGTTGAATCTAGAGATTTTACATTTCAGAAAATTCTGTAGAAATAAGCAAAGTGAATGTGAACCCATGTGAGGTGGTAAAGTTATCATGAATAGACGAACCAATGTGACAAAGTTGATTTCCTAAGGTGGATCATTTATTGGATTTTTTTGGCATTTGTACTCTGGATCAGTTGTGATAAATGAATGTGTGTGTCAAACAATTAAGAACAAATGTTTGTGGAAACGTTTATTATAATGATAAATTAAAGATTTCTGTGCTGTTTTCCCATCACAACATTGTTTTTTATTCTTTTGCAACAGATATTAGCCTACCAAAGTCCGCAACAATATGTTATACGGCAGCGCTACTTAAAGCAAGAGCAGTCTCTGACAAGTAGGTATCCTTAAAAATATTAGTATTAGAAAAATGTAAAGAATGACATTGCTAATCAGAAAGACTAAAACAGACACATGATTCTTTGCTTTCCCAAAAATATCAAAGTTGGCTGTGTGTGTGTGTGTATTAACTTAAAGTTTGAATGCTCACTCTGAGCTAATGAAGGATATGTGATAAAGGTGGGAGTGGTTACTAAACTAACACGCATGCAGATGTCCAGAAAAGGACTGATGCTTATTAAATATTGTGCTCATGGTTTATGATTGTCATAATTTAATGATGAGATTCTACACATTAATCTCTCTCTGAACTATTGCTTAGTTTATATGCCGACCTTTTGATGAATTTACAAAATACTGAGGCTTTTTTTAATTCAAAACTGAAAAGGGTCTCTTACTAGCTAATGGATGAGAGAAAAATAAAAGTTCAACAGTTATAGAGAAGGCTAATTCACTTCCAACAGTTTCCCAACCTTGTCCAAACTAAATGCGACTCCGAATGCTGTTTTGGGACTGGTCTTTGACACATATTAAATTCTGTGAAGGGCGAGAAATAATGGGTTGGTGAAACTGAATATTTAAATCCCTCTCCCATGTTATTAGGCTAACGTGAACTGTGTGTGTCACTTTGTATGTTCGTCAGTGCTTCACAGAACTGTGTGGTTTGATGATATAAATTGTGGTGACCGGTTCTAGATTCTCACCAGAGGCTGCATCGAGGAGAGGGCTGAGCACGGCAGAGATGAATGCTGTAGAAGCAATACACAGAGCAGTAGAATTTAACCCACATGTTCCCAAAGTGAGTTGCTGCTATTTTCTCCATTAGCTATTGTTCTAATAGCTTTGTTTGGGAATGCCTTGGGGAATGCTTCTGCGGAGTATCACTTGCTTGCAGTCTCTTAGTGTGTTCCACGGGATCATTTAATAAAAAGGGTTTGTTACCTTTGAATGTGGGTGACATTTTATAATGGGGTTGGAAGGCAGAGAGGTAAGTTGCAGTGACTGACGTATTGGATTTAAAGCTCACCGATTCATTTTAAGATTGAGTTTTTTAAAACTGATAACTAAGAGTTAGATAGAGCTCTTAAAAATAACAGAGTCAAGGGATATGGGGAGAAGACAGGAACGGGGTACTGATTGTGGATGATCAGCCATGATCACATTGAATGGCGATGCTGGCTCGAAGGGCCGAATGGCCTACTCCTGCACCTATTGTCTATTGTCTTATGTCTGAAAATTGAAGAACAAACATGGGCTATTTAGTTCATTTACTTGCGTGAAACGTGATTATGTTTGAAAATTGAATAAATATATTTACAGATATATGGTCTTCCAATATAATCTCACTTTGTTGAATGCACTTTTTCTTCAGTATTTATTAGAAATGAAAAGTTTAATACTCCCGCCAGAACATATTTTGAAGAGAGGGGACAGTGAAGCGATCGCGTATGCATTCTTCCATCTTCAACATTGGAAACGAGTAGAAGGAGCACTCAACCTATTACACTGTACTTGGGAGGGAAGTAAGTGCCTTTAAAAGTTGTTTCAGCTATTTAGTTTAATTCCTACGCACTTTATTAGTTGGGTGATTTATTATTTATGGCAAAAAATAACATATCCCTGGTATGTGGCTGCCTGCCTTCTGGAAATAGCCTCTTCCATCTATGAGAGCCATGTCATTGCCACAAGCAATGTACTTCCTTCCTTTGCCACCACTCTCCGGGGCACCTCCATCCACTCGGGTCTATTGTCAACAGTCTACACAAACGGATGGATGCATGAGAATAATTTGACTGATTTTTGCTTCAATCGTTATCCTGGAGTACATCATGTTTGGGATATCCAAATACATGTAATTTGTTCAAAGGAAGGGGAGTTTTTACCTGCCCTCCCGGGTTATTTGTGCTGAAGCTACCTAATCAGTATTTGAGCATCAAGTCACTTTTGCTAGTCATATAGTGACACTCCGTTCTCTGTGCTGGCAGAGTGTCGGTTCAAGTTCCAATCTAATACATAGGGAATGCTGCACTGTTGGAATGCCATCTTTGGTTAACTGAAGCCTGCTCTGCATTGCAAGTATAAATGAAGGATCCTGTCAGACCATTCCTGAGCAGTATTGATAACCCAACCAAGTGTCTTACCAACGTCACTAGAAGTAGAGTCTGAAGAAGGGTCTCGACCCGAAACGTCGCCTATCTCCTTTGCTCCTTAGATGCTGCTGCACCCGCTGAGTTTCTCCAGTTTTTTGTGTAACCCTCACTAGAAGTAATTATCTGTGGGAACATTTCTATAGTAGACCCGGGACTTCACTTCAAAAGGCATTTTGGTTTTCCTAAATCATAAATCACACATAGTGGGTGTATTTTTATTTCAACCACAGCCTGAGATGAAAGATGTTGCTACTGTGGCTTTTCCGGTGTTTGCCACATGGTGGCAATATAGATTGTGTCTTCTTTCTTCAGCTAACGCTGATGAGTTCCCACAAACCTCATGACAACCGGACCCGGCCAGTGGACAGTCCCCGGAGTAGAACGGAAACTGTCTACTTTACAGAATTATTCCTCTTCCCATGCACTTTCTTTGTTTGAAGGATACTTCCTAATTTTAAACCAAAAACGTTTCACTGGTTAGGAGTAAGCTGTGCTTAATTCTCTGGTGAATTTGGTCCAGAATCCAAGGTGAACTGGTGACGTGAGTTGTTAGGTTGTCACTGTAGGACAGAGAAAGTTTCTTGTTTATTTTGAAAACATTTCCCAATAATGTCCAGTCAAACCATCGCGAGAGCAATTTACATTTGCCTTTTACTAGTAACACATTGTTATAAATTTATTATACCTGGTTTAGAATCGTGGAATAGAAATCTTGCAACACAGCGTGAGGCACTTTGAACACGGCATCCTTTTGTGGAACAATCCATTCATGAGCATCCCCTGGCACTTTCCCTGAGCTCGGCAGATTCTCCCCGTCTAATTCCCATTTGCGTGCCTGTTTAACGCTGCTTCCACCACAGAGGTGGGGGTCAAGGAAAGAGCGTTCACGTTTCCCTGTTTCCTGTTTCCACCAATCTTTCCACCGCCACGCACAAGCAGTGACAAGACAGACATCATTTTATGCAGATGCCGAGGAGTGTGTTCAGCTCTGGCTGAACGACTTCTAATCTTGTGTGTGGCCTCGATACGAAGACCACAAAGGTGGCGTGTTACAGAGCCTAACATGGACACAACAAGCTGGAGTAACTCAGTGAGTCAGGCAGCATTTCTGGAGAGAAGGAATAGGTGACACTTTGGGTTGAAACCCTCTTCAGACAGAGTCGGGAAAGGGAGACAGAGAGATAAGGAAGTGTAAGGTGTGAAAACGAGTCTCCTCAAAGGAGATGAGACTCAAGGAAAATGTCAAATAGATCACTGTTAGCTAGGAGAAGGTGACAACGAAGCAAACTGAGATAACTTTTAATCGACAGTCAGATTGGTTGGAGAACTAGGAAAGGTGAGGGATAGAGAGCGGGAGGGAGAGAGAGAGAGGGAAACCAGGTACTGTTCCTTCAATTTGTGCTGGCCTTCACTCTCACAAGGTCAGTGTGGGAATGGGAGGGGGAGTTAAAATATTTAGCAACCAGGAGATCAGGTAGGTTTAGGCGGACTGAGCAGAGGTGTTCAGCGAAAGTCTGTTTCGCCAGCAGGTTAAAATACCATCTAGTTAGAGCTCTGCTTTAAACACTCTCTATGCTTCATGTTTTGTGCCTTGATTTTCTCAAATACATAAATGGATAAAATACTTGCAGTGGAAAGGAGGTTGACTATGTAAAATAGTCCAAAATGAGGAAATGTGTTAAAACATGATGTAATTTAACGTATGTTTATGTCCACAATATTTCCTCAGCATTCCGGATGATTCCCTATCCCTTGGAAAAAGGTCATCTTTTCTATCCATATCCAATCTGCACAGAGACAGCCGACAGAGAGCTGCTGCCATGTAAGTTAATGAAGTCATCCATCTTTCTGTATATTTAGCTGGAGTTTGCTTTGAGATGGTGATGGTTGTTAGTTGTACATTTGTGTTTGAAGTCACTTCCAAATTTCACTTCATACAACTTTGGTTTTCCCAGTGGGCTAGGTTTGTCTCTCAGGTGGTGCCCATCAGATCACATTGTTCCTGGTGCACCTGTAAACATACCTCTCTCTGCCTTCTCATACATGTCTGGTTTTGCATTTTCTATTTCCTTTCTTTGTTTTATTGCTAAAATCTATGACTTCATCTTTACTCTTTTTGTACACACAAAATGCCTGTCTACAATCTACATGCTCCTTCACAACCAAGTATTCTGTAGCCACGGATATTAATAACTAATCTGTACATAGAAACATAGAAAATAGGTGCAGGAGGAGGCCATTCAGCCCTTCGAGCCAGCACCATTCATTGTGATCATCCAGTGACTTGGTCTCCACTGCCCTCTGTGGCAGGGAATTCCACAAATTCACAACTCTCTGGGTGAAAAAGTTTTTTTCTCACCTCAGTCTTACATGACCTCCCCTTTATTCTAAGACTGTGGCCCCTGGTTCTGGACTCGCCCAACATTGGGAACATTTTTCCGACATATTCTTTACCACTTATTCATCACCCTTATTCTCACCAAACTCCCCATTTAGTAGCTAGTTAATTGAAATGGGCATGAAGCAGCAAAGTAGTACGGGTTAGATGGTTCTGTTGAAGAGACGACACAGGTTTGGTGCCTAAGTCAATCCCTCCTGCGGTTTGCGATCATCAAAGTATTGAACTTAAAATCGAATTCGCATCTGGAAATTCATCCTGGTCTTTTTCCAATCTGTCTTGCAATATTATCCAGCTCGGTGCTTCTGCCATTATCCCACTGTTTATATTCCAACACTCTGTCTCTTTCTGTTCTTGCATTCTGACTTCATTTCATTATTGATGATAAAATTAATCTATTTATGCCTCACTCTTTGGAATTTGTTCCTTAATCTGTTTTAAAACCGTGTCAAATGCTCAGTGACCAAGTCTGCACCAGCCCTTCTGATCTCTTCCACCAGACAAGTCCATCCTTTTTCCACAAATACATAGAAACATAGCAAATAGGTGCAGGAGGAGGCCATTCGGCCCTTCGAGCCAGCACCGCCACTCATTGTGATCATGGCCGATCATCCCCAATCAATAACTTCTCAATACAATTGAAGTTTCTTTGGATACACTTCCAATTAAAGATGCTACATTATAAAACCTGTTGCCTCCACCACCACCAACCTCATTCTTGTTTCCCCTTATTGCCAAGTCTTACATAAAGCAATTTCACATTTTTCTTTGCATCAACATTTGATTAGCTAGCTTGGAATTATACTTTGGATTGCTTTATTAAAGAGATAGAAATGAAAAATAATAAAAGAATATTCTAACATGTAATAAAATGGCACCTTATATTTTTGCAGCTACCTCACCCCTTTGTATGTCCGAGTAGTTATTCACCTTCCCATCCTGTTGAATTGTGTTTCATTCATAGTTTAAATCCATTGTGTTATCTGTCTTTGGATGCAAAAAAAGACTAATTTTAAAAAGCATGCATTTCATTCCATTATCAAAAATATTAAATAAAGCTGTAAGTTTTTATATATGCATTCATTCCCATCGCTTTCCTATATTATGTCACATCTTTTCTTGGTTTCCCGTTCTTGCTCTGTCCACTGAGCTCCTGTTTCCATTTTAACGTGTTTCTTTGTGCATTGCTCCATTTTAGTCCTCTCCATCTATTTCTCTCTCTCTACCTATTTGATGCTGTCTGTTCATATCCAGCGTTTCATGAAGTTTCAGTGTACCCCAAGAAGGAGCTGCCATTCTTCATCCTGTTCACCGCAGGCCTGTGTTCCTTCACTGCCATGCTGGCCCTCCTCACACATCAGTTTCCAGAGCTCATGGGAGTTTTTGCAAAAGCTGTAAGTATCTGTGCACATTTACACTTACTTTAGTTACTTGCACTTTACAAGCTCGTCCATCTTTAAATATATTTGCATTGCACAAGGCATTTACGAAAAGCAATATCATCGTCGATACTGAGATATATTGATCGTATTCCAAGTACTTGAGAAATGTTCTTTGTAGTAGTATTGTTACCTTTTATTGAAGTTTATTCAGATCATGGTCGACCTGAAATATAATTTCAGATTTTCTCCGACTTCTACATATTCTGCAACAAATCCTGTCGATTCCTGTCGGTGAAATCTGTTCTTCTGAGATTACTTAGGACAAATGGTCATTCTCAGTTTGGTTAGCTTGCTCTTGCCTTGAGAGAGCAAATATTCATTCTCTCATTTTTTTTGCAACCATAAAACATCGCAAAGAGCTTCGGAGCCAGTAAAAGTGTGGAAAGGTAGTCTCTGTCATAATATAATCATGTGAAACCAGCAGGAGTGCACAGAGGAGAGATGATTCGTTCAAGAGTGAAGAATGCTTAGCAAGTGTGATGTTTAGTATACAATTGTGAGGTCACTATACAAACTTAAAGCACATGGTATTGGGGGTTCAGTGTTGATGTGGATAGAGAACTGGCTGGCAGACAGGAAGCAAAGAGTAGGAGTAAATGGGTCCTTTTCAGAATGGCAGGCAGTGACTAGTGGGGTACCACAAGGCTCAGTGCTGGGACCCCAGCTATTTACAATATATATTACTGATTTGGACGAGGGAATTGAATGCAACATCTCCAAGTTTGCAGATGACACGAAGCTGGGGGGCAGTGTTAGCTGTGAGGAGGATGCTAGGAGGCTGCAAGGTGACTTGGATAGGCTGGGTGAGTGGGCAAATGCATGGCAGACGCAGTATAATGTGGATAAATGTGAGGTTATCCACTTTGGTGGCAAAAACTGGAAAGTAGACTATTATCTGAATGGTGGCCGATTAGGAAAAGGGGAGATGCAACGAGACCTGGGTGTCATGGTACACCAGTCATTGAAAGTAGGCATGCAGGTGCAGCAGGCAGTGAAGAAAGCAAATGGTATGTTAGCATTCATAGCAAAAGGATTTGAGTGTAGGAGCAGGGAGGTTCTACTGCAGTTGTACAGGGTCTTGGTGAGGCCACACCTGGAGTATTGCGTACAATTTTGGTCTCAAATCTGAGGAAAGACATTCTTGCCATAGAGGGAGTACAGAGAAGGTTCACCAGACTGATTCCTGAGATGTCAGGACTTTCATATGAAGAAAGACTGGATAGACTCGGCATGTACTCACTAGAATTTAGGAGATTGAGGGGGGATCTTATAGAACCGTACAAAATTCTTAAGGAGTTGGACAGGCTAGATGCAGGAAGATTGTTCCCGATGTTGGGGACGTCCAGAACAAGGGGTCACAGTTTAAGGAAAAGGGGAAAATATTTTAGGACCGAGATGAGAAAAACATTTTTCACACAGAGAGTGGTGAATCTCTGGAATTCTCTGCCACAGAAGATAGTTGAGGCCAGGTCATTGGCTATATTTAAGAGGGAGTTAGATGCGGCCCTTGTGGCTAGAGGGATCAGGGGGTATGGAGAGAAGGCAGGTACGGGATACTGAGTTGGATGATCAGCCATGATCATATTGAATGGCGGTGCAGGCTCGAAGGGCCGAATGGCCTACTCCTGCACCTTTTTTCTTTGTTTCAAAGAAGTAGCATCTAAAAAGACACAATTGAGGCAGCCAGGAAGCATGTATCCTTGTCTGCATTTTTATAGAAGGACATACTGACTTTATTGAGGGTAAATGGTGAATTTGTTGATAAAGTCTGTCATTCCAATTTAATTGCTGAATCCAGTTTCCAGAAGGCAGGGTCATAGGTAAATATCAGAATTAAATCTCTCTTCTGCGAGTCACGGCCAGGCATTTAAAAAAATGCTATCGAGAATAATCAAGGAGATATCGGCAACTCACTGAAGCATGACATTGTGAGCCATTATTGCTTGGTTGATGAACCTGCATTGTGCTGTATCTATTTCATGACCCCAGTCTAGAGAGTTAAAAGCGAAAAGGCTTCACTCTCAGAACAACTGGCTCCGTGGCGTAAACATGTGAGAGTTCATGGTCATAAGTGATAGGGGAAGCCATTCGGCCCATCAAGTCTATTCCGCCGATACACACAAAAGGCTGGAGTAACTCAGCGGGACAGGCAGCATCTCTGGAGAGAAGGAATGGGTGATGTTTCGTGTCGAGACCCGTCTATTCCGTCGTTCAATAATGGCAGATCTATCTGTCCCTCTCAACCCCATTCCTCTGCCTTCTCCCCATACCCCTGACACTTGTACTAATCGATGTATACAACATTAGAGTATAAACCCTGTGATAGTAGAGACAGACAATGAGGCATAGCTCACACCATGAGCCACGCCTTTTTTGCCAAACCAGCATCTGCAGTTCCCTGTATCTCCACGAACTAAGTCCAGCCACGTCACACAGGTGAAATCCTTTGATCTGACTTTTCTTGATCTTCCAAAATGCCCACTACGTCCGTCCGTGTGGACTTTTATAACGATGCCCTCATGTGAAAAGAAATAAAGACAAAAGTGAGAAAATAGTAATTGTGTAGTCTTGGGCTGGAGCAAGTCTTATGGCTTCTGGCATTTATGGCTGCCACCTTTGTGCTTCCCGATGACCATACAGATTGTTCTGTGGTTCAGCAAAGGTGATAAACATAAGGGTAACATCAAAAAGAACTTTAATGGCTCAAGGTGATTCTAAATTGTTTCCTAATACCATTGAACTACAAAGGCCTTGCACTGATTACTGCATACAATTAGGACAACTTGCAAAACTTACAACTTGCAACTTACATAAAATACATTTTAGAAAGTGATTGCAATAATTACATTGGAGAATAGTTATTCATTAAAAATTCATGTTAATTGATGTCATGGCTATTCCATTTTGTTATTGCTTTGAATAATGCACAACAAACACTTCGCAGTGGCAGTGTCAACAACTATCTTTCAATGCTTGTCATTGTAAACTGCTACTTCAGTCACACTGCTGCCAAATCAGATCGTAACTGTCTAACTCAAAAGAGGCATTTGTGCTCGAGCCACTTTAGTCCAACTGGAGATCGTGCTATCAGCTCAGGTAAAGGTTACTGAAAGATCAAAGAAATGGGACTTTGATATGTCTACCGTGATCACAAGGGTCGTTTAGGTACCCACACACAAACATCATCACTTGGAAGTCAAGGGAGCTTCTATCATTAGACTTATTTAGTAACACAATGGTCACACACCAGCCCTGACACAAAAGTCAAACGCTGAGCACCCAGGGCTCAGGCAGTTTAATATGTCACGGTCAAAGACTTTCATGTTGTGACCTGGGTTCAAATATTGTCACAACTTTGACATCAGAGCACAGCTGGTACCTGAGGTTGAGGACTAGGTAGATTAAATTTGTCAGCTCAAGGCTCTCTGGCTCATGTGATAGATACATTTTGTTAAAGTTAAGGGTCCTGAAAACTCCAGAAACTCTTTGCAATGCTTCAAGTGTAACAGTTTTAAACTTATTAAAGTTTCTCTTTTAAAGGCCAAGTAGCCTTTGACCCAAGCTTCCCCACTTAACACAATGGACGCAACTTCATGATGATACTGTCAATGATTGCCAAGAATTGAAATCTTCTTAATTTACTAATGCAACCCCAAAATGAAGAAATGACTCGCTTCTCCGATTGCAGGCCAAATGTGAATCTCTGACAGTCATTTCTGACATAGACACAAAAAGCTGGAGTAAATCAGCGGGTCAGACAGCATCTCTGGAGAAGGACCTCGACCCGATACATCATCGATTCCTATTCTTCAGAGATGCTGTCTGACCGCTGAGTTGCTCCATTTTTTTGTGTCTATCTTCGGTTTAATCCAACATCTGCATTTCCTTCCTCGTCATTTCTGACAGTTGCCTGAACCTGTGCACTCAACTAATTGAAGTCAGGTACTACTATTCATCGCAAGCCAATGCTGCACCCTTCGGCTGACAACCTGGCTCTCACTACTGCTGAGACCTTGAAACAGTTCAACAGATTCCAGCTGTTGTCAGTTAATATCCTGAAAGGCACATTTAATACTTTTTCCATGCCTCTCTATTTCTTTGGGTAGTACTCAGTAGATTACATTGAAGAATGGCATCTCCATTGAATTGAATTCTTTATTGTCACGTGACAAGTCACAGTGAAATTCTTTACTTGCATACGAGAGATATAGATGATTATGTACAGTTTATCATTGTTACTTTTTGGCATATCTTTCATTCATAGTTCTTTATCTCTCTCCATCACCGTCTATATCGTTTGATTCCCTTATTCCCTTAACCAGTCTGAAGAAGGGTCTCGACCCGAAACGTCACCCATTCCTTCTCTCCAGAGATGCTGCCTGTCCCGCGGAGTTACTCCAGCTTTCTGTGTCTATCTTTGATTTGAACCAACATCTGCAGTTCCTTCCTACACAGTACTGAATGAGATGGAATCTTGTGTCAGAATGAGGTGCAGATGAATGAGGCGAAATCTTAACTCAGATGACCATAAAAAAGATCGTCAAGGCATTGTCCAGGAAAGAGCGAGGAAGTTACAAGCACTTTTAATGTTTGTAAAATGTAATAAAGACTGAGATACAAGATCGATGTTAAAAACTAAATCTGACACGGAGCCACATGAACTGAGATTCAAACACAGTCAAAAACCTGGGCAAAAAGGTGAAGATGATGCTATGTCTTAAAGAGAAGAATGAGAAAGAAGAGGGGGTGAGAAGCTGAAGTCTCATTTGGTAGTTAGATGTGGGGAAAGTGGTGGAAAATGTATCCAGTGGACAAGGGCCCAAAGGGATAGTGACCAACCATAGATAGTGGTCAGCCACAGCTAAGCTTCTGCTGAGGCCACAATATCAATGGAGTGGGCACACTAACGATGCTATGGATGCCAGTGCTGCACAAGCTCCCAATGCCTTGATCTTGTACATCCTGATCTCAGGAGCTGTGCGTGTGCAGGTTTCACGTTGCCGCCGGCAACATTTGGCTTTCCTTTGGCCTCTGGTTTCCTCCCATGCCTCAAAGACGTGCACATTGGTTGGTTAATATTCCACTGGAATGCCCTGGTGGTCAGCCTTCAGTTTGAGTTTTATTATTGTCCAGTGTATCTAGGTGCACGCTCTCCAAACAGATCAGATATCCCATACATAAATACAACCGAGTAAAGTAGATGAAGCAAAGGGGAAGATATAGATTGCAGTTTGCGGTGGAATCAGAAGCAAGTTGATGAGAATGTGGGGACACTGAAATTGGGATTAATGGAAGATGATTGGTGGTCATCACGAATTCATTGGACCAACACCCTGCTTCAATGCCCAAAGGCTCTTTGGAAGTCACCCACTATCTACTCAAGGATGACACGAGCTTTGTTGCCAGGTGTATGGGTCAAGGATGGGCAGCACCGTTCCAAAGGGCAGTCACGGTGGCGCAGCAGTAGAGTTGCTGCTTCACAGCGCTTGCAGCGCCAGAAACCCGGGTTCCATCCCGACTACGGATGCTGTCTGTACGGAGTGTGTACGTTCTCCCCATGACTTGCGTGGGTTCTCTCCGGGATCTTTGGTTTCCTCCCACATTCCAAAGACGTTCAGGTTTGGAGGTTAATTGGCTTGGTATAAGCGTAAACTGTCCCTAGTGTATGCTAATGTGTGGGGATCGTTGGTCAGTGGGGACTCGGTGGGCCGAAGGGCCTGTTTCCACACTGTATCCCTAAACTAAATTAAACTAAAGGAAAGCCGACAGGATCGGCAAGATAATGATAAACCTCGCCGAGTTTGAGTTATTGTCACGTGTACTGAGGTATTGTGAGAAGCTTTTGTTGTGTGTTAACCAGTCAACAGAAAGACTATACATGATTACAATCGAGTCATTCACAGTGTACAGGCATTGGAGGAAATGTAAGATCGGAAACAAAAAGGGGAATTAAACCTGGAATGGCAGCAGGAATGTTGGAATCTCAGTGATGTAAGGTTGGTAGGGAAGAATTCCCCCACAAATGACCCTTAAATAGATAATTTAGTTACTTGTTGAATTACTATTTGAAACATAGAAACATAGAAAATAGGTGCAGGAGTAGGCCATTCGGCCCTTCGAGCCTGCACCACCATTCAATATGATCATGGCATCCAACTCAGTATCCCGTACCTGCCTTCCCTCCACACCCCCTGATCCCTCTAGCCACAAGGGCCACATCTAACTCCCTCTTAAATATAGCCAATGAACTGGCCTCAACTACCTTCTGTGGCAGAAAATTCCAGAGACTCACCACTCTCTGTGTGAAAAATGTTTTTCTCATCTCAGTCCTAAAAGATTTCCCCCTTATCCTTAAATTGTGACCCCTTGTTCTGGACTTCCCCAACATCGGGAACAATCTTCCTGCATCTAGCCTGTCCAACCCCTTAAGAATTTTGTATGGTTCTATAAGATCCCCCCTCAATCTTCTAAATTCTAGCGAGTACAAGCCGAGTCTATACAGTCTTTCTTCATATGAAAGTCCTGACATCCCAGGAATCAGTCTGGTGAACCTTCTCTGTGCTCCCTCTATGGCAAGAATGTCTTTCCTCAGATTTGGAGACCAAAACTGTACGCAATACTCCAGGTGTGGTCTCACCAAGACCCTGTACAACTGCAGTAGAACCTCCCTGCTCCTATACTCAAATCCTTTTGCTATGAATGCTAACATACTAGAAAATAGTCTACTTTCCAGTTTTTGCCACCAAAGTGGATAACCTCACATTTATCCACATTATACTGCATTTGCCATGCATTTGCCCACTTAAGGCCCTGTCTCACGGTGCGAGTCCACCCAAGAGTGACCCCAAGTGAAAGAAAAAAAACAGACTTGTGGTTATGCACGAGATTCAAAGTTTATGGTCAAGTTTTTAACCGAGTTCCCACGGGCATGTTTTTATACGATGTGCCAAGGTGCTCTCCCGTGTTACCAAGTTCCTCTCCCGTTACACTTGAGCCAACCGTGAATGAAGGTATGTTTTAATAAAGCAACAATGTTAAAGAAAACATCTCCATCCTGTGGCTTTGAGTTAAAGATAGATATCAGCGCGGCTGCATCTATTAATATGACCTACAGAGGGAAAATGCGCATCAGATTGTTGGGAGACGGAGCTCAGGGTTCGCCTCCTGAGCTGCTTTGGTCCCCAGGCGTGAGGGAGGTTGGGGAGGGTGGGGGGGGGGCGTCATTAATCTGTCTGGGGTGACAAGTCTCTTGGGTTAGGAGTGGTGTGCAAGGGAGTGGTGTGCAAGGGAGGCATAATTCCCTCCGATCTCTCTGAAGCCCCGGACGAGAACAAAGGAAACCTATCTTGCCAGCGCGTACAAGCCCTTTGTATATTCGGGTCTCGACCCGAAACGTCACCTATCTCCTTACTCCTTCACTCCTTAGATGCTGCTGCACCCGCTGAGTTTCTCCAGCCTTTTGTGTACCCCCGTTGTATATAACTTTGCTGCTGACGTGCACACCCACTCTCTCTCCCTCTCTCTCTCTCTCTCTCTCTCTGCTCTCTCTCACTGCAGCTCAGAGCCCAACCTCGTCATCCTATAGTGGTAACATTCACATCGGGTCCCCTCCACACCCACACCCCCTCTCTCCGACACACACCCCCCACAAGGCAACAGGCAGCGTGAGAGACAGAGAGTTTGTAGGGTGTTAGTTTTGTATAAGGATTTATTATTAAATTATTAGCCAAAGTCAGATTTACTTATTTTAAACGAAGTTTGGAGCGCTTGACAATACTTTTTTTTCTCTTTGCGCTCGTTTTCAGAAAGGGTTCAGACCCCGCTTAGCTCGTTGCCCCCTTTGAACCAAGCCCTGCGAGAGGGAGGGAGGGAGGGAAGGTGTGAGTGAACAAGAGCGCCGAGGAGGAGAGGGAAATAGGGGGGGGGGGTGGGTGGAGGAGAAATAGGGAAGAAGTTAGTTGTTCAGATCAGAAACCTGTAGGCTGGGAGCCATAATGGTGAAGAGCACACCCAGTTCTTCTGAGGAGTGCATAAGAGACATCGATCCGAAGCAATGTTCCTCTAGAACTATAACTGAAACCGTGTCCACATCACCTCCTCTTGGTCGGAGCGCAACACCAAATCTACGCGTCAGGAAAATCCATTGATTCATCTCCATGGTTTTTATAGCTAATTTTCCAATAAATAACTGCAGTAATCACCCCCAGAAATGGTAGGATAGGGCTGAAGCCCAGTGTTTAGACGTTGGAATGTTTTTTTTTTATCATTCTAATAGAATGATTTTCCACTCCTGTGGTAATTAAACCTTTTTTTTCACTCCTAGTTTTTTTAACATATTTTTAGGATATACATTATATATAAAAGTGTACACATGGGAAAATAAGACGAAAATGACCAAAAAGCAAAGAATATTTAGTCTACGGTGAATTAAATTTTGTGATTAAGACTCGAGCGTGAATGGCACTGAAATAATTTAAAGAGTTCCCACGGTAGACTCACGATTCACTAAGTTAAACGCACGGGCCCTACGTTCTTACAACGAGTCTAAATGTTTCAGTTTTAATCTTGAACACTAAATTTGACTCGTGGAAAAAGTCAAACATGTTTGACTTTTTTCACGAGTTCACAAGTTTCACGGGTACCTGCCGTTAGCGCCACGAGTGGACAAGTGGATCGCGCGAGGTCCGACGTTCCGGCTACGTTGGCTGTACGTGATCACCACGAGTGAAAACTCGGGGTCACTCGTGGGCCAACTCGCAACGTGAGACAGGGGTTTAACCCAGCATATCCAAGTCACCTTGCAGCCTCCTAGCATCCTCATCACAGCTGACACTGCCCCCCAGCTTGGTGTCATCTGCAAACTTGGAGATGTTGCATCCAATTCCCTCATCCTAATCATTAATATCTCTTATTATATTCTAAGAATAATATTCTTATTGACTTTTCATTTTTCCCACTGCTTGTGGTAAAGTAAAGTTCTCGTTAGTTAATGCTCTATGTATTCTTATAATTAAAAATTAAATTTACAATAAAAATACAATTAAAATTAAAATTAAATTTGCATAAAAAAGACTTGCCATCAGCTCTGCTTTCCTGGCATTTATATTGTATAAATATTTGTAAATAGGACTTCTGCACATGATAGGCTGCTCCTTTTGGTTTAATACTGCTGTTAATAGTTTGGCAGCATTCAGATGGGACAAAATAGTTTGTTGGTTGGCAGTGAGATGCTGCATGATTGACTCTGGGCATTTTGTTATTGAAGCAGTCGATCTGAGTGATAGCTTTTTTAGCATTGAAGAAACCTCAGGTGCATGAGAGATGGCTTGGCAGACAATGGGGCATCTGGGAGCTGCTGTCTGCATGCTTTCTATTTACTTGTCTGTTTAGTTCACCAGTCAGTTTGCACTACTAACATTGAGCCGGCTCGGAAGATCAATAATTACAATTGTCGATGTAACAAATACATGGTGAGGTTTCACATGTTGAGGTTTAGCAGAGGAGATGACTGGTCATTGGTCATTATAGTTTGAGAAGCATAGTAATAGTTTGTCATTGCCGTCTTTGTTCATTTATCATGAATGTGACCATTGACCTTTTGTTTAAGAAGGAACTGCAGAAGCTTGAAAATCGAAGTTAGACAAAAGTGCTGGAGAAACTCAGCGGGTGAGGTTTTGGCCCGCAATGTTGCCTACTTCCTTCGCTCCATAGATGCTGTTGCACCCGCTGAGTTTCTCCAGCACTTTTGTCTACCATTGATCTTTTGATGAGTTTAATTTCCCACCCAGCGATGGCGGCACGGTGGCGCAGTGGTAGAGTTACAGCCTTACAGCGCCAGAAATCCAGGTTCGATCCTGACGATGGGTGCTTGTCTGTACGGAGCTTGTACGTTCTCCCCGTGACCTGCGTAGATCTTCTACTAGATCTTCGGTTTCCTCCCACGTCCTCCAAAGAGGTACAGGTTTGTAGTTTAATTGGCTTGGCATCATTGTAAACAATTCCCCCAGCGTAGGATATTGTTAACGTGCGGGATCGCTGGTCAGTGTGGACACGATGGGCTGAAGGGCCTGTTTCCGCGCTGTATCTCCAAAATAAACTAAACCCTGCTGCTTAGAGATCACCTAGCTGCTTTAAAACGGAGAAAGAGTTTTCCCTCGCTCTTGTCCCCAATGTTTAACCCACACAATTCAAGGATTGGTAACCATTCATCTGCCCTGGGCTCTGTGAGAATGAGGAACTACTTCTCTGGTCACGGCTATGGCCACGCCAACAATACACTGAAGGGATTTCAGAAAAAATATTTTAGTTGAACATTTAAAGTTATTCACTAGATTGTGGGTCCCAGTCACCACAGGGGTGTGTGTGGTGGGGGGGGGGGCGGTGGAGGTGGGGTGGGATGGGAAGTGTGTATGTGGGTGGGAGGGGTTTGCGGAGGATATGGGGAGGAGGGCGGTGGTTTGGGGAAGGGGTGTGGGAGAGGGGTGTGTGTGGGAAGGGGGTTGTGGGGGGCAGGGATGTGGGAGAGGGGTGTGTGGGAGAGGGGTGTGTGTGGGGGGGGGGGGGGTGTGGGGGGCAGGGACGTGGGAGAGGGGTGTGTGTGGGCAGGGGGAGTGTTGTGAGGGGTGTGTGGTGGGGGTTGTGGGGGGGCAAGAGGTGTGGGGGCGGGGGGAGAGAGCTTGGAGAAACGCCGGGGAAGAGCCATGGGGGAGAGTACAGTATTACCATGCGATGTAACCTTCCAGAGCAGCCTACCATGCGGAATCTTGGTGAATGCTTTGCTGAAGTCCATGTACACAACATCTACAGCTCTGCCCTCATCGACCTTTTTGCTCACGTCTTCAAAAAACAATCAGATTTGTGAGACAGATCTCCCACATACAAACCCATGCTGACTATCCCTAATCAGCCCTCGTCTGTCTAATGCCTGTATATCCCATCCCTCTCTAATAACTTGCCAAGAGGAAAACCCCCGCTCCTTGGACAATCGTCAGCTGACCAATAACCTGAACTGCAGGTTCTACTGCAGGTTCGATAGACAGAAACATAACCCCAGTTCCCCCTCCCTCACCCACTCCTCCCCAATCACCACTTCACACCCATTTACAGCCCGACTCCAGTCTGCAAAGACTGGGCCCTCGTCCACTACCCACCCCCTCCTTGCTGCCCAACATCAGTCTGGACACTTCACCATCACTAACAATAGAAATTGAGGAGGTGGAGAAGCTATTCTGGAGACAGAAAACCCGGAAATCTCCAATAGACAATGTTTCCCCTCTACCCTCAAGCTCTGTGCCGAACAGCTGGCACCAGTCTACACAGCAATTTTCAACCAGTCCCTGCAAATCTGCACTGTCCCTGCCTACTTCAAAGTCTCCACTATTGTCCTGTACCCAAAAAGCCAAGGATTACTGGTCGGCAGGCCTGTCACATAATGACGACAGGCCTGTCACACTGACATCTGTAATCAAGGAGACCCTTGAAAGACTTGTGCTGGCCCACCTGAAAAATATCACAAACCCCCTGCTGGACCCCCTACAGTTTGCATACCGGGCCAATAGATCTGTGGATAACGCAGTCAACCTGGGCCTGCACTTCATCCTCCAGCACCTAGACTGCCAGGGGACCTATGCAAGGTTTTTGTTTGTGGATTTTAGCTCTGCATTCAACACCATTGTGCCAGATCACCAACTTCCTGACAGACAGGAAGCAGCATGTGAGGCTGGGAAAGCACATCTCGGACCCACTCACCCTCAGCAAAGGAGCACCGCAAAGCTGCGTACTCTCCCCAGGAAGTGACACAGCTGGTGCCATCGCAGCTACCTGGAGCTCAATGCTCTTAACACAGTGGAACTGATTGTAGACTTTAGGAGAGCTCCCCCTCCTCTCCCCCCACTCACCATCAACAACACCACAGTCACATCTGTGGAGTCATTTAAGTTCCATGGAACCATCATCTCCAAGGACCTAAAATTGGAGGCCACCATCAACTCCACAGCTAAGAACACACAACAGAGGATGTACTTCCTGCGGCAGCTGAGGAAGCACAATCTGCCACAGGCAATAATGGTCCAATTCTATACGGCCATCGTAGAGTCTGTTCTCACCTTCTTTCACTGTCAAATTTGCAGATGACACAATGCTGGGTGGCAGTGTGAACTGTGAGGAGGATGCTATGAGAATGCAGGGTGACTTGGACAGGTTGGGTGATTGGGCAGATGCAGTTTAATGTGGATATATGTGAGGTTATCCACTTTGGTAGCAAAAACAGAAAGGAAGATTATCTAAATGGCGTCAAGTTGGGAAAAGGGGAAGTGCAACGGGATCTGGGGGTCCTTGGTCATCAGTCATTGAAAGTAAGCATGCAGGTACAACAGACAGTGAAGAAAGCGAATGGCATGTTGGCCTTTATAACGCGAGAAGTTGTGTATAGGAGCAAAGAGGCCCTTCTGCAGTTGTATAGGACCCCAGTGAGACCACACCTGGAGTATTGGGTGCAGTTTTGGTCTCCAAATTTGAGGAAGGCCATTCTTGCTATTGAGGGATGGCGGGACTGTCATATGCCGAGAGAATGGAGCGGCTGGGCTTGTACACTCTGGAGTTTAAAAGGATGAGAGGGGATCTTATTGAAACATATAAGATTATGAAGAGTTTGGACACACTAGAGGCAGGAAACATGTTCCCGATGTTGGGGGAGTCCAGAACCAGGGGCCACCGTTTAAGAATAAGGGGTAAGCCATTTAGAGTTGAGAGGAGGAAACACTTTTTCTCACAGAGAGTTGTGAGTCTGTGGAATTCTCTGCCTCAGAGGGCGGTGGAGGCCTGTTCTCTAGATACTTTCAAGAAAGAGCTAGATAGGGCTCTTAAAGATAGCGGAGTCAGGGGATATGGGGAGAAGGCAGGAACGGGGTACTGATTGGGGATGATCAGCCATGATTAACTTGAATGGCGGTGCTGGCTCGAAGGGCCGAATGGCCTACTCCTACACCTATTGTCTATTGACTTGTAAATTTCAAGCAGGGCTCCTCCCTGGTTTCCCACAATGACCTCGGATATATATATGATCAGGTCCTGGAGATTTGTCTGCCTTCATACACGTCAGGACCTTCAGCACCTTGTCGACCATAACACTGGCTGCCCTCATGACACTTCCATTGATGCCCCAAGATCCTCTGTCCTCTGGTCTTTCCCCTCTGTAAACACAGAAGATAAATATTAATTGAGGACCTTTCCCATCTCCCGTGGCTCCACTTTGAGCTGACTGCTTTGATTCCTGAGGGGTCTAACTCTCTCACAAGCTACGCTTCCCTTTCCCCCTCCCCCCTTACGTATTTATATAATCTCTTGGGATTGTCCTTAATGCTATCTGCCAGAGCCATCTCCAGGCCCCTTTTTTACTTTGCTCCTTAGTTCCCAAAACTCCTCCAGGGATATATTCAATCCCAGCTGCCTTTACCTGTCCCATGCATCCTTTTATTCTTGATCAATGTCTTAATTTCTCTCTTCACCCAAGCTTCCTTACGTTTGGCTGCTTTGCCTTTCACTCTGATAGGGACGTGCGTATACCCAGCTGTGTCAGCACACTTTAAACCCATCCCACTTGGCCGATCTTCCTCTCCCCTCAAACAACCTGCTCCAGTCAACTTGAGCAAGACATTCTTTCATAAATTCAAAGTTGGCCTTACCCAATTGAGCATTTGAACACATGAGCCCTCTCTGTCCCTATCCATAACTATCTTAAACATAATCAAACAATGGTCAATGATCATAAAAGGCTGCTCCACGAACACTTCATTCACTTGCCCATCCCAATTTCCCAAGACCCATGGGTGGAAATCCCAGGAGGACGGGGGGGGGGGGGGGGGGGGGCATGTTTTGAGAGGTGGGGGCAATCCCCCCCCATGTTTGTAATCCGTATTTTAAAACTCGGTAAAAAAAATCGATTAAAAATCTCTACCTTCAGTGAGGCAGTGGGGGTGGGACTGATGATCGAGGGCGCCGATTGGACGAGAAAGATGTCGGTCAGCGATGATTGGAGGAGGGAGGTGTCAGTCAGAGGCGGAAAGTAGGGAGGTGGGGACTGAGGATAGAGCGCGGTGATTGGAGGAGGGAGACGTCCCGGTGGAGCAAAGTTCCTAGAGCAGAGCTTGAATCTGCCTGTTCGCGGGGCTTTTCATCGCCCGGCGCGGCTTGGCTTAAAATTGGCCGCGGGATCTTCCACCGCTCCCCGGTCAAATTGCTGCGTCGAGGCGATCGAGACTCCCGATGTTGAAGCCCCTGCTGGGCGATGAAAGGCCCCGCGAACGGGCCGATTGAAGCCACGCGATTTGGGGCAGACAAAGCTGCTGTTGCTGGAGTTCGGAGTCGGTCACCAACCAGGTCAGCTCCAGATCAAGCCTCGCGTGTGTGCGCATGCCCGCACGGCACTAAGGAATTGTGTCCCACCCCTCCCACCCCATGGTTTGATAGAGATTTCCGCCCTGCCAAGACCAAATCAAGTGTTGCCCTCTCACATGTGGAGGTCTCTACATATTGCCGGAGAAAACACTCCCGAACACCTTTGAGAAATTGCACCCCATCTAAACCTTTCACACTATGATATACCCAGTCAATATTGGGAAAGTTAAAACCCCGCTACTATAACAACCATATTTGACTCGCAGTTAGTTGTCTGCAATCTCCTGCCGTATTGTTGACGATAATGTTGGGTTCCATGGATGTTGAAGCTGCTTTCATCCAGACCAGTGGAAAACCCGCCCTCCCATTCCTATGGTAGAAAGATCCTGGCGATAAAAAATAATGAGTCATTCACTGTAAAATGCATGCAGTTCTGTTGCAGTTTATAAAATGAGTCACTCGTAAAAAGATTTCAACCATGCCACTGTTTTACCGGGTCCAACTAAACTTGCTCACATTTATGCCCCTTTGCTTTATATATAAACATATTATTCTATATGTTTTGTTAATCACTTTTTTAACCTGTCCTGCCAGCTTCAAAGGTTTGTGCTTATAAAAGCCAGGTCTTCTAGTCCTGTATTCCTTTAGTACAGTCATCATCCCTTTTGGAATGTTTGTTCCATGTTATGCTATTGAGCGAGTTCAGCGTAGGTTTACAAGGTTAATTTCCGGGATGGCGTGACTGTCATATGCTGAGAGAATGGAGCAGCTGGGCTTGTACACTCTGGAGTTTAGAAGGATGAGAGGGAATCTCATTGAAACATATAAGATTGTTAAGTGGTTTGGACATGCTAGAGGCAGGAAATATGTTCCCGATGTTGGGGGAGTCCAGAACCAGGGGCCACAGTTTAAGAATAAGGAGTAAGCCATTTAGAATGGAGACGAGGAAGCACTTTTTCTCACAGGGATTCGTGAGTCTGTGGAACTTTCTGCCTCAGAGGGCGGTGGATGCAGGTTCTCTGGATGCTTTCAAGAGGGAGCTACATAGGGCTCTTAAAGATAGCGGAGTCAGGGGATATCGGGAGAAGGGAGGAACGGGTTACTGATTGGGGATGATCAGCCATGATCATATTGAATGGCGGTGCTGGCTCGAAGGGCCGAATGGCCTACTCCTGCACCTATTGTCTATTGTCACCCTCTGAGTCCTTCCATGAAGCCCAATATTAATCCAGTTGGCTAACCCACCCAGAATCCCATCTAATCTTCTGGACCAGCCGACCATGCAGTTCCTTGTCAAAGTCCATATAGACAACATCCACTGCGCGGCCATTGACAATTCTCTTTGTGCCCTCTTCAAAAAATCACATTTGTGATACACGATTTCATGTACAAAACCATCCTGACTATCCCTAATCATTCCATAACTATCCACATATTAGTAGATCCTGTCCTTCAGAAACCCCTCCAGTTACTGGTCTGTAGTTCTCTGTCTTGTCCTTGCAGCCCTTTTTAAATAAAGGTACAACATTTGTACCTTCCAGTCTTCCAGTACCTCCCCCGTGATGCAATATTTTTGTCAGGGGTCCCAACAATTTCTTCGTTGGCTTCCCCCACTGACCAAGGATTCACTTCACAGATCATTTTGAATAAGAACCCTTAAGTATTCTCAAAGTTGGACGTAAGATCTGGCAATCTTTTACATTTACTGATAGTTTTCATAAGAAATTGCACTGACAAAGTTAGTGCCCATATTTACAGTGAAAATTAGCTGAGGAATGTGCAAACTTGATAAAACATCAAATGAGGTTCTGCAATTCTCCGAATGCTAATCTTACATTATTGTGTCTGAAAGATATAGGCTATATTATATTATATACTATAGGCTATACTATATTATAGGCTATAAAGACATCCTTGCCATAGAGGGGGTACAGAGAAGATTCACCAGACTGATTCCTGGGATGTCAGGACTTTCATATGAGGAAAGATTGGATAGACTCGGTTTGTACTCGATGGAATTTAGAAGATTGAGGGGGGATCTTATAGAAACCTACAAAATTCTTAAGGGGTTGGACAAGCTAGATGCTGGAAGATTGTTCCCGATGTTGGGGGAGTCCAGAACAAGGGGTCACAGTCTAAGGATAAGGGGGATTTCCTTTAGGACCGAAATGAGGAAAACATTCTTTACACAGAGAGTGGTGAGTCTCTGGAATTCTCTGCCACAGAAGGTAGTTGAGGCCAGTTCATTGGCTATATTTAAGAGGGCGTTAGATGTGGCACTTGTGGCTAAAGGGATCAGGGGGTATGGAGAGAAGGCAGGTACGGGATACTGAGTTGGATGATCAGCCATGATCACATTGAATGGCGGTGCAGGCTCGAAGGGCCGAATGGCCTACTCCTGCACCTATTTTCTATGTTTCTATGTTTCTATATTGTGCGAAGAAATCATTGTTGCTCTAAACACATTCAGGTTTCGTACTGAAGAAGGGTCTCGACCCGAAACGTCACCCATTCCTTCTCTCCAGAGATGCTGCCTGTCCCGCTGAGTTACTCCGGATTTTTGTGTCTACGTTATTGTAGCGGCAGATTTTTATATTGTTCAAGAGATTACTCCGTCTTACTGCTAAGTGGACTACATGATTAAGGGGAATGTTGTCATACGCTTGTGAGCTCTCCGTCAGAGCTTCTTCACAGATAAATCTTCATAACACAGTCTTTCCATTAATAAATTCTTTATTGTTGATGAAAAACAATAAGGTACATCCAAACTTCTTCTGACTCGTACACTATAATCTTCATCGAGCTCCTGCTCATCGCTTTAAAGGTTAGAACACTTCTCGTGTCTCTGTTACGCTTCACATGGTCAAAAGGAATGCCTTCCCCATGCTCGTCCAAAACTAGCCTTCTGCGCAAGAAACGTAACTCCAAACACGCCCTAAAATACGTCATAAATCCCACCCACAATATAACGGGCAGTCTAAAATTTAAAGACGCATGCCATCATTAATGACACGTAAAACAAGCCAAATGGCCACTATAGTTATTACTCCATATCTTGTTTCCACTTTAGTGCCTCAGCGGGTATTTAATTTTCTAGAATCAGCTCGTAATTGAGATAGGCTTATGCTCAGTATTCAGATCTTCATTTTGCCACTCAGCTACTGAACAGAGTTTATTGGGAGAATCTACAGACAATTTAACTTGTATTGTGAATACCTGCAGCACCCTGTTTATGTGAAGGATTAAAGCCAATTAAATGGTGCACTTAATACCATATAACCATATAACAATTACAGCACGGAACAGGCCATCTCGGCCCTTCAAGTCCGTGCCGAACAACTTTTTTCCCTTAGTCCCACCTGCCTGCACTCATACCATAACCCTCCATACCCATTTATAGTCATGGGTGTGAATGAAACTTTTCCATCAAAGATGTATGGCAGTATTTAGATCGGATGTCTATCACCTGGAGCTGATTTCAACTAAAAGTCTAACAGCAGAAGCGAAGAGGTAATGGTCAGATGGGGGGGAAATAAAAGCTTTTCAGATGTGCTGCCCGGGGAATATGTTCCTCCGAGGGACTTTAAGGAGAATGCTGACTTGATTGTAGATAGCAACCTCAGGGAGGTAGCATTCATCATAACTGACTTGTGGGTGTGTAGGATCTGCATCTGGATGTAATAGGCTGTAAACCTCTCGGTCGAGCATCACTCAGCACTATGATGGCGGTGCTCATGCTAGTCAAGATGGAGATGCTTTTGGAGTTGTATCTTTGTATGTGTTGATGTTTTGGAGATCTCTGATGCTGGCTGGTAGGGTGTTCCAATCCCTTGCTGTCTTGAAGAAAAACGAGTTAGAAAGTGCTAATGAAGTGCCATGCGGAATGAAATAATTTCCAGCTTGGTGGCTTCTGGTTGACGTGCCTACGGGCGCTTGGATTAACTGGATCTGGCCCTCCATCTTTAAATCAATAATGGTATTCTTGATCTTGTGGAATTGAGGAAGGAACTGCAGATGCTGGTTTACACCGACATACAATGCTGGAGTAACTCAGCGGGACAGGCAGCATCCCTGGAGAGAAGGAATGGGTGATGTTTCGGGTCTGAAGGTGGATCCCAACATGAAACATCGCCCATTCCTTCTCTCCACAGATAGAAACATAGAAAACAGGTGCAGGAGGAGGCCATTCGGCCCTTCTAGCCAGCACCGCCATTCATTGTGATCATGGCTGATCGTCCCCTATCAATAACCCGTGCCTGCCTTCTCCCCATATCCCTTGATTCCACTAGCCCATAGAGCTCTATCTAACTCTCTCTTAAATCCATCCAATGATTTGGCCTCCACTGCCCTCTGTGACAGCGAATTCCATAAATTCACAACTCTCTGGGTGAAAAAGTTTTTTTCTCACCTCAGTCTTAAATGACCTCCTGTTTATTCTAAGACTGTGGCCCCTGGTTCGGGACTCGCCCAACATTGGGAACATTTTTCCTGCATCTAGCTAGATGCTGCCTGTCCTGCTGAGTTAGTCCACCACTTTGTGTCTATCTTCAGCCCATTGGTGTGAACGTGTTGTTTACTTCTCCAAGAAGTAGCTGCTGTTGCAAAGTGTAAAAACACAGATGATTTCAGATCCATTCATGTACAATTGATATATTAAATTCTCGTGTAATTATTGGATTTAACAGTATTAACACCAGGGTAATTTATGTAGAGTTACTGATTAACTGACTGCAAACTAATCTGTTGGTTAGATTGTAGAATTAGGAACCTAATATTGTCCCTTGAAATGGCCTGCTTGAACAATTGGCTAAGTATTTCCTCAAATGATGTTAGATGTTGTCTTTTACATGATCTATGTAAAATGATGGACAATTCATTAATAATACACCTTATCATTTCATTTTAATGTAGTATGTTTCCTCAGCTGATGAATTAATTGAATTGAAATCTCCTTTAGATTAGAAGATGAGCATTGACATTTCAAAGGAGAATTATTGTTTAAGGGAGTACTTTGTTGAGACCCGGAGACTCCTATTTGTGCCATCGTATCCATTGCGTGGCACCACAGACTGTACCGAACAGTTAGTACAACATTCAGGAAAAATCACCATTAAATATTAGACAATAGACAATAGGTGCAGGAGTAGGCCATTCGGCCCTTCGAGCCAGCACCTCCATTCAATGTGATCATGGCTGATCATCCCCAATCAGTACCCCGTTCCTGCCTTCTCCCCATACTCCCTGACTCCGTCATCTTTAAGAGCCCTATCTAGCTCTCTCTTGAAAGTATCCAGAGAACTGGCCTCCACCGACTGAGGCAGAGAATTCCACAGACTCACAACTCTCTGTGAGGAAAAAGTGTTTCCTTGTCTGCGTTCTAAATGGCTTACCCCTTATTCTTAAACCTGTGTGGCCCCTGGTTCTGGACTCCCCCAACATCGGGAACATGTTTCCTGCCTCTACCGTGTCCAAACCCTTAACAATCTTATACGTTTCAATGAGATCACCTCTCATCCTTCTAAACTCCAGAGTATACAAGCCCAGCCGCTCCATTCTCTCAGCATATGACAGTCCCGCCATCCCAGGAATTAACCTTGTAAACCTACGCTGAACATCCTCAATAGCAAGAATGTCCTTCCTCAAATTAGGGGACCAAAACTGCACACAATACTTCAGGTGGGGTCTCACTAGGGCCCTGTACAAATGCAGAAGGACCTATTTGCTCCTATGCTCAACTTCTCTTGTTATAAAGGCCAACATGCCATTCACTTTCTTCACTGCCTGCTGTACCTGCATGCTTACTTTCATAGACTGATGAACAAGGACCCCCAGATCCCGTTGTACTTCCCCTTTTCCTAAATTGACGCCGTTTAGATAGTAATCTGCCTTCCTGTTTTTGCTACCAAAGTGGATAACCTCACATTTATCCGCATTAAACTTCATCTGCCATGCATCTGCCCACTCCCCCCAACTTTCCACGTCACCCTGCATTCTCACAGCATCCTCCTCACAGTTCACACTGCCACCCAGCTTTGTGTCATCTGCAAATTTGCTAATGTTACTTTGAATCCCTTCATCCAAATCATTGATGTAGGACCTTGACCCATTGTGTTGCTTTCTGCAGAATGAAACAAAGGTGTCACTATTGCAAGATTTATTTATTTTTATGGAGGTCTATTATTCTTACATTTGCTGAAGTGATCTGTAACTACTTGAATTTAACTAATTGCTGAAATATTCCTTTGAATCCACATCTCTCGTTTTCTTTCTGTATTGACTGTTTGACTTCTGTTCATCACTCTGCCTTAAACAGTGTTGTCCTTTATTTTTCTCTGCAGTTCCTCAGTACGCTGTTTGCTCCGTTAAACTTTGTAATGGAAAAGGTTGAAAGCATCTTACCATCCAGTCTGTGGCATCAATTGACACGGATCTAAGAGAAAAGGACTTTCGATGGACATTACCATGACACCTGTGCCAAGCTCATATCTTGCAGAGTGCAAGGCAGCATGAAAAAGCGGATGAAAATCTGAGTTCAAGACTCTATATGTTATGTTTTGTTCTAACGTGGACATGTTTTATGTTGTACCAAACAAAGTCGTTGTTGTTCTATTTTATTATTTTGCCATTAGCAAAATTCTACAAAAATAAAAAAAACACAAAAATAAAGTTTAACTTTTGTGTAAAACAAGGGCACATTTCTTCAAGGTTCTATTATGCAGAATCTGTGTCGCATTTTGTTGCGTTTTCTACCCTGCCATAATCAATATATCACCTCTTGCCACATGGAAACACAAGCACTCCCCGGCTTCATCACTTTACACAACTGATCTCGTGTGTGAAGTCAGACACACAATGCTGGAGTAACTCAGCGGGACAGGCAGCATCTCTGGAGAGGGAGATCGCTGGAGAGATCTTGTTTGTGAGTGTGTGCCTCTGTGTGAGAGCGAGTGAGTGGTTGGGGATCGATGGGAAGGAGCGGGTGAGCATACGATTTGAACGTAGCAAGTTTTCATGTCAAGTGCAAGTTCAACATCTCTTCATTGTGTGGCTATAAATGTGAAAACTGACAGTAAGGGTTTCTCCAGGTATTTATAAAGATGGAGAGGGGTAAGAAAGTGAGCGTTGGTCCTTTCAGAAATTAGACTTGGTGATTACAATTAGAAAGTAAGAATGAATTAAATAGATATTTTAACTCGCACTAGAGGAAGCAAACAATATCAAAGAAATCGCTGTAAATGAGGAATTGTGAGGCAAGAGGAATTACAATGAGCAGAGCACTGGTGCTGAATAAATTACTGGAGCTGTGGACTGAGCAGTCTCTGGCTCCCTGTGGGCTTAAAAGGAGATCGAGTAAAGTAGATGAATGCAAATTAACACGGATTGAAGATATTGGGGCATCGCTGAGATCTGGTTAAACGACAGGCAGTCAGTATCTCGGGGCATAAGATTTTCAGATGGGGGAGTAAAAGAAGAGGAGTTACTGTGTTGGTAGTCAAGGATTGCACTGTTAGGCAGAGGGTGGCACAGTGGCGCAGGTTCAATCCTCACCTGGGATGCTGTCTGTGTGGAGTTTGCATGTTCTCCCTGCGACTGCATAGGCTTCCTCTGGATGCTCCGGTTTTGCCCCACATCCTAAAGACGTGCCGGTTTGTTGGATAATTGGTCTCTGAACTGTCCTTGGTTCATGTGAAAGTGCGTTAACAAAACTGGTGTGAATGGGTGATCGATGGTCAGTGTGGACATAGTGGGCCAAAGGCCCTGATTCTATGCTGTGTCGCTAAACAAAACTATTGAGCGAAGTTATCAAATGAGGCCATATGGGTCAAGATTAGAAACAAGACGGGGGATCATCATTTTCCTGGCATGCATTACAGACCTCCCACCACTCTACAGGAGATAGGAACAGATATCTAGGAAGATGTCAGAGAGATACAATAAAATTAGACACATTTTTCTGGGGGATTTTTTTTCCCCCAAATATTAACTGGGATTGTCTTTGTGTCAAATACTCAGAGGAGACCGAATTTTAAGTGTTGCCCGGAGAACATTTTGTCACAGTAGATAGATGGACCAAGAAGAGAAGGAGCATTACCGACCTTATCTTAGAACATGTAGTGGTCAAATGGAGGGAGTGCCAGTGGGCGAGCATGTACGAGGCAGCAACCCACTATGACTCCGTATATTTGAAAGTGGGTATGGAAAATGCTGGAATAAAGTTATTTAATAGGGACCAGGTCAATTTTATTAACATAAAGAAGGACCTGGCAAAGGTAGTTTAGGACATGACGGAAATATATAAAATTATGAGGTACAGATAGATTAGACTGGAGGAAACCTTCCCCATATCAGACAGTTAAAACTAGAGCATAAACGCAGGGTAAGGGAGGAGAGATTTGAATGGGTTATAGGGGGACCTTTACCCAGAGAGTGGTAAGCACCTGGAATATGAGTGGTTGTGGCTGGGTAGTTGACAGCATCTAACGAGTGTTGAGATGAGCACTTGAATGGCTGAGGCATAGAGGACTGTGAACCAAGAGCTGGGAGATGGGAATAACTGTGTACACAAGACACAGCAATTTAGAGTCACACAGCGTGGGAACAGGTCCTCAGGCCCAACTTGCCCACACCGACCAACATGTCCCAGCTACACCAGTCCTAGATGCCTGCATTTGTGTCATATCCCTCCAAGCCTGTCCTATCCATGTACCTGTCTAACTGTTTCTTAAACGTTGCGATAGTCCCTGCCTCAAATACCTCTGGCAGCTTGTTTCCATTGTGTGAAAAAGCGACCCCTTAAGTTCCAATTAAATCTTTTCCCCTTCACCTTAAACTTCAATCTGCGGTGAAAAAGGTTATCAAAGGATATTTACAATTTACGAATATGCCCAGAGAAACAGCAGATTGCGTTTAATCTGAACAAGTGTGAGATGTTGCACTTTGGAACATCCAATGTAGGGAAAATATACAGCTAATGGCAGGACCTTGAAAAGCATTGAGAGCTAACGGGACCACAAGGTCCATATCCAAATCTCGCTGGAAATAGGAATATTAAGTAGATAGTAGACCCCCCCTCGGTCATGACTGACCGTGGGTGATACATTCCTGGTCGGATGCAAGCCTGGGCGGTCATGTGGAGGACAGGCTGTTGCCCATGCAGCACGTCCACCCCTCTCCACGTCGCTGATCAATCGAAAGGAACAGCAGGGCCGTTACAGTTTGGCACCAGCGCCGTCGCAGGAGCTGCCAGAGCGAGGTTTTAGACAACAACGAACTGCCTTAGGGGCTCCGACTCCGGGTTTTCTTGAGGTTTACTCCAGGAGCCTTTTCCACGACTGGATATGGCCACAAGGCAGTGGAGGTTTTAAATTGAGAGTTTTCCCTCTCCTAGATGGACTGCCTTCCCAGGCTGATGAGCAACATCTGCCCGAGACTCGTGGAGGCGGGAGTGTCTACCTTCCCGTGCAGGTCTATAGCACCTGCCCACTGCCCCGTAGATAGAGTGGTAAAGAAGGTATATGGCACGCAGCTTTAGAAAACTTGGATTAGGGCCATTTGGAGTGTTGTGCATTTCTGGTCACTCCTTTACAAGAAGGACATTGAGACTTTGGAAAGGATTCAAAAGAGCTTTCCCAGAATGATGCTGCCTGGATTAGAGGTTGGTCAGGATAATGACTTGACAACAAGTGATTATAAATTTAATTAGCAATTAATTTGATCAAATATTTTGGTCCAGAAACTGGTGACTCCCAGCATGGATTGAATGAAAACGGGTGCATGTTATCTGCACTTGTTTTACACCTTCTGGATCTGACAGATATTCAGAGCAATGTCTATCAGATTCCAAGACATTGTGACATATTTTACAATGTTGGAAGTCACCAGAACCAACTCAGAGAAGCAGACAAAAAATGGACATTAAAACACAAGGTTTAAGCACAGCAAATATTGATACTAATCTTTTTGGTTTTAGAGATACAGCGCAGAAACAGGCCCTTCGGCCCACCGAGTCCGCACCGACCAGCGATCCCCGCACATTAACACTATCCCAATTGCAATAGGGACAATTTTTACATTTACCAAGCCAATTAACCTACAAACCTGTACATCTTTGCTGTGTGGGAGGAAACCGAAGATCTCGGAGAAAACCCACGTGGTCATGGGGGAGAAGGTACGAACTCCGTACAGACAGCGCCCGGAGTCGGGATGAAACCCGGGTCTCTGGTGTTGAAAGGCAACAACTCTACCGCTGCGCCACCGTGCGACAATGACACAAGTAGAAAAAAGGATGAGGACCTGCAGAGTGAATATAAGGAGTTAGAATGAAGGCTAAAATGCAATCTGTAGTTTACACCAGGTGCTGGCGAGGGTAGGAATAGGAGGAGAAGGCACATTAATGCGAGGCTGAAGAACTGGTACAGGCAAGGCCATTGGGATCACTTCTGGGTACAAGATGGCTGGTGGGGAGGTGGGCCCATGTCCTAGGTAGGGACTATTGTTGAAAGCTACCCAGGATAATTTGAACTAGTCTGGAGGAGGGGTTGGGGTGCAAAGTTGTAATGTGGCAGATGTGTAGGTTGAAGCAAATGTGGAGGCTGGAGTGAGCAAGACCAGTCAACGAGACATGCAGAGGCACGGCAGCAAGCAAGGGAAGGTATAACAGGCTAAACCGCATTTATTTTAATACACGAGGCCAGACAAGTACGGCAGATGGACTTGGTGTGTTCAGCCACAAGGGATTCTGATATTATAGCTCTTACGGAAAGGTGGTTAAGGAGTTGGGCAGGATTAGCAGCTGAATGTTCCAGGGTATAGATGTTAGTAGTTGTGATGGAGGTGGCGGTAGCAGATGTCGGGGCGCGATGATATTGATCAGGGAGAACATCATCCAGTGCTTGAGAACATCGAGCCGTACAGCAGAGGGACAGAACCTTAGACCCACAGTGACTGTGCCGAACATGATGTCAAGTTTGCTAATCCACTGCCTGCACGTGATCCATATCCCTCTATTCCGTGCAAATCCATCACAGGAAATTCTGGGAGGAGATTATGGTAAAGCTTTATGGGCCCCCAATTGTTGGCAGGAATTAGAGGAGCAAATATGTATGGAAATCACAGGTAGTTACTTCCCTAATGTTGACAAAGTGCCAAGGTATAAGATATGACATAGATAAATGCTGCATGCTCTCCCAGTGACCACGTGGGTTTCCTCTGGGTCGCTGCGGCTTCCTCCCGCATCCCAAAGACGTGCGAGTTGTGCGTTAATTGGCTTCTGTAAAATGTCCCTAGTGTGTAGGAAGTGGATGAGAAAGTGGGATAACATCGAACTAGTCTGATCCATGGACTCGATGGGCCAAAGGGCCATGTTATACCGAAACGAAAAATAATAAAACATCCTCAAAAAAGATGGTGAATTGGACAAAGGAGTTTGACAGTACAGTGACCCTCGTAATGGCAATGGAATGATGTCGGTCATTGCCCATTGCCTGCTATAACCGGGCCGTAAGGTATTCTTTTAGAAGTAGCAGTGACAAACAAACACAGTTGCTGTTTAATTTGCAAAAGGACACAAAATACTGGAGCAACTCAGCAGGTCAGGCAGCATCTCTGGAGGGACTCAGAGGGTAAGGCAGCATCTCTGGAGGACATGAATAGATGATCTTTCGGGTCGAGACCCTACTTCAGACTCTCGGTCTGGGACTGGGCCTGGAATTGAGGTGAGTTGACGGTCCCAGTCTGCTGGCAGCTGTGGCAGAGGCGAGGATCAGCGGTCAATGGTGGCCGGAGTGTGGGTGAGGGCCAGCGATGGTGGTGGTGGAGGCAGGCAGCGTCTGGAAGCGGCCAAAGTAGCTGCTTGGTCTGGCCATGGTGGGGAAGGTCCAACCTGGATGTGGCGTGAGCCAGGGATGTCATGGGGGGTGCAAGTGGCCGTGGAGGCGGTGCGAGTGTGGGGGCAACGTTGGCACGGGGTAAGCTGGGGCTGCAAGTGACTGGGGGGGGGGGGGGGCAGTGCGAGCGGGGGGCAGTTGCGCAGCCGGGAGTGCAAGCAGCCGGGGAGGGGGGCAGCCCAGGTTGCACGTGGCGGGCGAGGCAGCACGAGTAGGTGGCGGCATCGGCAGCGTCACTAGGCCCGTCCACTGTAACCAACATCCATTTGGAGTTCCGTTGAAACGAGGGTTCAACGTATTAAAATGGCTGATTAGTGATGACAATAAATGCTAGTCTTGTCAATGCCAATCGCACCAAGTTCATGGAGAATGGATGAACTGCAATTCATCTGATGTTCCATGTTTGATTTGCAATGAATGGATAGACTGTGAGAATTATTAACCAGCAAGATTGGGTAAGGAATATGTAACTAGATCCACTATTCTGGTGTGGGGTTGATACTACTTAACTCCTCAATATTACCCATGCAATGAAAAGTTTCTCAGATAACTCAGTGAACTCCAATTTACTTTTGAGTTTGAAATTTGGTTGATATTTATTCTTGTATTATGTGGAGACCATCAAAATCATCTCCACACATTAATTATCTAGTCTAGCTGCGACATTTGAGAAAGTGCTTTAACAGCGTGATAACAACACTTCAATCACCGCTGATAGTGAGTAGGGAGTGGATGGGAAAGTGAGGTAACCCAAATAGTTTGAGCAGGTGGCTTGGACTCGGTGGGCCGAAGGTTGTATCTATGTTCCAATGCTGTATCTCCAAACTAAACTAAACTAAGTGTGCGTGTTTGAGTTGAAGATACCAATTTTCTATCTTTGACTTCACATAGAAATTGTTTTATATTTATAAAGTGTGAAATGAATATAAAACTACAGGCTATATTGACGAATAACCCGATCCAGACTAGTTAATGAAGAATGTGTTGTATAAAGTTTAGGCTGAGTGTGTCTCGAAATAAAACTAATGAGAGAAAGAAGCAGCTAAACTCAAGAGCTTCATAATCAGACGTTTTGCAGATTCATTATTTTGGATTCTACAATTTATTATACAATATTGATAGATACATGACTAAATTTGAAGATAACAAAATATTAAAATATGGGAGATGAATCTTACTCTAAATGCCTTGTATTTGGCCGGCTGTAAAGAGTTAACTGTTGATTTTCAGGACCACCAATATGGGGCTCACTGACCTGACAAGATGTGTCTTTGAGGGGCTGCCCTTCACTGACCCTCACCTTCCATGTGCTCTTAATTGTTTCTCTTTGTGAAGCCACCGACTAACAATGAACACAACTCCACATTGACAGACAGGGCTTCCCCCCCTATTATTCCACGGCACTGGAACAAATGGAAGGTGCAAGTGACCATCTGCAGCTGTGTAGCAGCTGACCAAATCACAGTGGGAAATTGTACGATGTGTTAAAACTTTATTCATCCCCGGAGGGAAATTACCATATAACCATATAACCATATAACAATTACAGCACGGAAACAGGCCTTCTCTGCCCTTCCAGTCCGTGCCGACCATTTATTTTCCCCTAGTCCCATCTACCTGCACTCAGACCAAACCCTCCATTCCCTTCCCGTCCATATACCTATCCACTTTTAAATGTTAAAATCGATCCTGCCTCCACCACTTCTGCTGGAAGATCATTCCACACAGCCACCACTCTCTGAGTAAAGAAGTTCCCCCTCATGTTACCCCTAAACTTCTGTCCCTTAATTCTCATGTCATGCCCTCTTGCTTGAATCTTCCCTACCCTCAATGGGAAAAGCTTATCCACGTCAACTCTGTCTATCCCTTTCATCATTTTAAAGACCTCAATCAAGTCCCCCCTTAACCTTCTGCGCTCCAAAGAATAAAGAATAAATTGCCGACAGTCACAACACACAAGGTGAAAAACAAAAAGAAAAAGACAAGCGACTTGTCTGGCTGCCGTGCGCACAGCGCCTTCACCGGAACAAACAGACACACACAGACTTATCCCCTGGGCAGAGGATTCTAAACTAGAGTGCACGTTACCCCCTCGCCGGGTCCCCTTGGTGTCCTCTCCCCCTCAATGCTCATCGACAGCGAGGCCCCACCGCCACCGAGGCCCACGTTGCCGCTGAGGCTCCCATCACCGCCACCACTGGCTCGTTTGGCCCAGACAGCCCTCGCCGCCCGGCTTCTCCGCAGTCCCGTGGGAGGCCTGTGGAGTGAGTCGGCCCTACCGGGGGCATTCCGTACTTAAGTCGTCCTTCTGGTTGACGACGGCGCGTTTGTTCAGCGGGTGGATCGGGCCCGCGCGGCTCCCGGGGACACGGCAATTACACACAAAGTTTAATCTGGTAATTAAACCTTATTAATCAACAAAGTAATACGAAAGTTGTCAGGTCCAGTTTTTCGTTTTGGAGAGACAGCGCGGAAACAGGTCATAGACAATAGATGCAGGAGTATGCGATTCAGCCCTTTGACCCAGCACCACCATTCAATGTGATCATGGCTGTACCCTGTCCAATCAGTACCCCGTTCCTGCCTTCTCCCCATATCCCCTGACTCCACTATCTTTAAGAGCCCTATCTAACTCTCTCTTGAAAGTATCCAGAGAACCTGCATGCACGCCCTCTGATGCAGAGAATTCCACAGACTCACCACTCTCTGTGTGAAAAAGGTACACCTGCACCCACACACAACTCACTAACTTCATCCATTTTACCACTAACTTCCATCCGGCATTCAAATACACCTGGGCAATTTCCGATACTTGCCTACCTTTTTTTGACCTCACTATCTCCATCGCAGATGATGGACTCCTGACTGATATCCGATATAAAATGCTCATGTGACGGATATGACGCGGCGTGACGGAGATGTTTAATTGAGTCATCTCCGTCGCGCTGAGTCATATCCGTCGGGTTTTGATTAAAACTATCTTTAGGCGCCAATAGTTGCTAAAGGTTGAGAACAGGAAGCAACATAATAAACAGTGATTAGCGTTTCCTTAATACTGGTTTTTCATACATTTTAATCAATTTTTTCATGTGAAAATACAAGGCAGCTACTGTAGATAGAATCTTGTTTAGGTGAATTTTCAATACACTGTATGACAATTTCAAACAGTTCTCAAAGCAAATTCTTAAATAACAGCTTTTAACAGTTTAACAGCATACAGCTCAGTATGAATCAATATTGCCGAGATGTACGAGGGGTTAATGTTGGGGCTAGCATTGGGGCTAGCATTGGGGCTAACGTTGGGGCTAGCGTTAGGGTTAGAATTGGGGTTGGGGCTAATGTTGGGGCTAGTGTTGGGGCTAACGTTGGCGTTGGGGCTGGCGTTGGGGCTAACGTTGGCGTTGGCGTTGGGGCTGGCGTTGGGGCTGGCGTTGGGGCTAGCATTGGGGTTAGCGTTGGTGCTGGCATTGGGGCTGGTGTTGGGGCTAACGTTGGCGTTGGCGTTGGGGCTGGCGTTGGGGCTGGCGTTGGGGCTGGTGTTGGGGCTAACGTTGGGGCTAACATTGGCGTTGGGGTTAGGGCTGGCATTGGGGCTAGCGTTGGGGTTAACGTTAGGGTTAACGTCAGCGTCAGGGAAGAAAAGATGAGCTGGAGATTGAGCTAGATGGAGATCAGGGTTTATGTGACGGAGGTGGCGTGACCAAATTGGTGGCCCAAGCGTTTACCCCAGCAGGGCCTCGCCAGAGGGCCATGCTGGGCCGTAGCGTTTTGGACGAACGGCACACGGCAGGAACGCATCTCCAAGTTCACACCAAAAAAGAGAGTTTTTTTTCCCTTCGACTTCAACACCGTTCGGAGATGACGGTGATTAAAGGTACTTACCTCGGTAATCAACAAAAAGCAGAGTTTTCACACGCTTCTCCTGCCGCGAATCAGGAGAACTTCACAAGGTAGGTAACTATGGAAGTCCGCGATCTTTTGAGGACGGAAGTTCGCGTCCATTCTATTTATAGCCCCCAGGACCTGGCTGAACCGACCCGACCAGCTGTGACCTGCGCCAGATACTGGCAGAGCGACATCTGAGATTGCAACGGGCTGGAAGAAGAAGAAGCTATGTGGGATTGCTCAACAAAGGTGCGTGACGGAAAATGACTCCAATCATCGGGACAATTAATTTTTGAAAAAACTGGCAAGATTTTACATTTTCTCAAGAATACAGGAATATTTTTAATGGTGATTAATATTTTTATTATTATTACCTACCGTTTAAAAGTATTTTCGTTTCAGATAGATCCCACTGTAAATAAATATGCCGACTTGAAAAACACTTCATTCATTGAGGGTTTCATCTTTATTTATGAGGATTATGTTTAATAACAATATAGAAAAAGAAGAAATGGAATAGAATTACGGATTTTCCTTACATACAGCATCAAAGTAGCGGGACACCAGAGTAGATACTTACTGAAGAATCACCCTTATATCAAGCCAATTAACCTACAAACCTGCACGTCTTTGGAGTGTGGGAGAAAACCGAAGAACTCGGAAGAACCCACGCGGTCACGGGGAGAACGTCCAAACTCCGTACACACAGCACCTGTAGTCGAGATCGAACCCGGGACTCTGGCACTGTAAACGCTGTAAGGCAGCAATTCTACCGCTGCGCCACCCCATGGTTCAGCGGCAAGTATTGTTACAATCAATTAGATATAGGGTCCAATTTAGGACAAAGATTACAAAACAGGTAATTTTTCTCAAGATTGACATGCCAATTTATGCATATTTTAATGATGATATAAATAGCTGGAACGAGATTATGAATAAAGAATCAATATTCAGATATATTTTAATCAAAGTGACACAATTCTCCCAAAATTCTTCTGATTCTCCCAGAGACTGTCCATATAGGAATACAGGAATAAACATCTTATCACCAACCCTTGTAATTAACACCTTGAAATTCCTGATGGTTTGCTATCTATTTGTGTTTTTGGAATCACTGCTGCAGCACTGCTCCAGTCTGAAGGGTATCAACCTGAAATGTCACCTATCCATGTTCTCCAGAGATGCTGCCTGACCTGCTGAGTTACTCCAGCACCCTGTGTTCCATGCAAGATTCCGCATCTGCAATTCATTGTGTCCCAATAAGTAATTAATGCCTATGCCTCTGGGGCAATGTCACCCATTCTGGAGGAATATTGTGCAGGAAGGAACTACAGATGTGGCATCTCTGGAGAGAAGGAATGGGTGACGTTTCAGGTCGAGACCCTTCTTGTTGGGCAGGTGGAAAAAAAGATAATGACCTTAAAGACTTTGGAGACTGTCGAATGGGCAATAATTTGCAAGGCTGAAGGAAAGGGGTCAAGATTTTTAGAACTGTTTGTGACGTCAAACACTGGAAAACCTGCAATGGAATGATGCAGACATGGAGAGAGCAGAGAGCAGACAAGGAGTAATAAATTGGCATGTAAGGGATGCCAGACCTCCTCCACACAACCAGGTGCAAAAATGATGCCTGAAATCTCCCTCAAGACATGCTGCTACTCTTGTGACCACACAGAGGGAGTCGCTCTAAGAGCAACATGCAGACTTTGATAATGGTGCCATGTGGACAATAAGGTGACTGGACACAGTATGGTGGGGCACAGCAGCAATGGGCTTTGTGGAGGTCCTAAATCATCACCGTCTCCAAGTCTGCAGGCCAAGAGCCTTTGTGCTGAAATGTGGCTATGACACTTGAGAGCTGTGAGCGGCAAACCTCTTCTGATCTATCCACCTGTCCAGGTTGGGCCATATACAATTGGGGATCTTGCAGAGACCCAACTGCAGACTGATTCATACCTATTATATCTTACAAGGTTAGCCTATAAAATGAATGAAGGAGGCATGTTGGACTTCATCGTTCAGAGAATTGAGCATAGAGGTTGTGACGTTATGTTACAGTACAAGATGGTGGCGGGGTCCGCGACTGGAAACTGCATTCAGTTTTAGTCATCCTGCTGATGGAAAGAGTGCAGAGAAGATTCATGAGGAAGTTGCCAACACTCGAGGGACTGAGCTATAGGAGGAGACTGAACAAATTAGGACTTTATTCCTTGGAGTGCAGGAGGCTGAGGATGATCTTGGGGAGATGTATTATAAAATCATGAGGGGAATAAATTGCAGAGGTGCACTGAGTCTTTTACTCAGGGTAAAGGAATCAAGAACTAGGACCCATAGGTTTACGGTGAGAGGGGGATGATTTAGTAGAAACCCGAGAGGCAAACATTTCACTCAAAGGGTGGTGGGGATATGGAATGAGCTGCCGGAGGAGGTAGTTGAGGCAGGTACAGGATAACATTTAAAAGGCATCTGGACAAGTTTATGGATAGGAAGTGTTTAGAGGGAAATGGGCCAAATTATGGCAGATGGGACTAACAGAGACTGGGCATCTTGTCAGCATGGTCGTGTTGGGCCGAGGGGCCTGTTTCTGTGCTGTATGACTCTAAGTATAACTCTAATGTCAGAAGATTCTATCAGAGTAATAATGGCGGTGCCTCGCGGCAGCGGCCTCTGAGGTCCATCTGTCTTTTTTAAATGTTTGTCCTGTTGAGTGTATAGTTTGGTTGTAGTTTATATATTGTTTTTAGCTGCGTATATGTGGGGGCGGGGGCTTTAACATCAGGAGAAGAATGGAACACAGGGGAGAGTCAACAGCTTTGCCTTCCATCACAGTGAGGAGGAGATTCACTGCGCCGGATGTGTGTGTAAATTGTGTATGTCTTGTTCATTGTTTCTTTTTGTTGTATGACCGCAGAAACCAAATTTTGTTTGAACTTCATCTGAGGTTCAAATGACAATAAACGGTATTGTATTGTATCATGCTGATTATTTGGTGCAGAGAGTCAGGAAGTGTGATGCCATGATTTGAACAAATATCTGCAGTCCATTAATTACAATTCAAATATCTGTGAGTTGTGATTTTATTTTCCTCTTATCCATCGTATAACAAAATCCATAAAACACAATAAGTACAATGTTATAGCACCTTCTGCAGAATCAGAGCATATAACACTTCAAGCTTAAAATCTCCACAGATTTATCATACCATAATTTCTGTCTCTCTTAATAATTATTAGTTTATTCAGGGGAGTTTGGGAGTTCTAAGATAATATTGTTTATAATTTGACTGCTGATATAACCAGTGAAAAATGAAACAGGAATTGGCAAAACTATTCTTAAATAATATAGTGTTCTCGTTTGTAACAATGCAATAATTATTTAGAACGTTTTCACATGATAATATCAATCCAAAGATTTAAAACTTAACTTACAAAGCATCATTGTGTGTTATTGCTATGGATATTTTTAATCTAAGTTATACATTTATGAACTGTTATACTTACTTATTCAGCAATTGAGAATAACATGACATGATAAAATCAAGCAACATTATAATTCCATGAAACAAAAATCACTTAATCTCATTGTCTGAAAACTGATGAAAGTAAAGGTGTACGTATCTGACATGAACAGTCAATCAGTTTCATTTGGTCGTGCTGAGAATCAACTAGTGAGAAATAGGCAGTCGCCTATTTTCCATTTGCTGATAATTGTATCAAAATTGATACGGTCATATTTTTTTCATTTAATTTAGTTTTTGCATTGTTAAGTGCAGAAGGGACTGTGCCACAAATCAATCCCAGCCTTAGAAATGCCCCGATCCATGACAACTTGCCTATTGCCACAACAGGTCAACGTACTGATTCCATTTCACTGGCTCGCCAATCTGCTCTGGACCACCTGGTTAACAGGAACACACCTCAGACTGCTGTTCATCGACTACAGCTCAGCATTCAACATATCATCCCCTCCCAATTCATCACTGAGCTCCAAGACTTGCGGCTACCAGGCAATTGAATCATCATATCACGACCAGAGAGCTGTGCTGAACTACTATCTGCCTCTTTAATGTCCCTCGGACTATCCTTGACCGGACTTTGCTGGCTTTACCGTGCACTAAACGTTATTCCCTTATCATGTATCTGTACTGTAAATGGATTGATTGTAATCATGAATTGTCTTTCTGCTGACTGGTTAGCACCCAACAAAAACCTTTTCATTTTACCTCGGTACACGTGACAATAATCTAAACTGAACTGTAGTTAGACAAAAATGCTGGAGAAACTCGGCGGGTGAGGCAGCATCTATGGAGAGAAGGAAATAGCTGACGTTTCGGGTTGAGACCCATCTTCTGTCTGATGGCTCAAAGGGCTGAATGGCCTACTCCTGTCTCCATGTCCCCGTGTCCCCGTGTCCCTGTATCCCTGTGTCCCTGTGTTTCATCACTGACATTGATGCTGTGAGACCATGCATCTGTTTTTCATCGGTGAGTCAGTGGTGGAGTTGTATATGTCTCCAAATTACTGAACAAACCTTCACAGATGTTTTAGGGAGTATCCTGGGTGGTTGCACCATGGGCTGGTACAGCAATTGCAACACACATGAATGCGAGTGGCTGCAGAGAGTGGTGCACTCAGCCCCATCCATGGTGGCCACAACCCTCCCCTCCATCAGAAGCATCTACATGAGGCCCTACCTCAAGAAGGTTGCACTTCCCACCAAGCATTCCTACCATCCTGGACATGCCCTCTACAAGCAGACGGTCCAGAGGCCTGAAGTCACACACCATTAGGATCAGGAACAGCTACTTTCCTATAGCCAGCGGCTCTTTTTCCTGAGAAGTTTGGCATGAACGCCAGCATCCTCACAAACTTCTACAGATGCACCATCGAGAGCCTACTGACGGGCTGCATCACGGTCTGGTACGGGAACTGTTCTGCCCACAGCCGCAAATCACTACAGAGAGTGGTGAAGGCAGCACAGCACATCACTGGCAACTGTCTCCCGGCCATTCAGGATATTTTCCACTGGCGGTTCCTGCGGAAGGCACACAGCATCATCAAGGACCACAGCCACCCAGCACGCAGACTGTCCTCCTTGTTACCGTCAGGCAGACGATACAGGAGCATGGCTGCACGTACCACCAGACTTAAGAACAGTCTTTATCATCAGGCCATCAGGCTTCTGAACTCATAAACACATCATATGTTGATTATTTTATTTATTATTGTCTTTTACCGACCAATGTCACTTTTATCGTATCTTATTCTATCTTATTTTTATCCTTGTAATATTATTGCTGAGGTGACCCGTTGTCTTGTCAAACACATTTCATTGTACCGTTAACCCTGTGTTAACCTACATACGACAAATAAAACTGAACAGAACGATCAGGTCCCTGAAACAACCTGCACAACCTTAATCCTACCTCAGCAACAGATCACCACGACTTCTTGAGCAACCATGGGTTATTTTTTAAATTATGTTATTGCACAAATGTCTTGCTTTTCCCACAGTCATCTTTCTTTTAGTAATTTTATGTTTAATTTTGGTAAAATTTACTCAGAATTGGTTTTGTTTATTCATCTGAGAATATGTGCCCGTGTTGGTGTTGCAAACAAGATATTTCAATTGTGTCAAACAGAATCACCGGTACCTCTGTACATGAACATATGAGAACAAACTCAACATCTCTCGGTAGTACATTTCACAAAGATATCTCTTCGTCCACAACTTCCCACGTTAAACTTAGATCATTGTAAGAAATTCATAGGGTATCTGAGTTTTCTTATATTTTATACATTCACATATCCTGACGACATGTCACTAATAGGAGTGAAGTAACTGTTTCTACAACGTTGAAAATAGGTGGCGTGTTAATATTAGATTATTGCCATTTGTTGTTGCTATTTTAGGAATTCAATTATTTCTTTCTTTATCTGCACATTTTATAATCAGAACCTTAGCATGTGATTGTTCAATTGGCCAACAAATTAATTTTATGATTTATGGCTTGTATTTGTGCTGAGATAATGTTGAAATATTGAAATGTGAAATGAGGCAGATTGAAATTCAGTTCCATTGGTAACAATAGGTCCCCAGACCTGAATAATGGCCATTGCTCAAGTAAGAGGTACTTTAGACTGATGTGATCTCATATGATGTGATTGTCGGCACACCTTTAGCTGTAGCCACTGAATAGTGATATGAGGCAGTAAAGGCCCTGTCTCACGGTGCGAGTTGACACACGAGTGACCCAGAGTGCCAGACTCGTGGTTGTGTACGATATGCCAAGTTGATGTGCAAGTGTTTGAGGCGAGTTCCCACGGGTATGGTAATCTGCGATGTTCCGAGTTTGTCTCCAGAGTTACCAAGTTCCCCTCCCGTTACACTTGAGCCAACCGTGAATGAAGGTATGTTTTAATAAAGCAACAATGTTAAAGAAAACATCTCCATCCTGCGGCTTTGAGTTAAAGATAGAATTCAGCGCGGCTGCATCTATTTATATAACCTATAAAAGGGAAAATGCGCACCCTCCAGTGCCAGAGCAGTTATACTTATGATTTGTTAGAAACGCACATCACGTAGTTAGAAGACCAGCTGGCGAAGGTTTGTTATATTTGGAGGGGCAAGTGAAATATAATGATGATAGGTCTGAGGTGTTGCACTTTAGGAGCGCTGAAAAATTCGGACATGTGCAATGAGTGGTAGCAACATTGGGAATATCGTATCAACAAGGAACGTTGTTGTACAAGTGAAAACAAATTACTTGAAGGCAACATCACAACTGGATAAAAGATAGACACAACGTGCCGGAGTAACTCCGTGGGTCAGGCAGCATCTGTGGAGAAAAAGGGTGGGTGTCGTTTCGTTAGACGGGTCCGTATCCAAAACATTTCTCCAGAAATACTGCCTGATCTATGGAGTTACTCGGGCACTTTGTGTCTATCTTTGGTATAAACCAGCATCTGCAGTTATATGTTTCTACTTAGCACAGCTAGATGGGGTGGTTAGGAAGTGCGGGAACCAAATCAAGGAGGGAGTGCGGGAATCAGAAGCAGGTGAGTTTGACGGGAGCGTGGGAGCCGCACACAGCGAGTGGAAAAGTGTTTGGGAAGCCGAACCCAGCCTGAAAGAACGAGCACGGGTATTGGGTCCCAACAGGAATAGGTTAAAGGCTTGAAGAGAAGATGGAGACAGAGACACTCACATTCAACAAGGACAGTAATTCTGCTGTAACATGATTGTTGCTTTGCGAAGTAACGTAGTTTTTTTTAATAGAAAATCATAGCAATGGGGAAAAGGTGTTTCACCCTTGCAGTAATCAAGTTATTTTCCTGTGGTGTTTTGAATAACTAAGTTTATTTATGTTACTGCAAGCTAAAATACAAAGGTTGTGTGTTACATTGTTTAATAGAGTTTCGTTGTTCAAATATCAAAGGAAGCGATTGTTTGTCAATTTCTATGGTAGTTAAACCCATAGTTGGGCTCCGGTGATTGGGTTGATCATGAGATCATGGTGCCTCGTCACTGCTGGAAGGCTACATGGAAGCATTTTTGTCTGCTTGCTAATTTCCAAACTAACTGTAGTTCCCAACCTGAAGGGCCCGTTTCTGTGCAGTATGAAGCAATAATGAAAACAAAACAGTACAGAAGAGCCAGGGTGTGTAGGAAGCGCAGGCAGAACAGGGGCAGAGGGACAGGAGCAGATGCTGTATGTGTGGGGAACTAGTGGTACTTCCCCAACTCTACCCCCACTCTACATCTCTGCGTCTCATCATACAGATCAAACTCCCCACCATTGACTACAAGTCGATTTCATGCTGCTTCGGGAAAGCAGCCATCTGAACTAAAGACCTTTCCTACCAGGGCCATTCCTTCCTCTCCCCGCTCCCATCGGAAGAAGAAACAGAAGCTTAAAAGCGCGCATCAGTAGAATCAGGAATGCATTCTTTCCCTCTGTTATCAGGCTTTTGAATGGTCCTTCCATAAATTGGGGGACCGTCCGATTCTCCTCAACCTCATTGTGGCCATTGGTCTTTGTCTCTGGAATTCAGCGCTAAAATATTGAGAACGACAAGATCTGCATTTTGTTTCTGTCCCGATCTATGTACTTGAATTTAGTTTATTTCTATTTATGTATAGTATTATCTGATTTGACTGGATAGCATGCAAAACATAACTTTACACATGAAAGTAATAAATCTAAACCTAATGTTGTTTGTATCGGGTAGTTGTGCATTGTCGTGGTGAGTTTGTCGGTAGCAAGCATCTTTCTGAAAGCAATGAATGCTGAGGGCAAACATTAACAACCTGAATACGGACTTCCAGAAGGGTCTTGACAAAGTCACAATACGTGGTGTAAAGTGAATATTGAAAGCATGTACATGAGGTCAACAAAATATTAGACAATCTTGGTAAATGCTTGTGGGAAAGTGAATAGTGTGCCCCCCCCCCCCCCCCCCCCTCCTGGATCACAGTCACAGTCATCGGTAGCCACAGTCACCCGTAAATAAACCCACTACATCCAATATGCGACTTTTTATGATCATGGATGACAATCCATTTAACCTCAGTGTAAATTCAAATGAAGGTTCCTGCTCCTGCCTTCTGCTGTCACTTTCAATGCTGCTACTATTGGAGTCTGGCCTCGGGTAACTCCATTCCCACCTGGGGAATGAAAAGTTTCCATTGACGGTGCCACGGTAGACTCACGAATCAATAAGGTAAACGCACGGGCCACTACGTTATGACAACGAGTTTAAATGTTTCAATTTTTAACTTGAACATTACATTTGACTCGTGGAAAATATCAAACATGTTTGATTTTTTTCACGAGTTCACAAGTTTCAAGGGTACCTACCGTTAGCACCACGAGTCGCTAAGTTGCTCGCGCGAATTCCGACGTTTCCGCTACGTTGATTGTACGGGATTACCGCGAGTGAAAACTCGGGGTACCTCGTGGGACAACTCGCACCGTGAGACAGGGGTTTAACTCTGCACAAGACCAAGAATACTGAGGTTGATGAATGTGGCCCTTGGCCTGACCTTAATCATCAGATTGATCTCTATGCCATTGGTATGTTTAGCCTATGAACCGCTGGGAGACGTCAACAATTGGAACTTTACCGTAAAAACTGGGTCAAGCTGGAACAATTGTTGAATGAGCACCAAGATTGTAGCATGCTGAAAGAGACAAACCCGACTGAAATCCACCTCAGTCCGTGCTTGAGCTGTGACTAATTATGCATCTGAGAACAAGACAAAGGGAATCTAACTGAATATCAATCAAGTGAAAATCTCAATGAAATGGCCCGGGTTTGCAAGGAAGCCACTGTATCATAGATAGGCAAAAAAAGCTGGAGCAACTCAGCGGGTCAGGCAGCATCTCTGGAGCGAAGGAATAGGTGGCGTTTCGGGTCGAGACCCTTCTTCAGCCTGAGAGTCAGGGGAATGGGAAACGAGAGATATAGACAGTGATATAGAGAGATACATATAGAACAAATGAATGAAAGATAAGCATATCTTTCATATGTGACTCTCAGTCTGAAGCAACAAAGGCATGCTGATCTTTCTGAAGCAGGACTGCAATATCGTGTGGATGATAACTCCATTTTAAATAGATATAAGCAGCATCTTAAAATGAAAACCAAAGGATTTTGAGACTCTTATTGAACCTTTCAACCTTACTTCCAAGCTATGATTTTCTATGATTTCTAAACGGGTAAATGCAGTTCATTACACACCATTTGTGTTCAGGACAAGGCAAATGCTATTGAACTACCTTTTCAGAGAAGTCTTGCATCACTGACTTCCAAACAGGGACCCTGGTATAATGACAACAATATCTTCACATGAAATAATTTAGGATGTTAAAGAAAGAATGTAGAAAGACACAGAATGCTGGAGTAACTCAGCGGGAAAGCTAAACTCAGTGGGACATCTCTCCTGCAGGTTCAGATAGAATAAAGATGGAGGCAGGTTGGTTTCGTTAAAGGTGAAGATAGAGCCAGTATTGTCTGTCCGTGCTTCATCAAATCTTTCATGTCTGATCCAGCCACTCGGCGTTCTTGGGAGCTTTGCACGTGTGCACGTCTGTCATTTCGTGGCATTCCTTGCAGCGGACGACACAGCACCAGTGAAACTTACATTCACACTTCGTCACTCTCATGATGCGGGAGGTGTCATAGCCTCGGCCACAGCACATCACTTCACAGCCGTCCATCCCTCGAGAGGTCCTGTTGCACACTCTGCCTGCTGTACCCAGAGACCCTGGCAAACAAGGCATAAATGGCATCAGCTTGGTGACACTGCAAACAGGTAACTAATAGCTGACAGTGACAGGTAACTAATCGCTATCAAAACATGGGGGGGGGGGGACACACAATTTATTGCTGGCCGTGCGCACGTGCATGCGCACACACACACAAACACCTGCACACACATGCGAGGCTTCGGAGGTTTCGGCCGTGGGCCCTGTGGACGGTAACATTGGGAGCTGACCTGGTTAGTGACCGACTCCGAACTCTGGCAACAGCAGCTTTGTCCGCCCCGAATCGCGGGGCTTGAATCGGCCCATTTGCAGGGCCTTTCATCGCCCGGCGCAGCTTAAAATCGGCCGGCGGAGGCTTCAACATCGGGAGCCTCAATCGCCTCGATGCAGCAGTTTGATTTTCAGCCACACTGGCCGATGAAAGGCCCCGCGAACGGGCCGATTCAGACTTTAGAAAGCGTCTGATACCCGCTTGAATCTTTCAAAAGCTACAATGTGATAACTAACACTTAAACAAATAAAACTGAAGTAAATAAAGGCAAACAGAAGAACCAACCTTGGAGGGATGAGAAAGAGAGCGAGAGACAGGGCTTAACAGTGACACCCCCACTGCCTCGCGGAAAGCAGAGATATTAATAGATTTTTTTCCCACCAAATTTCAAAATCCAGATTATAAAACATGGGGGGATTGTCCCCCACCTCTCAAAACATGAGAGGGACGTGTTCCCCCCCCCCCCCCCCCCCCCCCTGCCGGGATTTCCGCCCATGGCAAAAATTCCTCTTCAATGTTTGAGAATACGTTAGAGTCATAGAGTGTTCCACCTACTTGCCCAACTTGCCCACACCAGTCAATGTGTCCCAGCTACACTGGTCCCGTCTGCCTGCGCTTGGTCCATATCCCTCTAAACCTGTCCTATCCATGTACCTGTCTAACTGTTTCTTAAACGTTGGGATAGTCTCAGCCTCAACTACCTCCTCTGGCAGCTTGTTCTATGCACCCACCACCCTTTGTGTGAAATCTTCCCCTTCACCTTAAACCTATGTCCTCTGGCCCTCGATTCATCTACTCTGGGCGAGAGACTCTGTGCATCTACCCGATCTATTCCTCTCATGATTTTATACACCTTTGTAAGATCATCCCTCATCCTCCTGTGCTCCAGGGAATAGAGACCCAGCCTACTCAACCTCTCCCCATAGCTCAGACCCTCTAATCCTGACAACATCCTCGTAAATCTTCGATTCAAGTGCATATTTCAACTTGATTTCAACTTGAATCTTATTCAAGTTCTTACACAAGAATAACTTCTATCAAGAATTCAAGAATGCTGAGATAATTGAACCATGCAAAATGCTATATTTCTACTATTTGAGTAATTTCCTGTATCTGATTAGCATGCAACTGTCTGATATATGATAAGAAACAAAGGTGTCAAACTGTCACTGTTCATTCCATTTGACTGAATGATTAATGGGGCAATTTATCTGCATTCTACATTACAATGTTAACGTTGACAGGTACCCCATTATAAACACTTTACTAAGCGTTATAATTTAGGATGGTAACTTCATTTATGAAGCACCATGTGCAATTGATGATATTGGCCTTTGATTTGTTTTTCTAGAATAACTATAAAAATATCGTTCTTGCTCCGTTTTTTTCCATCCTCCCATGAAGTAATTGGCCCAGTGGGGAGGAATCCTACCCTTCTGATTGCTCTCCTGTTTGAACATAAATCAGGGGCTCACAATATCACAATAAAGATAGGCACAAAATGCTGGAGTAACTCAGCGGGACAGGCGGCATCTCTGGAGAGAAGGAAAGGGTGACATTTCAGGTTGAGACCCTCCTTCAGATAGTCTGAACCAGAAACGTCACCCATTCCTATCCAGAGATGCTGCCTGTTCCGCTGAGTTACTCCAGTGATCTGTGTCTATCTTCGCTGCAAACCAGCATCTGCAGTTCCTTCCTACACACATGGGTTCGCAATAAACTAATTTGCTATTAAAACATCTCAGCGATGTCATGTTTTTCTTCTCCCCAATAATTAATTCTGCTTTCAAAATTAATGAATGAATGGTACTGAGACCATCAGTACCTCCCCGGAAAAGCATTTCAACTGCTTGTGGGCTGCAAATTGAAAATACAAGACCAACAGAAGGTTAGATGAGCTGCACGGTGGTGCAGTAGTAGAGCCTACTGCCTGTCAGCACCAGAGACCAGGGTTCGATCCTCACTACGGATGCTGCCTGTACAGAATTTGTACATTCTCCCCATGACCTGCGTGGGTTTTCTCCGAGATCTTCGGTTTCCTCCCCCACTCTTTGAGTACAGGTTTTTAGTTAATAGGCTTGGTGCAAATGTAAAAATTGTCCCTATTATGTGGAGGATAGTGTTAGTGTACGGGGATCGTTGGTTGGCACGGGCTTGGTGGGCCGAAGGGCCTGTTTCCATGCTGTAGCTCTAAACAAAACTAAAACTGCAAGTTAGATATGGATCTTGCCTGGTGATGGTGCGTATTAGAATGACCTCAACGACAGAGATTAAAATTCCAACATGTTCTGGTTGAGCACAAATTATTTACATATTTATATTTACACATTTAATTAACATTTTCTATAATGTAAGCAAAACATGCTGGAAATGTAATAGGTCATACCACATTTCAGCTTTCAGTATTTGCTACTTTTCTCATAAATCCAGCAGATTTATCATAAAAATTACAATTTTATAGTTCTTATATTCACAGATATATCATGTCCTCAAAGATGCTGCCTGACATGCTAAGCATTTTCTGTTGTTATTTTAGATTTACGGTATCAATGATATTCAACTTGCACCTTGATTGAGTGGAAGATACTGCACAGAAACAAACTCTTCTGCCCACTGAGTCCATGGCAACCGTTGATTACCAGTCTGAAGAAGGGCCTCGACCTGAAATCACCCATTCCTTCTCTCCAGAGATGCTGCCTGACCCGCTGAGTTACTGCAGTTTTTTGAGTCCATCTGTTGCATCCTATATTCTAGTTCTATGTTATTTCACATTTTTCACTCCCGACTCACAAGGGGTAATCTTTACCGGGGACTATTATAGGTACAAATCCGCATGTCTTTGGGACGTGGGAGGAAACCGGAGCACCCAGAGGAAGCCCTCGCAGTCACAAGCAGAAAATGCAAACTCCATGCAGACAGCACCCAAGGTCAGGATTGAACCAATTCTCTGGCACTACGAGGCAAGGGCTCTACCAGCTACACCACTGTGCCACCCAGCAGCTGTCATGCCCACTGCTTGTATTTCATGTTTAAGATAATGTCCTTAACACACCATTTCCTGGTATAAATGCCAGACTTGATAGTATTACTATTTTACAATGCAACATGTCCACGTTCCACAATCAATATCAACTTGATGGATTATCAGGTAATAATGGACAATGAATGTTAGGTCCAGTTTTCAACAAAGGTTAATCTTCAAGCTTTGCAAGTTTTACAAGAATAATGCAGATTTCCTGTCTCATGTTGTTCAGGAACTAAAAGGGGACTGTTTATATGAACTGCCATATTAAAACTTGACTAAATTCCTCTGTTTGGTCTTACTTTCAGCCAGTAAGGTAAATATGCCTATTTGCCAACATTTTTGTGTCGAGGCATTTCTTCAATCTTTTTGGCATCTATTCTGTATCTCAGCACATTCCTTATGATAATGATATGATATGATAAACAGTTTGGCTTGGCAGACATTTGAACAATTTGTTTAGCAATTATTTGATTTAGTTAGTCAGAATTTAGTCAGAATTTAATTGGGAAATGATCAGTTCAGTTTAGTTTATTGAACTGAATATGAGGTACAGTAAAAAGCGTTTGTTGTGTGCTAACCAGTCAGCAGAAAGATGATACATGATTACAATCGAGCCATTTACAGTGTATAGATACATGATAAGGGAATAACCTTAGTTTAGTGTTAAAGAAGGAACTGCAGATGCTGGAGAATCGAGGGTTACACAAAAAGCTGGAGAAACTCAGCGGGTGCAGCAGCATCTAAGGAGCGAGGGAGATAGGCGACGTTTCGGGTCGAGACCCTTCTTCAGACTGGTTTAGTGCAAGGTAAAGCCAGTAATGTGTGATCAAAGAGAGTCTGAGGGAGACAGTAGTTCAGGACTGCATCTAGTTGTGGTAGATTTGTGGTAGTTATTCAGTTGCCACATCAGCGAGGAAGAAATGCAAATTAAAAATATTGCAGATGCTGAAAATCTTAAATAAACGCAGAAAATGCTGAAAAAACTCAGGTAGCGTCTGTGGAAAGAGATTTAATTCTTTCGTTCTGAGACCCTTCATCTGAAAGAGAGAAAGCAAGCAAGTTGGGGAAGGTAATGGATGGAACAAAAGGAATGTGTCTGATAGGATGAAATGATGTAGCCTTTAAGAGGCACCTTATGTATGTGAAGTGTTATTAATAATGTATAGTCTAGGTAATTTAGTTTAGTTTAGTTTAGAGATGCAGTACAGAAACAGGCCCTTCGGCCCACTGAGTCTGCACTGACCAACGATCCCCACACATTAACACTATCCTGCACACACTTGGGACAATTTACATTTATAACAAGCCAATTACCTACTAACCTGTACATCTTTGGAGTGTGGGAGGAAACAGAAGGTCTTGGAGAAAACTCACGCAGGTCACAGGGAGAACGTGCATACTCCGTACAGACAGCACCCGTAGTCTGGATCGAACCCACGTCTCCGTCAGAGCTGTAAGGCAGCAACTCTACCGCTGCGCCATCATGCCCAACTGCCCAAATGTTGTGTAGTTTGGCATACTGGGACAGGTTCTCTTTGAATGTAATCCTCCAAGATTAAGAGCCAAGCTCAAGTCATACAAGATGCATCCTTACGTTCTCTGGCACCACTGAGGAGGCCATTATCTCCAGTATATTTCCTTATACAGTACTTATGGGTGCTGTTGTGATTGAATTTAATGTATTGCACTATTCGTCCATAAGAGTTGGTCTAAAGAAAATGGAGCTTTGCATTTCATCCAATGCTTGTAAATACATCTTTTATTGTACAGACATTTTGTGTTAAACTGGATAGAATGCACTGTGGTATAATGACATTGGAAAATGTATTGGGGAAGTATTTTATCACAATTGATTTGTGCCTGAAGCCAAGAGCTTAAAGATTAATTATTGTAATTAATGTATATTTTGGCAAATTCTTAAAATATTTCCACTGTAGCAATGCAAGATGTTAACTATAAAGGGCTGGGCCCTGCTGGGTATTATCCGTGGTCGAGTAATGATTGTTCAATGACTGAGTTCTGGGCTTTTTTTGAACGAGTCGGGGCATCTAAAGTATCCTATTGGTAAGATTTTGTTGAATTAGTGTCCCGTGGAATGAACAACTGGACTATCTTGATCAGTCAGTAAATAACCACGTACCCTCAGGCTCTGGAAATATTAGACTCCCAAGTGAATGAACACGTGTGAATTTTGGATCTTCTTGTCATGTTCCCTATATTAAAAGATCAATTGAAAAATATAGGAATGAAAAGCATGAGTGTCGGTGAGAAAGCTTCCCTTTTCCCCTGCGTTTTTTATTGAAGACTGTCAACAGAAAGCTTTCAGGAAAACATAAAACCTGATGAATGATGAAACCTGCTGCCCAATTAGGAGAATTAGAGATGAAACAAAGTTCAGAGAAAGGGGTACTGCAACATTCAATTATACAGACCGGTTACCAATTTTGTGGTGGCTTCAGACGTGAACGTGGGGACACTACTTGGGGTATCCTTATTGTATGATGTATGATGTATCGTGACTAAAGATCCAATGATTAGCTGCACTCTGCAGTAGTCACCTCAGCACTGACCAAAGTTGAACTTGGGATCTTTTCTAATTTGCATGGTTTAAATATACATGTCATTTTTTTTTAGAATTGTTTCAATACTAACAGAGCTTCAAAAGACCCACTATTTCTGCCGCTATAATACATTGCAACTGCAAATCGTAAAACAGTGAGAGAAATCCTGCAAGCACAGGTGCAGTGAATCCTATTGCCTTCAGGCTGAACACCATTCAGTGTCAGTGGTAATAAAGCTGACATATATGACTAGCGATCAAGACTCACATCGACAATGCAACATTGACAATGCTACAATGTATGACTAAATAGTCATACAATGTAGAAAATATCTTCAATCAGCAAAGCAGGCATACAGATTGAATGCAAAAGACAGTGGTAATCTCTAGGGTCTGTTAAATGTTTACATATGCATCTTTTGGAACAAGAAAACAAAGCCACATATCCTGTGTAAGAAGAACTGCAGGTGACGGTTTAAACCGAAGACACAAAATGCTGGAGTAACTCAGCGGGACAGGCAGCATCTCTGGAGAGAAGGAATGGGTGACGTTATGGGTGACATATCCTGTCTGATTGGGGTGCTGTCTGGATATGTGAGAGTGTGATTCACTCAAAGTCCTCATAATATTGTTTATTTCTGGCAGTTGCTGGAAAATAACACAAACTGAAATGAAAGGTGTACATAATCCTGTATTGACCGCTACATTGGATGGCCAGTTTAATGCCGTTTTAAGCTCGTTATATAGCTTCTTCCCCTCTGTTATTGGGCCTCTGAATGGTCTTTCCAAGAGATAGGGTACTATCCAATTCACCTCTGGCATAGTGGACTTTGGACTTTGTCTGTGGAACTGATCCGTCACAACCCTGAGAACTATAGTCTGCGCTCTGTATCTTCTCCAATCGTGTATCTATTCTACTAGAGTTTGACTTGATTGATTTGATCCCATCTGTTTGGATGTCATGCATTGTACCTTGATACATGTAACAGTAATAAAGTTAAACTTAAACCTAAAGATACTGATGGAAATGACAGTAAAATGCTGTAAATGGCAATAAAATGCTTTACATGGCAGAGTGGCACAACAGTACAGTTGCTGCCTCACAGCGACAAAGACCTGGGCTCGAGTGCTGTCTGTACAGAGTTTGTACGTTCTCCCTGTGACCACTTGGGTTTTCTCCAGGTGCTCTGGTTTCCTCCCACACTCCAAAGACGTACAGGTTTGCAGGTTAGTTGGCTTTGGTAAGTTGAAAATGATCCCTAGTGTGTTCAAGTTAGTATATGGGGATGATCGCTGGATGCTGCGGACTCTGTATCTCTAAAGACTCAGGTCTAAACAGACATAGCAGTTACCATGTAATTGGGACAGGGCATCCTATGCTATGCTTGCCTAGTTTAGTTTATTGCCACGTACCAAGGTACAGTGAAAAGCTTTTGTTGCGTGCTAACCAGTCAGCGGAAAGACAATACATGATTACAATCGAGCCGTTCACGGTGAATAAGGGAATAACATGAATAATGTTTAGTGCAAGACAAAGCAAGCAAAGTCTGATCAAAGATAGTCGAAGGGTCTCCGATGAGGGAGATATTAGTTCAGGACTGCTCCCTAGTTGTGGTAGGATGGTTTAGTTGTCTGAAAGCAGCTGGGAATAAACCGTTCTTCAATCTAGAGATGTGCGTTTTCACATTTCCAAACCTTTTGCCCGGTGGGAGAGAGAAGGAAAGAAGAAGGAGTGGCCAGGACAGGCCAAGAGTATGAAGTCTGAAGTCAGCTACAATTGTGTACGTCCATGTCAACCATGATGGTTCCCAAGGCCAGCTTTGGCTGCAATGGAAGATATTCTGCTGCTATTGGCCTTGGCGTTGATATGAAGAAGGATCCTTGATTATTTCAGCATTGCCTGCCTTGCTGGTTGCCGATGGGCCTCGATATTGGTGAAGCCATCGCTGAATTGAATGCACCCCATGCACCAAGGATCAATCAGAGCAGTGGCCATGGGCCAAATCTTTTTACTGTAAATCTGTCTGTGGTGCTGTACCTGTAATCATTATTTTGTTTCTTACCAAGCAGCCCCCTTTTAAATTCAATGATTAAGAAGCAACACTAGAAAGTATGGGGGATATTTTACAGACCATTTATAATCTGGACATTTCTAATTCCACAATATTATATTCTCCTTAAATTGCATCACTCAAACATATAGTTTGGAAATATGTCATATAAGACTTGTCACTTCAATGTTCTGCTTGGCATGTAGAATGATGGATATTCAGTCAATGTATAAGATAGTCAGTATATAGAATGCCAGGAGGAACTCAACGATCTGCAGTCTTGATGCTTAGCCAAGACATTGCAAGCTTGTGTTTCAAGAAAATTGGTCATTATTATTTGTTATCATAACGTGAGAATTGTAATGATTTTTGATCTGTCAAAGGTGGGGAGGGGGAGAAATGGGTGCATGCCAGATGTAGAGACAAGGAACTGCAGGTGCCAACTTTTACAAAGAGGACACAAAGTGCTGGAGTTTCTCAGTGGGTCAGGCAGCATTTTTGCAGAACCTGAATAGGCGATGTTTCTTCCAACTGAAGAATGGCCCCGACCTGAAAAGTCACCTATCCATGTTCTCCAGAGATGCTGCGTGGCCTGCTGAGTAACTCCAACACTTTGTGTCTTTTTTTGCAAACCGGCATTTGCAGTTCCTTGTATCTCCTTAAATATATTAGAAAGTGGCCTTAATGTTCAGTAGTGTTGGAACTCAAGTATATATCCACTTAACATTTTATCATTGGGAAATACCAACCAAAATACCACTAAAGAAGATAGATCATGGAAGCAGATGGTGAAAGAGTGTAAAGCTTTGGCAGGATGGCAGAAATCAGCATGAAGCAATCAGACAATTTACAGCAATTCAGGGATATTTGAACGAGTACGCATGGACTTAAAATGAAATGATTTACAACAGTCGGCAGGAGATATTTCAATGCAGTGACAGTTGTGAAATTATTTTTGTGTTCGAGATTGCAGCACAGATAATTAAATTAATGGCTAAAGGGGATAAGACATAAGGAAAATGGTAAATGTGGAAATTTAATTGGAAAAATATCATTTGGATTAGAGATAAATGTCATTATACAGAGGTTGGGCGAAGTGAACTATGCCTGCTGAAATTACCATGTATTCCTGAATCGATCATTTTCATCCAGATTTCACAACAACTAAGGGAAATTCTGTGTTAGAAACATAGAAACATAGAAAAATAGGTGTAGGAGTAGGCCATTCGGCCCTTCGAGCCTGCACCGCCATTCAATGTGATCATGGCTGATCATCCAACTCAGTATCCCGTACCTGCTCCATACCCCCTGATCGCCTTTAGCCACAAGGGCCGCATCTAACTCCCTCTTAAATATAGCCAATGAACTGGCCTCAACTACCTTCTGTGGCAGAAAATTCCAGAGACTCACCACTCTCTGTGTAAAGAATGTTTTCCTCATCTCGGTCCTAAAGGAATTCCCCCTTATCCTTCGACTGTGACCCCTTGTTCTGGACTCCCCCAACATCGGGAACAATCTTCCAGCATCTAGCTTGTCCAACCCCTTAAGAATTTTGTAAGTTTCTATAAGATCCCCCCTCAATTTTCTAAATTCCAGCGAGTACAAGCCAAGTCTATCCAGTCTTTCCTCATATGAAAGTCCTGACATCCCAGGAATCAGTCTGGCGAATCTTCTCTGTACCCCCTCTATGGCAAGAATGTCTTTCCTCAGATTTGGAGACCAAAACTGTACGCAATACTCCAGGTGTGGCCTCACCAAAACCCTGTACAACTGCAGTAGAAACTCCCTGCTCCTATACTCAAATCCTTTTGCTATGAATGCTAACAGACCATTTGCTTTCTTCACTGCCTGCTGCACCTGCATGCCTACTTTCAATGTCTGGTGTACCATGACACCCAGGTCTCGTTGCATCTCCCCTTTTCCTAATCTGCCACCATTCAGATAATAGTCTACCCTCCTGTTTTTGCCACCAAAGTGGATAACCTCAGGAAACGGTCTTTGACCCATTGAGTTACTCCAGCACTTCCTGTCGTTTTTCGTAAACCAATATCTGCAGTTCCTTGTCCCACCATTGAATCTTTAATGTTCTATTTTGTAATTGCAATTTTCTAGATGGATCCTACTTTTGCCGTTTGTTTTATACCCACAATATGTTGTTGCCAGTTAGTGTCAGTTCTTTGCATTGGTGTCCAACAGATCTAACTGTGAAATTTGCTCTTGACATATTGCTGTTTTGTCAGGTCAAATGGAAGGTAGAAAGGAAAAGAAAATCATCAGCAGATGTTGTAGCAGAAACCTTCCACAGACTGTCTTCATTTTCAACACATTTACGGTTATTTGTATGTAATGAAACGAACAGATGTTACAAAAATAGACTCAACACACAGCCTTAAAAACCCATAAATGCCAACACTTTGTGACTCATAAATTGTTCTATGATCTTGGTGTTATGAATTTTGGATCCATGCTTATCCATAATATATTTGAATAAAGTTATGTGCTTTTTAAAAAGCCCGGATACTTTTATTCTAACCAATTATTATCTGTAGTATTGAATGGCTACATTTTCCATGGCGCTGCAAAACATACTGTGTATATTTTAACGTCAATTGCCCTTGGCAACCAAGAACATTATAGAAAAAGGAAAAAAAAACTGAAAAGTGCTTTCTAATGAAGTAAGATTTTCCTGCCTATCATTAGCTTGCAGTGACGTCCTGGCACCCATGACAGGAGATTGTAATACATTCTGATAAATGACCACATGGACGTTAAAGAACGCAAGTGAGTGCCAACAAAAAGTGTCAGTGAAACAAAAGCACAGACTTGCAAGATTTTATGCAAACATTTCCAGAGAACACCAATGTTTGCTTTAGGACTGTAAAATTTGCAGAGATGATTGAACACTGTAGCTTTGCCAAGAATTATATAGACGTAACCTAGTGCTAGAATACTGCTCCTCCTGTCAAACAATTACCACCCACAGTTGTTCAAGGCAAAAAACTGCATTAATGTTACAAACTCATTTCCTATTTCTCATATTTAATATTCAAAATATGTTTTGCAGTATGTTGGAGCAATAGGATATTAAAGTAAGTTAATGAGACCTGCCCACAAATATCATCCGTGGTCACACCAAGCCCAAGCAGCATAGACCTGCCCACAACTACTGTCCATGCTCACACCAAGCACATATGGATCAGGATTGAAGAGGACCTATTCCCCTGTCTCAGAGCATCCTGGAATCTGGAGACAAAGTGTAGCAGTAGCAGGGCATCCAGTGGCATCCTGAAGAAGTCCTGCTCTGGAGATCCCCCTCAAAGTACTGATAGGCAACAAAGGCTTTTCGCCGGCTTTGCTAGTAATCAAAACTGCTAAAGGTTTTTAAAAGTCCATGCCTGTCTCCAGACAAGGCATATAATAATAATTACAACCAATCTATTAAACTGAAGTGGTAAAAAACACAGGAACATATTTCCCTCTTTGTTTCTCTATCCTCCAATCCTCACTAATATCCTGATGGATCCTGTATCAGGGTAGCTGGGGATTCTGCATTCTCAATAAAATGGAGCTCCACTGCTGTAGACGAGTAAGGGTTTCTGAAGGGGTCTCAACCCGAGATGTCACCTATTCCTTTTCTCCAGAGATACTGACTGACCCACTGAGTTACTCCAGCGTTTTGTGTCTATCTTCGGTTTAAACCGGACTCTGCCCAAACTTCCTTCCCACACATTCTGTCTACTGAGTGGCAGTACAGACCCACTGGCCTGGTGCTCAAATGTGCAGACCAGCAGGGTCTGAAATTGCTGCCTCACTACCCCTGGATTTAACCATATAACCATATAACCATATAACAATTACAGCACGGAAACAGGCCATCTCGGCCCTTCCAGTCTGTGCTGAACACTTATTCTCCCCTAGTCCCATCTACCTGCACTCAGACCATACCCCTCCATTCCCTTCCCGTCCATATACCTATCCAATTTATTTTTAAATGATAAAATCAAACCTGCCTCCACCACTTCCACTGGAAGCTCATTCCACACAGCCACCACTCTCTGAGTAAAGAGGTTCCCCCTCATGTTACCCCTAAACTTCTGTCCTTTCATTCTCAAATCATGTCCTCTTGTTTGAATCTTCCCTACCCTCAATGGAAAAGCTTATCCACGTCAACTCTGTCTGTCCCTCTCATCATTTTAAAGACCTCTATCAAGTCCCCCCTTAACCTTCTGCACGCCAAAGAATAAAGACCTAACTTGTTCAACCTTTCTTTGTAACTTAGTTGCTGGAACCCAGGCAACATGCTAGTAAATCTCCTCTGTACTCTCTCTATTTTGTTGATATCTTTCCTATAATTTGGCGACCAAAATTGTACACCATACTCCAGAATTGGCCTCACCAATGCCTTGTACAATTAACTGTACTCTTTAGAACTGTTGGTATCAACCCATTTACCAGGAAAATCCCATACATAATATAATTCATCAAGGAAACCCTGCTATTGCATCTCGCCAAGTTCAATCCTTATCCAGGATGCCCAAAGGATTAAGTTCATAAATGGGATATCCTCATTAATATGAGTACACTATGCAATTATTGAATCTAAACTATTATCATGGCAAATATTATATAAAATCATTTTATTTTTGAGCTAGGGTGCGGATGATCGATGAGCTCGATCATCTCGGTGGACCCGATGGGCCGAAGGGCCTGTTTCCAGGTTGTACTTCTAAACATTAACACAAACTACGTTGTGCGACTATCATTCCACCATCAAAGTTCAACTCTTCCCTGTTTAACTTAAATGCTCAGAAATCTCTTAATAAGACATCATATTTTGGAAGTTAACGTTTTTATAAAAACAGGCACAAGGATGTCAAAAAGGCTATGATGTGAGGCTAAGGAGTTGTATAATGCATCTGTAACATGCATTGTATAGCATGCAGTGTTCATTTTCTGCCCTGATTGAATTCTTTCCTTTAACCATCATGAGCACTGGTTTGTTAGCTTTCTTCTTTTAAGAATGACAAAACTGACATTTATTGGAGCAAAAAAAACGGCAGTGCCGCTCCCAACATATCTCTGTCTGCTCAATTATTGCTGAATAATTCTGAAAGTTAGTTGTGCAGAGGTATAGATCTTTTGTTAAATGCTGTACTAAGCTGATGACTGTTGATAACAATTTACTGCTAACTTTACTGCCTGTTTCCATTCTTGCATCATTTTATCATTCATCCATCTGTGCAAGCTGACCCATTTACTGATGCCCGGCTAAGTGCTGCTGTACCTTTAGCATTTTCATGCTTTTTTTCAAATGGCGCAGTGGTTTTATCTCTCCTGATTCCCCAGTCTCACAAACTAGAGATGAATCTTTATTCCTTCAGTTATGCTGTGTGAAGATACAGTTGCATTCTGGTTATGTGACTAGCCCAGTGATTCAGGATCTAGCCTGCCATGCAGTTGTGCGACTTAAATACAATGAATTAAATATTTTAAATGTGATCTGGAATGAAAACGTCAGTAGCGGTAACAATCAACTACCCGTTTGTTGCAGGTTAACATCCCGTTCATTAATCTACTTTACAGAAAGGAATTGTGAACCCAGAGCTCCAGTTTAGTTTAGGGATACAGCATGGATTCAGGCCCTTCAGCCCACCGAGTCCACATTCTATGCTACCCCACTTTCTCAGATAACCTTTAACTACTGTCCGAAATGACCTTCCAAATCATTAATTCATGATCAATTAAGGATGGCAACAAATGGTGGCCTTATTTGTCATATCCACTTTCTAGTGATGAATGATAAACAAAAAGATTGGCCTTTTGATCATTCCCAACCTCAGCTCCCAAAATCTCTTCAGCTATTTCTCCTGTTTAAAGACATTCTTAAAATGCTCCGTCCGTGTGACCAAGGTTTTGGTCACTCACCCTTACACCTTGTACGTGACCAGGTGTGGACCTTTGTGACCAGGTGTAAACTTTTGTTTGATAATATTCCTGTGAACTGCCTTAGATGTTTTGCTAGTTTATACATGCTGTGTACATGCATGCGAGGTGTTTTGTAAAGAATGGTTTCTCCCTGTTGCTACTTCCCACCAACGTCCCTTCACCTTGGTTAGATTCAGCAAACTTTAGATGCAGTTTGCAGCTCCACTTGCGTCACGCAGCAGTCTTTCTTGATCTTATCTCAGAATACATGTAACGCAACAGCATTGTTTTTCCCATTTAATACTCTGAAATGTAACTGGGATTACGGCTAAAATAAGCCGTCAGCTTGTATCTCAATTAGAATGGAATGGTCTGAATTATTTTATTCCACTGTGGGGTGGCACAGTGGTGACACTGTTAAGCTGTTGCCCCATAGGGCTAAAGATTCGGGTTTGATCCTGCACTCTGTGTGGGGTCTGCATGTTCACCCTGCGTGGATTTCTCTCTGGCTTCCCCCCCCACGCCCCAAAGACATGCGGGTTTGTAGGTTAATTGCCCCTAGTGGACGACAAAGTGGGATAACACAAAACTAGTGTGTAAACAGCTGACTGACGGTCAACATGTACTCAGTGGGCCGAAGGGCCTGTTTCCATGCTGTACCTTTAATAAACTTAAAACTAGAAAAAAGCACTGGATTTAAAAAACTAGAGAAATAAAGTGACTACAAATCAGTTCCCAATACGGACAGCCAACCTATTAATTACGATGAAAATGAACCACAATTTAAATAGTGGATGGACAAATTACCTGCTTCTCTGTCCATCACACAGTAGTCTGGAGAGCTCTCAAAATACACCAGGTCATTCTTTGTTGGCTTTTTAAAGTTCTTATTTGCTACTGTAAAACCAGTGCCGTCTTGGTTCATGATCACCTGGATGGCTCCGTTGTATTTTCTCCGGAGGTAGTTGCCAGTTTTTTGGAAGTCTGCCATGGCAAGCCAGCAGGTTCGCAATGTACATGATCCACTAACACCATGGCACTTACATTCAAGCTTCAGGAATCGTATTACAGCCTAGCAGAAAAAGAATAGAGTGTCTTCAGAACCACACCAATAACTTCACTTTGACATCAACATCGCAGCAATACTCCACCAATAATATTGATCCTGAATGAACCAGGGTCACTACTGAGTAGGATTAGATGGTCCCGAGATTTAGAGAAGGGCTAACAAGGTTGATCTGAAGTGCTCTTTCATTTAGTTGGAGAGTTCAGTGGACATGTAGCAATGTTACAAAATTTTGAGATTTTAAAAATCATGCTGCAATTTATCCCATCAGATAAAGCATAAAAAGAAGTTTAATTTGACACCTAATTCACTTTCATATCTTCAGTATTAAGAAAGTTATGGCCATTTTCATACTCGGAAATTAGCATCTTGTTCCCCATTGCCTTTCAATTGACTTAACTCAAAAGCTGTGATCTGGATCAGTTAAAAGCCCATAACTTTCTTAAAAATTAATAGAACTCAATGAAATTTTCACTTATTATAGATTGAAGCATTCTGAAACAAATATGAAACAAGCTTACTTGGATTACCTGAAATTAAAGCATATAATTAGTTAGTTATCTAATTGTAGCTAATTACAAAATTCAATGAGTAGATCTAAACATCTATCCATTTCTTAAGAAAAGATAAACTTTTTTTAAATTGCCTAAGTGTCCAAATAACATTCACACAATAATCCACAATATAACATAATTTTTAAATCTCATTTTCATGAATTTCTGGGCCAAATGGAAGGAATTTAGTGTTTGATTCCTGTAAATTAATGGCCATTTAAATGAACTAGCGAGTGGGTTTTAGTGGAATGCGGTGGATTGGAACGTTGCGGTTAGCAGTGAAGTCGGGAGGAAAAATACTGTTTGTTCATACATTTTTTTTGGACCCCATTTCGCAACATGAAAATATTATTAATGCCTCCCGAAAAACCAACTTTTAATATAAAAATAAACTATTTACCTTTTTTTCTCCCCGACGCAAAATCCTTCCGGTTGTCAGTTCTCACGGCTTTTGAAGGTGATTTTTAAATTACTCTAGTTAACAAATAATTTAGAGTAATTTAAAAATACCTTCATTGATGAAATGTCGGAGCGATTTTTCTTCCACAACGAAATCGCCCGACATTCATCGTTTTTCCCTGCCTGTGGAAAAACGGACCTTTAAGCCCGCCCCCCTCTGAAAGGCGCCAAAGTCGCACACACGGGGAGCGGCAGAACTGCAGCGCTGCTCAAGGTAAGTTTTGTAACATACCTAGGACATGGTTTCAAGAAAGGGATCAGTAATTTTAGTTTAGTTTATTGTCACGTGTACCGAGGTACAGTAAAACGTTCTTGTTGCGTGCTGTCCAGTTAGCAGAAAGCCAATACTCGATTACAATCGAGCTGTCCACACTGCACAGATACATGATAAAGGAAATAACGTGAATATCCTCATACTTTTATGGGTTGGAAAGAACTGCAGATGCTGGTTTAAATCGAAGATAGACACAAAAGGCTTAAGTAACTCAACAGGACAGGCAGCATCCCTGGAGAGAAGGAATGGGTGACATTTTGGGTCGAGACAGTGCTTCAGACTGGTGTCAGTGGAAAGAGATCCTACTCCCCTGATATCAGTCTGAAGAATGGTCTCGACCCGAAACGTCACCCATTCCTGCTTTTACTCCTGCTTTTGTTTTTTTCCTGGTTTAGTCAAAGCACTTTGTTTGCATGAAAATAGAAGTGTTCTACTCTTCACCATTCGTTTGTTGCTCTGAACCTGGACATCTTTGATGTTGAATTTCAGTGTCTGACATGAGGGAAGGAAAGCATAACAGTCCAACATGTTAAAAACTTCCATGCTAACACCATTAACACCAAAAGCAAAAGTGTTTTTTTTTCTCACTTTTCAGGTTTAAGAAGTAGAAGCGCTTCCTAATCCTGACTAAAAAGTGCCAATTCCACACTTACAATAAAATGCAGAATAGGAATGAACCCACCTTTCTCCCAGCTCGATTATTGTGCAGGTTCATCAGTGCCCTGGCATCCTTCCCTTTCTTTTCCTTAGCATCCACAAATGCTTTAGCAAAACTAATACCATAGTCAATGTTATCACTGCATCCTCCCCAGTCGAAGGTTCCCTTGTTGTCCTTAGAGATGCCGCTTTTTTGGGGGTCGCAGGAACAGGAGCTGAGTTCTCCTTGACTACAGGCTCTTGTTATGGCAAACACCACCCCAGCAGAAGAGATGGCATAAACAAAGGCAGATTCTCTGCTACCTGTGCAGGACAACAAAGGGCAAATGATCAACATGTATTTTAAAGATCACAAAGTCCACATTAACCATGGAGAATATGGCTTCCATATTGGAATCCTTGCAACAAACATCCTTTTACAACAATGACAAATACTCTTATCTCCAACAGAAACATTGCTCTTTGATTTGAATATATTTATTAGCTGTCAGCTCACAGGACATGATACAAATAATATTATACTAATAAATTATCTTCATTGTCTGGAGTAACCTTATGGTGTCAAAATAGTGTCCATATAGTGTCAATTATAGTGTCCGTATAGTGTCAATTATAGTGTCAAAATAGTAATGTAAAAGTATTAATATGCAATAGCCATCAAAATTAAATTTACTGTGTAAATCACAATTCTGAAAAAACTTAATTACCTGTACCAAGCATTGATGGAAGCTCTAGTACATTACACAGGAGCAGCCTTGGCTTGTAAGAAGGCAAACCCCTCATTGATTTGACTCGCTGAACGCCTAAATTACCTTATTGACTTACATCTAACTTCCAGTCTGACAAGTTCTTATTTCATATATAATGTAGTTTGGGGGATCAGAAGTCCTGAAAGGTTTGTATCGTCCCTGTATTAGGGGCTTAACCCTGATCAATGTACTGCTGAGATGGCTTTTGTATTGATTATCAAAAGTAACATCTTTAGTGCCATTTTCTGAGGTTTCTACGTGACCTGTGGATCATTTCATGCCCTTCACATGGCCTTGTTACCTCAGTTCCAACTGTCATGCCCCTTGAACTTTTCCACATTTTGTCACGTTACAACCACAAACGTAAATGTATTTTATTGGGATTTTATGTGATAGACCGACACAAAGTGGCGCATAATTGTGAAGTGGAAGGAAAATGATACATGGTTTCCAAATTTTATTACAAATATAAAACTGAAAAGTATTCAGCCCCCCTGAGTCAATACTTTGTGGAACCACCTTTCGCTGCAATTACAGCTGCAAGTCTATTGGGGTATGTCTCTACCAGCTTTGCACATTCTTCTTTGCAAAATAGCTCAAGCTCAGTCAGATTAGATGGAGAGCGTCTGTGAACAACAATTTTCAAGTCTTGCCAGAGATTCTCAATAGGATTTAGGTCTGGACTTTATCTGGGCCATTCTGACACATGAATATGCTTTGTTCTAAACCATTCCATTGTAGCTCTGGCTGTATGTTTAGGGTCGTTGTCCTGCTGGAAGGTGAACCTTCGCCCCAGTCTCAAGTCTTTTGCAGACTCTAACAGGTTTTCTTCCAAAAATACCTTGTATTTGGCTCCATCCATCTTCCCATCAACTCTGACCAGCTTTCCTGTCCCTGCTGAAGAAAAGCATCCCCACAGCATGATGCTGCCACCACCATGTTTCACAGTGGGGATGGTGTGTTCAGGGTGATGTGCAGTGTTAGTTTTCCGCTACACATAACATTTTGCATTTAGGCCAAAAACTTCAATTTTGGTCTCATCAGACCAGAGCACCTTCCTCCACATGTTTGCTGTGTCCCCCACATGGCTTGTGGCAAACTGCAAACGGGACTTCTTATGGCTTTGTTTCAACAATGGCTTTCTTCTTGCCACTCTTCCATAAAGGCCCAATTTGTGGAGTGCACGACTAATAGTTGTCCTGTGGACAGATTCTCCCACCTGAGCTGTGGATCTCTGCAGCTCCTCTAGAGTTACCATGGGCCTCTTGGCTGCTTCTCAGATCAATGCTCTCCTTGCCCGGCCTGTCAGTTTAGGTGGACAGCCATGTCTTGGTAGGTTTGCAGTTGTGCCATACTCTTTCCATTTTCGGATGATGGATTGAACAGTGCTCCGTGAGATGTTCAAAGCTTGGGATATTTTTTTATAACCTAACCCTGCTTTAAACTTCTCCACAACTTTATCCCTGACCTGTCTGGTGTGTTCCTTGGGCTTCATGATGCTGTTTGTTCACTAATGTTCTCTAACAAACCTCTGAGGCCTTCACAGAACAGCTGTATTTATACTGAGATTAGATTACACACAAGTGGACTCTATTTACTAATTAGGTGACTTCTGAAGGCAATTGGTTGCACTGGGTTTTATTTAGGGGCATCAAAGTAAAGGGGGCTGAATACTTTTGCACGCCACACTTTTCAGTTTTTTATTTGTAAAAATATTTGAAAACCATGTATCATTTTCCTTCCACTTCATAATTATGCGCCACTTTGTGTTGGTCTATCACATAAAGTCCCAATAAAATACATTTACATTTGTGGTTGTAATGTGACAAAATGTGGAAAAGTTCAAGGGGTATGAAAACTTTTGCAAGCCACTGTATGTTGCTCCTCCTCTGCTGCTACAAACTCCATCCCCACACCTCAATGTTTCCCCTTTCTTCAGACGATGTTGTCCCACCCAACCAAGGCAAGATAGTTGTCTTACGCTACCAACTCCTTGAACATGCTTCAGACTTTTCTCGCTATTTCTACGACTCGATGTGGGATGAGTTGAGCCTGTTGTTGCAATGTTATAAATGTTAATGAAATATCATAACATTCACATTCAGCAATATTGTATGAAAGTTATGAAAAACATACAGATTCTGGAAATCTGTAATCAACGTGAAAATTTGTGAATATGCAGACAATCGGGCAGCATCCATGGAAGCACCTGATGGAATATTATCAACCTGAAATGTTGGTCCTGTCTCTCTCATCATGGATGCTGCCTAACCTGCCGAATATGTCCAGAATTCACCATCTTCACTGGGCATGTTGAAATGTTCTCAATGCAGCTCAGATTCTAATTTGATTAAAAGTCGAACATCATTAATTAAAGCAAAGGATGTGGAATTACTCAGCCAGTTAGGCAGCACTTGAGGAGAAAGAAACATGTTTAACATGATGAGCAACCATCAGACAATCTTTGATATAAATCTGTTGCAGAATTGGAGCTAAACACATAACAAGCATGCATGTTTATAGAAAAGACCAAGACATTTGAACCACCTTTACGCCACAAAGAAATCATATATTGGTGCTTGGAAAGGGGAGGACATGGATAGAGAAGTGGTTGGCAGACAGAATACAAAGAGTAGGTATTAACGGGTCCCTTTCAGAATGGCAGGCAGTGACTAGTGGGGTATCGCACGGCTCGGTGCTGGGACCGCAGCTATTTACAATATACATCAATAATTTGGATGAAGGGATTCAAAGTAACATTAGCAAATTTGCAGATGACACAAAGCTGGGGGGCAGTGTGAACTGTGTAGAGGATGCTATGGGAATGGCAGAAGAGTTACACAAGGAAATGGCAAAAGAGTTGAACAGGTACTTCGGATCTGTCTTCACTAAGGAGGACACAAACAATCTCCCAGATGTACTGGAGGACAGAGGATCTAAGGGGGTAGAGGAACTGTAAGAAATGTTCATTAAAATAAAACTGACTCCAAAAGCAGACTGGATTATCTTTGGAACAACGGAAGATAGCCCTGAATTAAATGTGTTTCAAAAGAATCTATTGGAATATGGCTTATAACTGGAAAAAAGCTAATGTTAAAATTCTGGAAAAATACTCCTATACCAACAGTTAATGTGTGGATTTCAACTATATTTGAAACACTATATCTGGAAGATATGAGACTCCGACTAGCAGGAAAATCGGATTGTTTCTATAAGACGTGGTCTCCATTTATAGATTTACTTCAAGGATAAGGTGCAAGAATACCTCAAAAAAGTACCGGTGTCGGGTCTTGGTAAAGGGGGAAGAAGAAGTGTCAAGTTGGTAGATTCCTTTTGCGCGATGTTTATAATAAAGTAACTGGCTTTTCTTTTTTCCTTCTCTATCTTTCCCTTTTTTTCTACTCTCCAAGGTCTACATCTTAATCTCCTTTCTCTAACTCTTCGCCCAAGGGCTCCCTTTCCCTCTGCCACGCCTTTTCACTTTCACAACTCCTTTACACTCTTCTACTCTCTCTGTTGTTATTTTTCTGTCTTTTTTCTTTTTTTCTAAGGCCTTAAAAAATTAATGGGGTACAATGATTGTAATAATATACATGGGATGTACACGGATGTAACGTACGGTACCTCTAATAAATAAAGATATTTTAAAAATGTTTTAAAAAGAAATGTCCTTTAGTATTGGTAGGATAATGGGACTGAAGGATGATAAATCCCGTGGGAGGTGGCTCTAGAAATAGTGGATGCATTGGTGATCATTTTCCAATCTTCAATAGATTCAGGATCAGTTCATGTGGATTGGAGGATAGCTAATGTTATCCCACTTTTCAAGAAAGGAGCGAGAGTGAAAACAGGGAATTACAGATCAGTTACCCTGACTTCAGTGGTGGGAAAGATGCTGGAGTCAATTATTAAAGAGGTAATAATGGAGCATTTGGATAGTAGTAAAAGGATTACTCAAAGTCAACATGGATTTATGAAAGGGAAATCATGCTTGACCAATCTTGTGAAATTTTGTGAGGATGTGACAAGTAAAATGGATGAAGGGGTGCCAGTGGATGTAGTGTATCTAGACTTTCAGCAGGCCTTCGATAAGGTCCCGCACGGGAGAATGGTGACTAAAATTAGAGCACATGGTATTGGGGGTAGGGTGTTGACATGGATAGAAAATTGGTTGGCAGACCGGAAGCAAAGAGTAGGAGTGAACAGGTCCTTTTCAGAATGGCAGGCAGTGGCGAGTGGAGTGCCGCAAGGCTCGGTGTTGGGGCCGCAACTGTTTACCATGTATATTAATGATTTGGAAGAGGGAATTAGGAGCAACACTAGCAAGTTTGCAGATGACACAAAGCTGGGTGGCAGTGTGAACTGTGAAGAGGATGTTAGGAGGTTGCAGGGTGACCTGGACAGGTTGAGTGAGTGGGCAGATGCAGTATAATATAGATAAATATAGGTCTGAAGAAGGGTCTCGACCCGAAACGTTGCCTATCTCCTTCGCTCCTTAGATGCTGCTGCACCCGCTGAGTTTCTCCAGCTTTTTGTGTAACCCTCGATTCTCCAGCATCTGCAGTTCCTTCTTTAACAACATAATATAGATAAATGTGAGGTTATCCACTTTGGCAGGAAAAACAATGGGGTAGATTATTATCTCAATGGGGTTAGGTTAGGTAAGGTGGTGGTACACCGAGACCTGGGCATCCTTGTACACCGGTCACTGAAAGTTGGTGTGCAGGTACAGCAGGCAGTGAAGAAAGCTAATGGAATGTTGGCCTTCATAACAAGAGGATTTCAGTATAGGAGTAAAGAGGTTTTTCTGCAGTTGTATAGGGCTCTGGTGAGACCACATCTGGAGTATTGTGTACAGTTCTGGTCTCCTAATTTGAGGAAGAACATCCTTGTGATTGAGGCAGTGCAGCGTAGGTTCACGAGGTTGATCCCTGGGATGGCAGAACTGTCATATGAGGAAAGATTGAAAAGACTAGGCTTGTATTCACTGGAGTTTAGAAGGATGAGGGGGATCTTATAGAAACATATACAATTATAAAAGGACTGGACAAGCTAGATGCAGGAAAAATGTTCCCAATGTTGGGCAAGTCCAGAACCAGGGGCCACAGTCTTAGAATAAAGGGGCGGTCATTTAAGACTGAGGTGAGAAAAAACAGAGAGTTGTGAATTTATGGAATTCCCTGCCACAGAGGGCAGTGGAGGCCGAATCATTGGATGGATTTAAGAGAGTTAGATAGAGCTCTAGGGGCTAGAGGAGTCAAGGGATATGGGGAGAAGGCAGGCACGGGTTTATTGATAGCAGATGATCAGCCATGATCACAATAAATGGCGGTGCTGGCTTGAAGGGCCGAATGGCCTCCTCCTGCACCTATTTTCTATGTTTCTATGTGGAAAGCAGGATGATTTGGACAGGTTGGGGGAGTGGGCAGATGCATGGCAGATGAAGTTTAATGCGGATAAATGTGAGGTTATCCACTTTGGTAGCAAAAACAGGAAGGCAGATTACTATCTAAATGGCGTCAAGTTGGGAAAAGGGGAAGTACAACGGGATCTGGGGGTCCTTGTACATCAGTCTATGAAAGTAAGCATGCAGGTACAGCAGGCAGTGAAGAAAGTGAATGGCATGTTGGTCTTTATAACAAGAGGAATCGAATATAGAAGCACAGAGGTCCTTCTGCAGTTGTACAGAGCCCTATTGAGACCACACCTGGAGTATTGTGTGCAGTTTTGGTCCCATAATTTGAGGAAGGACATTCTTGCTGTTGAGGGAGTGCAGCGTAGGTTTACAAGGTTAATTCCCGGGATGGCAGGACTGTAATATGTTGATAGAATGAAGCAGCTGGGCTTGTACACTCTGGAGTTTAAAAGGATGAGAGGGGATCTCATTGAAACATATAAGATTGTTAAGGGGTACACTAGAGGCAGGAAACATGTTCCCGATGTTGCTGGTGTCCAGAACCAGTGGCCACAGTTTAAGAATAAGGAGTAAGCCATTTAGAAAGGAGACGAGGAAACACTTTTTCTCACAGAGATTGGTGAGTCTGTGGAATTCTCTGCCTCAGAGGGCAGTAGAGGCTGGTTCTCTCGATACTTTTAAGAGAGAGCTAGATAGCGCTCTTAAAAATAGCGGAGTCAGGGGATATGGGGAGAAGGCAGGAATGGGGTACTGATTGGGGATGATCAGCCATGATTACATTGAATGGCGGTGCTGGATCGAAGGGCCAAACGGCCTACTCCTGCACCTATTGTTCCAGCAAATAAGTTACAGAGAAAGGTTGAACAAGTTGGGTCTTTATTCTTTGGAGCGCAGAAGTTTAAGGGGGGACTTGATTGAGGTCTTTAAAATGATGAAAGGGATAGACAGAGTTGACGTGGATAAGCTTTTCCCATTGAGGGTAGGGAAGATTCAAACAAGAGGGCATGACATGAGAATTAAGGGACAGAAGTTTAGGGGTAACATGAGGGGGAACGTCTTTACTCAGAGAGTGGTGGTAGGTGGAATGATCTTCCAGCAGAAGTGGTGGAGGCAGGATTGATTTTAACATTTAAAAGTAAAGTGGATAGGTATATGGACGGGAAGGGAATGGAGGGGTATGGTCTGAGGGCAGGTAGATGGGACTAGGGGAAAATAAATGGTTGGCACGGACTGGAAGGGCCGAGAGGGCCTGTTTCCGTGCTGTAATCGTTATATGGTTATTATATGTTATATGGTTATTGTCCATTGTCTATTGTCTATTGTCATCTTATGGCTTTTTAATGCAAATCTGCATGAGAGTACCAGGTGCTTAGAGATAAACCACCTGGTGACACATATATGCATTTTATAATCAATACCATACAGAGCACATACTGTTGGTTTATACATTCATACCATTGCCTGTCTGAACTCTCTAGAAAAAATAATGTTGCATCATGTGAATAGAAATTTGGACACGTAAAGACATGCTGGTTGTAAGGTTAGCCATCCTGACACACAGCTAACAATGTAACTTTGGTCAGGCAGCTCATCATTATTCCTGAGAAAGACACAAAATGTTGGAGGAACTCAGCAGGACAGGCAGCATCCCTGGAGAGAAGGAATTGCATTGATTCACTTATAGCAAAGCAAAAGATACATTACAGAAAAAAGTCAGCTGTGGGTTCTGTATTTCACTTACTTCTAAGCATGACTCTACCAAAGAGGGTGTGGTCTCTGTCCAGCGTGTTACAGTTCCAGCGGTGGTGGCGGAACTGCTGTTGGCATTCTGCGATCCACTCTTTGGCTCCATCTCCGATCGACTGCATTGTATCAGGGTGCTTGTGGCACAGTTGTCGCTGTCTGCTCACCAAACCTGGGATGTTGTCACAAATCACCCGGGTTCCAAGGGCACCCATGTACCTAAGATAGACACAAAAAGCTGGAGTAACTCAACGGGTCAGACAGCATCTCTGGAGAAAAGGAATAGGTGATGTTTCTGGCCGAGACCAATCGTCAGACTTCCTACCATGCACAGGCTAGAATTGGTAAAAAAAAATAACCAGACGCTGCCATATTCAACATACTTCAAATAATGTTCAATGATGGCAAACTTATATGTATCTCTCCTTCCCCACGTTTCCACCCCATTCCCATACAATCCTCTTTTCCCTTTCTCTTCCCCATTCCCTCACTTTCCAATGAATGGAAGGTAGTCGACTCACAAAGCATCAAGTCCTAGTTATTAATGGAGTTATTCTCAGAATTGGCAAAGCTGCCTGACCCGCTGAGTTCCTCCAGCACTTTGTTTTTGCTCAAGATTCCAGCATCTTCAGTTCTTTCTGCCTCCGGCTTTGTCGTTGGGTTTGTACTTCCAGGAAGACCTCCTATATATACCTTGTGCAAAGTACCTTGCTTGAAACTGAAGGATAGCGATAGCTATTTGTATATCATTCTTGATAAGGACAAGCCAGCTAATCATCCCAAAGATCTCACAACTCTATGCAGCTACACCATTTTGTAGTGACCAAAATTATCCATCCTAAACATTTGCTCCCCAGGAAGGGAATGCTACTCCATTAATTTCCAGTTTTAGTTGAGAAATGCGCTTTATTCCCCATTTTATCCAGATTTTGAAATAAAATCTAATGAATTACTGAACATTAAACTCAATGACTGATATGACATTTGGGATCAATTGAGCAATCCTTGCGTAGCCACTGTTCCGCACCTCTATCATCTAGCTGACTGCGAGGATCTTGGTTTGCTGCCCTTCTTGTGTAGGAATATATAGACTACACAGAATTAAGTTCTGCTGCTTTAGGATGTTAGTTAACACTGGGGCACAAGGGTTCTTGAAGAACATGATATTAACAACACCTATGGAGCTGTTCAATGTAGACTTCCCTCATTAGATCTTCTCTCCTTGCCAAGTCACCCTGTTAACCAGTAGACCTTCAAAATAAACAAATGTTGTTGTTTCCTAGAAATGAACAGTGATGATTGGTTTTGATCGAATTATTGGCAATGAATCTGCAGACATGGACATTTGTACATGATGTATTCTTAGTTGAGCTAAAACGTTACTACTTAAGATCCAACCTAGTTGACAAGACATCACATCAGCATTTTAAATTCTGGTAATGTGAATTTTAATCTAGTGACCCCTCAGATATAGAGTAAATAAACATCTTTAGAGAAGCACACTAGAAGAGCATGGTATAGTTTTGGACGCCTAAAATCCCTCGCAGATAATGCAAGTCTCAGACTGGCGTCAATAGAGTAGGAAGGAACTGCAGATGCTGTTTTACACCGAAAATAGACACAAAATGTTGGGGTAACTCAGCGGGACTGACAGCATCTCTGGAGAGAAGGAGTGGGTGACGTTTCGGGTCGAGACCCTTCTTCAGTTTGAACTATAATTAATATTTTTAAGACTATCGTTATAAAAATAAGTGTGAGCTTTGTTGCGCTTACGCTAAATAAAATCCGGGTAAGGATGCAAGCCGCCGTGACTTCTATTAACATCCATGGCTAAAATGAAGGCGAATGTTACCGCTCATTCAGTAACTATGTCATTTCTAGGCTTCTATGCGAAATTGTCCCTTCTCTCGATGACAGGAAATGAATGATAATGTGAGGGGTTTTAGTTCACAAATGTGGTGATTCGAACAGCACTTTCAGTGCAGAGATCATAGAAGACGTTATGATTCTACTGTGCCGCAAAAACTACGTTTTAGTCAGCGCCCTGAGAACGTTTAGAAGCAGACGGGGGTGGGTGGACTGGGGAAAGTTGTGTAAGAAGGAACTGCAGGTGCTGCTTTAACCCGAAGACAGACACAAAATGCTGGAGTAACTCAGCGGGATAGGCAGCATCTCTGGAGAGAAGGAATGGGTGATTCTCTTCACCCAGAGCTGCCTTGTCTCCAGAGATGCTGCCTGTCCCGCTGAGTTACTCCAGCACGACTTCAACCAGCATCTGCTGCCCTGTCCTACACGTTTGGTGGTACTCGCTGCTGCTGCTGCTGCCCGGCTGAGAGACTTACCACCATGTCGAGTGGACTCGAGGTGCGACCCACAACACGATCAGAGGCAGGGACAGCCAGGATGTGGAGTTCATATTAAAGATGCTTCGATGCGGATCGTAATCAGATCGGCCACAGTCTGCGGGGAAAATGCCATTGGTTGGTGCTTTCAGATTGTCAGATGCCGGTACCCGAGACCGGGTGGCTGGCTCTTCAACTGTCCCCGACCCTCAGCAATATTGGCCTGGAGTAGAAGGTGGCTTTGCCGGACCCCGCCTTGTGGGCATCCCGTGGTCGGGTCACCTTGTCCTCCGCGGCACTGGTCCAGCTGACACTGGACTCTCAGTGCTCGCCCTGCAGAGTGCCGGTGTTTCTGGAGGCTGGTGCCGCTGCTCCAGCCCCTATAGCTGGAGAAGGGGTGGGGCGACCCTGATGCATGAAGCTGGGGGGTGAAATAACGATACACAGCCAGCCCAGTGGCCAAAACCCCAGACCCAGGCGTCAGCCGTTTATCATCCTCATAGCACGCACTAGGAATGGAACAAACCCGTCCGACCACCCCAAGCCCAGTGCTACAACAGCAGCTCATATTTCGCTTGGGCAGCTTGGTATGAATATTGATTTATCCAACTTCCAACTAACCCCGGCATTCCCTCTCTCTCCATCCCTCCCCCACCCAAGACGCACCAGCTTCTTCTCATTTTCTGCCAACAAACAGCCAACAATCCCTTCTCATGGTTACTTTTTAACATATCTTTCCTTCATTGTTCCTTATCTCTCCACATCATCGTCTATATCTCTCGTTTCCCTTATTCCCCTGACCAGTCTGAAGAAGGGTCTCGACCCGAAACGTCGCCCATTCCTTCTCTCCAGAGATGCTGCCTGTCCCGCTGAGTTACTCCAGCATTGTGTGTCTGTCCAAGGGATCACTGCGGTCGCTCCTGCAATAAGTCACATTCGTGGTCCCGTCTCCGATTGCAGTGAATCGATTACAATAAATTCTTTGATCACAGTAAATAGTCCACAGTAAATGGTGCATTTGATCAAGCGATCAGATAAAATAAACCCCTCGCCGGGTTCTCAATAAACACTCGATCTCCCAACGGGAGTTAATGAGGCGGAAAAGTAGCTAAATCAGTGCTAAATGCATTGGTTGTTAAACATTAAAGATAGCGAGAAAGATCTAAATGTGTCTTGGCTGTCGTTTCGATTACTTGTATTATTAGTACTATTGATTTTTCCACCTTGGAGACAAGAGGATGGTGATTTTGTTTGTGTGATACAGTGAGGCAATTCACGTGGCTGCCAGGTCGTTTGAACCTGCAGAATATCTCCAGCTTTTGTCTCATCTCGTTAGGTTGCTCTTTGATCTCGGGTTTGGAAAAGTGGACAACGCTTAAGGTCGCTAAGAACTGGGCAGTGAAGGAAGCGAGGGATGTACAGGTCAGTTGCCAGTCAGATCTGATGAGCAGCCAGCTCAATTAGCGTCTCATCAAACAAAACCCACAAGCTGGATTCCTGAACGAGCGGGGTGGCAGATACATCCATGTGTGGGATGGTTTGCCAAGCTCCTCGTAATATTCTACAGCATAGCGTTATCGGAAATATTTCACTTTTAGCAATGGCCTGAAATCCGGTCTGGTCTAACTCGAATGCCATATCTATTTGTGATCGTTTTACCAATAATCTGAAGCTCAGCACGCTCCGTGTTAAAACCTTGATCTAACGCTGCATCTTATTGTAGTCGCAATGCTGCGGTGAGGTTATCATTTATTTCCTGATAGCACTAATTTCATTTCTCACTATTTTTCGCACAATGTTGCATGGATGTCGCCTGTAAATCACAACGGGTTTTAAATCCCATTTATTCCCTCATTGGAGTACATTAATATCACCCCGGAGGATCTGAGACCAACAAATAGACATTTAAATAAATACACACACTGGAATGCACTGTTGATTCATATGTTTTTCTATTTATTTGGGTTTGTGGGTTTCCACCTATAATAATGTAATAAACCTCCATTTCAAAAGGGAGAAGTAAATGCCGAGACGAGGAACACTTTGGATGCAAGCGACGTGACAAGTTGGCAGCTCACTTTTGCGGGTGTGAGCTGCAGTTCGATTAGTAAAACTTAGCAAAAGTTGAAGCCCGTTTTACTAATTTTATTTATCGAAGCTGAGCAAATAGAAATATACACAACGGAAATCTCAGAATTACTGAACAACCCGACGCAGGTTTCAAGGAATCACTGGCCAATTTAAACAGTTTGTTTGTTTGTTTTAACACTCTCGCCCTTTATCAATAAGTTTCGAACTGAACATGTACACGTGTTGTCTCAAAATGAGTCGTATAGTCTACAGAATCGGTATTTGACGCAGATTTGTAACCACCTAGATGTCGCTTTGGAGTTTAATTCCCTGGGAGTTAGAACATTCAGCATCTAGTATAACAATGTCATTTCATTCATCGATTCCGCCTCTCTGAATGACACGTGTAATTTTCCTCTTGGCTAAAAGTATGGTTCGAGGATATTGCCAGGGAAATCAGCACCAGTGTTGTGAACAATCGCGTCCAAGTATGAAACCCGTATCTATAATATTGTGATTTTTCATGAAAGCAGAACGAAATCACTTTTTTTCAAAAGTTCATAAACATTAATTAACTGGAGATAAATCTAAATCGAAAATAATGTGTAAGGAGGAACTGCAGGTGTTGGTTTAAACCGAAGATAGACACAAAATGCTAGAGTAACTCTGGAAAGAAGGAATGGGTGACGTTTCGGGTCGAGACCCTCCTTCAGATACTCCAGCATTTTGAGTCTAAATCAAAATTAATATTGAATTGCTTTAATGTCAACGTCGTTTTAAGACCTCTTTGTCAAAAACCCTCTAAGGTCTTAAACATTGGAAACCATTCGATGAAATCAGAGACTCTGCCTCCAAACCTGGCACGCTGCCGTTCACCTGTTGCACAGAGCTGCTCGCTGCCAAATACGAGGCGACTCCAAACAAGCAAACATCTTCTGGAAGCAATGAACTGCAGACACTGGTTTACAAATAACACATATAACGCGCAGCCAGGCAGCATCCCTTGTGGCAATGGTGGGTGACGTGTCATAGAAACATAGAAAAACGTAGAAAATAGGTGCAGGAGGAGGCCATTCGACCCTTCGAGCCAGCAGCTGCCATTCATTATTATCATGGCTGATCATCCACAATCAGTAACCCGTGCCTGCCTTCTCCCCAAAGCCCAAAGAGCTCTATTTACACTGCCCTCCATAATGTTTGGGACAAAAACCCATTATTCATTTATTTGCCTCTGTACTTCACAATTAGATATTTGTAATAGAAAAAAAATCACATGTGGTTAAAGTGCACGTTGTCAGATTTTATTAAAGGCCATTTTTATACATTTTGGTTTCACCATGTAGAAATTATAGCAGTGTTTATACATAGTCCCCCCATTTCAGGGCACCATAATGTTTGGGACACATGGCTTCACAGGTGTTTGTAATTGCTCAGGTGTGTTTAATTGCCTCCTTAATGCAGGTACAAGGGAGCGCTCAGCACCTGGTCTTTCCATCACCTTTGGAAACTTTTATTGCTGTTTATGAACATGAGGACCAATGTAGACACATCCTATCTGCTCAAGTTCAAACAAATGCCTCAAAACTCATTGGCCGGCAGTTCATTCTACAGCAAGACAATGATCAAGAACATACTGCTGAAGCAACAAAGGAGTGGCCAAGTCAATCACCTGATCTGAACCCATTGAGCATGCCTTTTATATGCTGAAGAGAAGACTGAAGGGGACTAGCCCCCAAAACAAGCATAAGCTATAGATAGCTAAATATAATAGATGCAATTGAGACACATTGATGCACATTTAGTTGGAGGAGCTGACGCCAATGTTTAGAAGTCGTTGACGGTAAATATCCTATACCTTGTGAATGGCCTCCGTCACTTCTAGTTGAGCAGCGAGTACAGACTTGCCATGTTTCCATTACTCTTACAGCAATGCAACTGGAGTTATTTAATGCTTGGCCTTTGTTGTCATGATGATATAAAGGTTAGTGGTTTTGCAGATGGTTATGAACGATTGCAGCAGGATCTGGATCAATTGGCCAGGTGGGCGGAGGAATGGTTGATGGAATTTAATACAGAGAAGTGTGAGGTGTTGCATTTTGGGACGTCGAACAAGGGCAGGACCTACACAGTAAATGGTAGGCCTCTGGGTAGTGTTGTAGAGCAGAGGGATCTAGGAGTACAGGTGCATGGTTCCTTGAAGGTCGAGTCGCAGGTAGATAAGGTGGTCAAAAAGGCTTTTGATACTTTGGCCTTCATCAGTCAGAGTATTGAGTATAGAAGTTGGGAGGTCATGTTGCAGTTATATAAGACGTTGGTGAGACCGCATTTAGAATATTGTGTTCAGTTCTGGGCACCATGTTATAGGAAAGATATTGTCAAGCTTGAAAGGGTTCAGAAAAGATTTATGAGGATGTTGCCAGGAATAGAGGGTCTGAGCTACAGGGAGAGGTTGAGTAGGTTGGGTCTGTTCCATGGAGCACAGGAGGATGAGGGGAGATCTTCTAGAGGTGTACAAAATCACGAGAGGAATAGATCGGGTAGATGCACAGTCTTTTGCCCAGAGTAGAGGAATCGAGGACCAGAGGACATAGGTTCAATGAATGAATGAATGAATAAGTTTATTGGCCAAGAATGCTCACATACAAAGACAACATGACGTATAGTGAATTAGGAATGACACATTAAATATTAAACATTAATAATAAAACATTATTGATTAAACATCGGAATTAAATAAAATACCAGAGCAAAAGGAGGCTACAGATTTTTGGTTATTGATCAGAGCTACTACTCGTGGAAAAAAGCTGTTTTTATGTCTGGCTGTGGCAGCTTTGACAGTCCGGAGTCACCTTCCAGAGGGAAGTGATTCAAAGAGTTTGTGGCCATGGTGAGAGGGGTCAGAGTTGATCTTGCCCGCTCACTTCCTGGCCCTTGCAGTGTACAGTTTATCAATGGAGGGAAGGTTTCAGCCAACAACTTTCTCAGCTGATCGGACGATTCGCTGCAGCCTCCAGGTGTCGTGCTTGGTGGCTGAGCCAAACCAGACCATGGTGGAGAAGGTGAGGACAGACTCTATGATGGCCGTGTAGAATTGGACCATCATTGCCTGTGGCACATTGTGCTTCCTCAGCTGCCGTAGGAAGTACAACCTCTGTTGTGCCTTTTTGACTGTAGGTTTGATGGTAGCCCCCCACTTAAGGTCCTTGGAGATGATTGTTCCCAGGAACTTAAAAGACTCCACAGATGTGACTGCGGTGTTGTTGATGGTGAGTGGGGTGAGGGGAGGGGGAGCTCTCCTAAAGTCTACAATCAATTCCACTGTGTTAAGAGCATTGTGCTCCAGGTTGTTGCGATGGCACCAGGACGCCAGCTGTGTCACTTCCTGTCTGTAGGCAGATTCCTCCCCATCCTGGATCAGGGTTGTGTCATTCGCAAACTTGAGAAGCTTGACAGAGGAGTCTGTGGAGGTGCAGTCATTGATGTTGAGAGAGTAGAGGGGAGAGTACGCAGCCTTGCGGTGCTCTTATGCTGAGCGTTTGCGGGTCCGAGATGTACTTTCATCTTTTGTTTACAGATGAAGGGGAAAAGATTTAATAGGAATACGAGGCGTAACCTTTTCACACAAAGGGTGGTGGGTGTATGGAAAAAGCTGCCAAAGGAGGTAGTTGAGGCAGGGACTATCCCATCGGTTAAGAAACAGTTAGACAGGTGCATGGATAGGACATGTTTGGAGGGATATGGACCAAGCGCAGGCAAGTGATCTTATAGAAACTTACAAAATTCTTAAGGGGTTGGACAGGCTAGATGCAGGAAGATTGTTCCCGATGTTGGGGAGGTCCAGGACAAGGGGTCACAGCTTAAGGATAAGGGGGAAATCCTTTAGGACCGAGATGAGAAGGACTTTTTTCACACAGAGAGTGGTGGGTCTTTGGAACTCTCTGCCACAGAGGGTAGTTGAGGCCAGTTTATTGGCTATATTTAAGAGGGAGTTAGATGTGGCTCTTGTGGCTAAAGGGATCAGAGGGTATGAAGAGAAGGCAGGTACAGGATATTGAGTTGGATGATCAGCCATGATCAATTGAATGGCGGTGCAGGCTCGAAGGGCCGAATGGCCTACTCCTGCACCTAATTTCTATGTTTCTATGTAAGTGGGACTAGTGTAGCTGGGACATTGTTGGCCGAAGGGCCTGTTTCCACACTGTATCATTCTATCGATTTACAAATCTTACTTTAGCTAAAACGTTCACTCTCATTGACTTACCCCGTCAAGTTAGCGTTTGTTAATATGGATTGTTTTAAATATGTTCAACTCGCGTTGTGATAATACTGGACGAAGGTTATACGGTTCTTAAAAGGAAACAAGTCCATCAAGAACGGAGTGTTAATTGATATGGAGTGTTTAAAGTCCAGATACATTACGTCAATGAGTAGAAAATCACTGCATTTTGACCACGAATAAACTTCGCTGTCAAATAATATATGGAGATACAGTGTTCATTCTCCAGATAATTTGCCCGCCACTATTTTACAATAAACGATAGGCACTAAATGCCGGGGTAACTCAGCGGGACAGGCAACATCTCTGGATAGAAATGATAGTTTTGGGTCGAGACCCTTGAGTCTGAAGAAGGGTCTCGATCCGAAACGTCACCCATTCCATCTCCCCAGAGATGTTGATTGTCCCGTTGAGTTACTGAGCATTGTGTGGCTATCTTCGGTGTCATCCCCCATCTGCAGTTCCTTCCTACACTATTTTACAATTGCCGTTGCCACTGCCAAAAACTTTTGTTTAAAGATCCAAGACGATTTGTAATGCAAATTTGGCGATAGGAATCTTCAAACATCACGCCTAGGCTATGTCACCTTGTTTGATAAGATTTAAAGTGGAGGACTACATTCAGAATACACAAGGTCATTCAGGATGAAATGTCAATTCCAGTTTATTAACCCAACCAAATGAAAAGCACCGAATATCTTGCTCAGATCTTCACAAACTGTTCACATTCAGCCATTAGTGTTATATCTGTGTTTTTTAAAAATCCCATTACAGGTAAAAATACAAAATAACAAAGAAAACAGATGTTTTGTAAATTTGGTTAAGAAATACATTAAGTTGATCCGAATTCCAAATGAAAACAGTCAGAGCCAAAAACAAATTTAGTTTGCAATTGCTTTGAGATTATCTTCTATATATTTTCATGGGACGGGCTGTAAATAAGGGGTGGGTGTAATTTAATAGGAATGTCGCCGTGCTGAAAAGGTTTTGCTCCGGTGTTTTATGCATACAGTGAAATAAAGAAGTGGGTTCATTCGATAAATTGTGCCTTTATTTAAAACGCCATTGTGGATCCAGAGTCCAGTCCTTACGCAGTTATTTTTTTCGTGGACTTACACTGGCCGGACATTAAACGGTATCAAAAAACTAAAGTTGTTGTTTTACTCGTTTAATCTCCACTGGAGAACGTGGGTTTCTATCAGTAAATGTCGGCGGATTTTTGTCGCGTTGAATACCAGGAGAAAGTGATTGTCAGGAAATCCTTTCGGTAAAGGATTAAAAGAGTTAACCCTCATTAAGCATTTGGCCCTGACAAGAACAGACGAGGACTATGCTGACACTCGGGCCAATTAAGCACATTTAAATCTGCAGTTTGCTCCAAATTAAACATCAGATCTTCGGGACATCTTCAGTGCCGGCATCTACCTTGTTTCTCGGGATAGTAACCGAGAAACATTTATTTTTGAAAAAAAATTCCTTTTATTATCAAATATTCAAAAAAAAGTGAAGAAATGAGATGCGCTACCAAGAAATGCGACTGATCCAGACTTGGTGCACAATACTTTGTTATAAATTAAAATTGTAGTGGCGGTGATAGGGGGTGCGTATGTGGCCATCGCTGACGAAAGGCTTGGACAACGGTCTATTTTATATTCGAGTGAATGGATGACATTGATTTAGGAAGCAGCTTAAAAACACTTGCAAAAGATGACTTTAAAAAAGATTTAAACAAAGATTTGACTTTTTAAACAATTCGGATCTTCAGGCTGGGGATTCAGAGTATTAATTAATAGATCGTGTATTTTTTCAGCTAAACCGTCTGCCGTTTGCGATTCTGAAAATAACTTATCACCGACCGGGTCTTTCCGATTCAACATTTAAAAGGTTATCCAAGCCAATTTCTGGGAGGTGTTTTCCTGATATGCAGTGTCACGAACATCATTCGGATTACAGGGATGAAAGCATCTCATTTATCTGGATTGTGTAGGAAGGAACTGCAGATGCTGGTTTAAAACAAAGATAGACACAATGCTGGAGTAACTCAGCGGGACAGGCAGCATCTCTGGAGGGAAGGTATGGGTGACCCTTCTTCAGACTGGTTTATCTGGTTTGATTGGCACAACTTTTCGAGTTAAACCCAGTTTGCCAAAGAATATGAAATTGACACCATGTAAAAGTTAGTTATGTTGAAGATGGATGCCATCCCACGACATCGGGAGATACTTGGCGAACAAGTATAAATGGAAGTCATTTTCAATTTTTAAGCAGCAATACTATTCAAGGCAAGGTGCTTGAATGATCCCCGTCCAATAATAACACTAGTCCTGATTGAGACTGCAAAACAATCATGTTTGGCTAGTCGGGCATCCTTGGAGTTGTCAACAAGATACATCCGAAAGATCCATTCATTTAGTCATTCAATTAATGCCAGGCACTTGACAGGTATGGACCATTAGTGGAAGAGACTTGCATACAATATTCTCATCATAAGTCTCCCCCTGTTGAACACAGTAGATCCCAAACATCGGACATATTTCAGGAGATGGTTAAGTCAACAACAATTCGCTGGGGGAATCTGCAAAGAAGCCTGTCCTACAGTACAATTCCATCCTTGATGAATCAGTAGACTGTGAACTTTCAGCTGGGTTTGTGGTCTTGATCTTTCAACAATTCAGAGGGCTAAAGGTTGTGTTGGTGTACAGGACTATTCCCCTTATTCCCACTCCAAGGCATGCGTCCGACCCACCGATTAGACACAATGAACACCTCAAAGTACAAGACAGGAGCCACCAATGCTGCTCTGTAAAATCCTCCATACCCACTGGGAGGATTAATGAACCAAGTATCAGTTCTTTCGCCATTCAATATCTTGAACAGTGAGGTTTTAATTATCCTCAATCAGATCTACTTGCTTGGCATTTGACCCGAAACATTCCTACATTCATATAGCATGGATACAGCACGAGGGCCCAACCAAGTTGCCCCATCTATTTTAGTCTCGCATGCATGCATTTGGCCCATATCCCACCAAATCTTTCCTATCCATGTATCTGTTCAAATGTCTTTTCAATGTTGTTATAGTACCTGGTGCAAGTACTTCCACTGACAGCTTGTTCCACATCCCTGCCACCTGCTCTGTGAAAAGGTTGCCCTTGGGGTTCATATTAAATCTTTACCCACTCACCTAAACCTAAGTCCTCTGGTTCTTCATTCCCCTACTCTGGGTAAAGAAATCTGTGTGTTCACCCTATTTATTCCTCTCCTGATTTTATACACCTCCTCAGACCCCTGAGCAAAACTACCCACCCACACCTTCAAACAGCCACTGCTCCGCTTATGCAGAGGCTGTGGTTCTGGATATCCCATCAATAATCTCAGAAACAAAATAGCCAAAATGGAGACACAAGAGACTGCAGATGCTGTAACGTTAAGCAACGAGCTGCTGGAGGAGAGACACAAAAAGCTGGAGTAACTCAGCGGGACAGGCAGACTGAAGAAGGGTCTCGACCCGAAACATCACCCATTCCTTCTCTCCAGAGATGCTGCCTGTCCCGCTGAGTTACTCCAGCTTTTGGTGTCTATCTTCGGTTTAAACCAGCATCTGCAGTTCCTTCTTACACAAACTGCTGGAGGAACCTCAGCAGGTCGAGCAATATCTGTGAAGTTCAACATTTTGGGTTGAAACCCTAAATCAGAGCCAGTTTAGACAGCAACCGTTTTATGGTATCCGCACTGTGACACTGCCTAAAAGTTTGCTTCTGCACTGTATCCATCATTTCATTAGGACCCAACTACAATCGCATTTGCAACTTTCCAGAGATTCATGTAACGTAAAATAAATGTAATTCAGATAAGAGCTGGACATGGTCTATTGAACAATTTCCCTCTCAAAGGGCATTTATCTACAAAATTTGTCTATTAAATTAATAATATCATTGCCTGTCTCAGGAATTTCAGTTTACCAAAGGCTTTCTCAAGCAAAAAGTTCTTAAGGGGTATTCCTAAAATATGTGGAGAAGGGATCAATAGACAATAGGTGCAGCAGTAGGCCATTCGGCCCTTCGAGCCAGCCAGGATTAATGTGATCATGGCTGATCATCCACAATCAGTGCCCCGTTCCTGCCTTCTCCCCATATCCCCTGACTCCGCTATCTTTAAGAGCCCTATCTAGCTCTCTCTTGAAAGTATCCAGAGAACTGGCCTCTGAGCCAGAAAGTTCCACAGACTCATCACTCTCTGTGTGAAAAAGTGTTTCCTCATCTCCCTTCTAGATGGCTTACCCCTTATTCTTAAACTGTGGTCCCTGGTTCTGGACTCCCCCAACATCGGGAACATGTTTCCTGCCTCTTGCATGTTCAAAACCTTAATAATCTTATGTTTCAGTAAGATCACCTCTCATCCTTCCAAATTCCAGAGTATACAAGCCCAGCCGCACCATTCGCTCAGCATATGACAGTCCCGCCATCCCGGGAATTAACCTTGTGAACATATTCTGCACTCCCTCAATGGCAAGAATGTCCTTCCTCAAATTTGGAGACCAGAACTGCACACAATACTCCAGGTGTGTCTCACCAGGGCCCTGTACAACTGCAGAAGGACCTCTTTGCTCCTGTACTCAACTCCTCTTGTTATGAAGGCCAACATGCCATTTGCTTTCTTCACTGCCTGCTGTACCTGCATACTTACTTTCATTGACTGATGAACAAGGACCCCCAGGTCCCGTTGTACTTACTCTTTCCCCAACTTCACACCATTTAGATAATAATCTGCCTTCCTGTTTTTGATACCAAAGTGGATAACCTCACATTTATCCACATTAAACTGCATCTGCCCACTCACCCAACCAGTCCAAGTCACCCTACATTCTCATAGCATCCCCCTCACAGTTCACACTGCCACCCAGCTTTGTGTCATCTGCAAATCTTACATAATCCCTTCAACTAAATCATTAATATATATTGTAAATAGCTGCGGTCCTAGCACTGAGCCTTGCGGTACCCCACTAGTCACTGCCTGCCATTCTGAAAGGGACCCGTTAATCCCTACTCTTTGGGGGTACACAAAAAGCTGGAGAAACTCAGCGGGTGCAGCAGCATCTAAGGAGCGAAGGAGATAGGCGACGTTTCAGGTCAAGACCCTTCAATCCCTACTCTTTGTTTCCTGTCTGCCATGATTTTCTATCCATGTCAGCACTCTACCCCCAATACCATGTGCCCTAATTTTGCCCACTAATCTCTTATGTGGGACCTTACCAAATGCTTTGTGAAATTCCAGGTACACTACATTCACTGGCTCTCCCTTGTCCATCCAGTCAGTGTCAGTGATATATTACCACCGACCGTATCAATTCATCCATGGCTATCATCATTATTAAAACTACCAATGTTCGATATTTAAAGAAAAACAACCCCTCTTGGGCCTGGAGAGAAACAACAGATTGAGTGAAATTAGTGATAAAAACAAGATAATAACTTATCCCTGAGGACCAAGAAGCATCTCCAAGAGTTTCAGACTTATCCTGTGTCAATTCATGGGATGTAACGGTCAGTAGTTATTGGCCTCAATATGCCCATGAGCTGAACGCAGGCTCCCTTTTTGAGCCATTGTGGTCTGTTGTGAAGCTATTCCCAAAGTGCTATTAGTGTTTCAGATATTAGTCCAGTAATTGTTAAGTAATGTGATATGTTTACTAATCGGGGGTCTGTGCGTTTCAAAGGTGTTTGGAGTGGGCAGTATTCATGTCCACCTGCTGACATCACTTAGCTGGAGTACTTGCTGTATACAATATACACTGCCAGGTGGTGAGCGGAATGTTTAAGGTGCTCTTTTGGCAACATTCAGGTGAACTGCTTTGTTCTGGATGGTTCTGATCTTGTATTGTTGAAGCCACACAAATTTAAACAAGTGGACATTATTCCTTACACAAAAAGCTGGAGTAACTCAGCAGGTCAGGCAGCATCTCTGGAGAAAAGGAATGGGTGACGTTTCGGGTTGAGACCCTTCTTCAACTCTCGACCCAAAACGTCACCCATTCCTTTTCTCCAGAGATGCTGAGTGACCCGCTGAGTTAATCCGATGTTTTGTGTCTATCTTCAGTTTAAATCAGCATCCGCAGTTCCTTCCTACACATTAGTCCTTACACTCCTGAAGTGTGGTAAATACATGGACAAATAGGTTTGCAGAGTCAGGTGGTGAGTCAGTTGCCGGTGTATGAAATGCACCTGAAGTCATCTTATTGTGGAAGCTGGTGAATGTAAGTTTATGGCTAATAGAGTAATGATCTGCAGTTCTGCAATGGTAATATCAAGGGGAGCAGGTTAAATGTTTCTCTCTGCGCATCAATTCCCACACATCAGGCAAACATTTCAATTTCTGACCTCTTGCTGAAGTTTAGATCACTGATGAAGCGTAGCACACTACTGTCAGGAAATCCTGTAGCATATCTTGGAACTGAGAATTGTGTGCTTGAGTGGAATTTAAATTTACGACTGTCTGATTGGGGCTACTATCAGCTTGTCATAATCATATTAACATACTGACCACAGTGTGAAATATTGCAATTACGCAATGTACAGTGCAATTAAAGGTTACATATAGTTCACAGTTTTCTGTTTAAATCCCCAATAGCATTATTTATAACAAAAAAGACTACAATATAATACTACAATATAAATGATTTTGAGAGAACCATGTATCAAAACACATGTGGACACGAGTGGCTGAATATCCTGGTTTAAAAAAGGCTCAAAGAACTGGAGTAACTCAGCGGGTCAGGCAGCAAGAAGGGTCCTGACCCAAAACACCACATTTCATGTCCTCCGGAGATATAACCATATAACAATTACAGCATGTAAACAGGTCCTCTCGGCCCTTCCAGTCCGTGCCAACCATTTATTTTCCCCTAGTCCCATCTACCTGCACTCAGACCATACCCCTCCATTCCCTTCCCGTCCATATACTTATCCACTTTACTTTTAAATGTTAAAATCGATCCTGCCTCCACCACTTCTGCTGGAAGATCATTCTACACAGCCACCACTCTCTGAGTAAAGATGTTCCCCCTAAACTTCTGTCCCTTAATTCTCATGTCATGCCCTCTTGTTTGAATCTTCCCTACCCTCAATGGGAAAACCTTATCCACGTCAATTCTGTCTATCCCTTTCATCATTTTAAAGACCTCAATCAAGTCCCCCCTTAACCTTCTGCCTTCCAAAGAATAAAGACCTAACTTGTTCAACCTGTCTCTGTAACTTAGTTGCTGGAACCCAGGCAACATTCTAGTAAATCTCCTCTGTACTCTCTCTATTTTGTTGATATCCTTCCTATAATTAGGCGACCAAAATTGTACACCAATTGTACACCAAATGCTGCCTGACCTGCTGAGATATTGCAGCACTGTCTTTTAAAAAAATAAAAACAATCATAACTGCTTTCCATTTTATTAAACAATTGCAACTAGAGTGCAGAAGAGAACTATAGTTGATCGATAACTGCAACTTGCATTTAAAAAGGCTATAACATGGTACAACATTTCATAAAATATTCAAATATTAGGTGCTTTTCGAGCTCACCTATTTACAGCAAGCAAAATTAGACCTTTTGGATGGCATTTATTTCTTCTGGATATTATAAGGTGTCCTTTTGAAGATTTGCAAAATAAGCAGACTGATATGAGAGGGAAAGTGCAGTACTTGACTCCACACATTAACTAGTGCAATTCTTAATAATAGATTGAACAATAGTAGACTTAATGAACCAGAAATACTACCCACCTGGGTTATTAGCAAAATCCATTGCCAATTGTTATCCATTTGATTCCTAACAGCTACTAAAAGTCTTTGATCAACAAGTGCCCTAGTGTCAGTGTTGTTGAGGTTGTTACAAATTATGACCAGGATTCATGCTTAAGGCCCTGTCTCACTTTCACGACTTAATCCAAAACCTCTGCCGAGTTTAAAGGATCTAAGAAAAAATCAAGATCGTGGTAATCTATGAACACCTACGACCTTCCACAACTATGTTCACAAACTCCTACAAGTAAGTCTACGAATTCCCACGACTATTTCGATGCCCTCCTTACGAGTAAAAAGTTGCAATTTCTTTCATCCCGACCATTTTTTTACTGGTGGACATTTTTTATCGGGCTGGAAAAAAAGTCCCGACTTACCTGATGCCACGAGTACCTACGGCTGGTATTACGAGCTGCTATGAAATATCTACGTAATCCTACGGACTCGTTACGAACATTCTGCGAGTTTGAATTAAGGGGAAACCTCGGGAGAATTTGTGAATTACCTCATGAAAGTGGGACAGGCCCTTTATACTCCACAATATTCCAGTGCATCAACGACATATGTAAGGACACAGATCTACAAGTCATCCACCTGATTTCCATGCACATAATCAAAATGGGCTCATCCAACATTAAAATAACTGAAGGTACACAAAAGGCTGGGAAAACTCAGCGGGTGCAGCAGCATCTAAAGAGCGAAGGAGATAGGCGACGTTTCGGGTCGAGACCCTTCTTCAGACTGGAAGATAAAATAACTGAAGATAGGTTTATTGATTTAGAGTCTGTCCTAAGTGTTATCATTTGACTAAAATACATTAGGACTAGTCTCCAAATTACCATGAACATTACTTAACTGAAGTCCCTTCCCTTCTGTTTCGATAGTGCTGCAGAAATTTGTATGAGACTGCAGTCACTAATGTAGGGACTGGATATTACTACCAACCTGTCTGCCCCATGGTCCAGTTAATTGGCTTGACTTTCACAATTGTGATAAAGAACCAAATAGTGCAGCAAAATATCTTCTCTTCATAATTTAGAATATTTTTAAAGGTGGTATTTGACTTTTTTTTAAAGTAGTCACATATTGGAAGGAATGTCCAATCACATTGCAACAGAATTATGTTATGCCAAAAAGTCAAGTTAGTTGGCCTAGAGTCCTAGACCCTCATTCATCAGGCTTCTGAATGGTCCTACCATAAACTAGTGTACGGCCATATTCATATCTACCCCATTGCAGACATCTGACTTTGTCAATGGAACTTCTTCTCCTTGCATTTGAGGCAGCAGAGGTAATGAAACACCCTCCAGGCTCAATGTGCCAGTTCAATGTGCTGTTGTCGAGGGCCGTGAGGTCTACTCCTCCACCAGGGGGGCAGAGGACAGCACTGACGAAAATGACATGCTGCGCTGTTTGCTGGTCTGCTCCACACATGCAGGCTGCTGATGGATGCAGCCCCCAGCGATGCATGTTGCCGTTGAACCGGCCGAGCCCTGTACGGAGCCGGTTCAGGGTGACCCACTCTTTGCGGGGCTGGTCCGAGCTGGGTGGGGCTGTGGTGTCCGGTGCAACAGTGAATTGCGGAGGTCCATGAAACTAATGCGCTACTGAGAGATATATTCTGCACCCTGTACCTTTGCTCTACCTATTTACCTGTGTTTGGCTAAATTGCATTTGATCTGATTGGATAGCATGCAAAACAAAGATGTTCACTGTGCCTCAGCACACATGACAATAATAATTCCAAACCAAATGGACACAGCTGTTGCCAAAGGATTAACACGTGCATAAGGATGATCTCTTCAACCCTAAACTAATCTGATTTCTTCATTTGTTAATGTATATATCATTATGAAAGGATATAGAGAGGGTAGACAGGCAGAATCTTTTTCCCAGGATAGAAGTGTACAACATTGGAGGGCGTTGCTATAAGGTTAGCGAGTGAAAGTTTAATAGAGATGGGCGGGGCAGGTTTCTTTGCACAGAGGGTGGTGGGGGCTTGGAACACATTGTGGTGGTGGAGGCAGGTATGATAGTGGTTTTTCAAGAGGCTTTTAGGATGGCACGGAATAGAGAGATATGGATCATGTTGAGGCAGATGAGATCAGTTCAGCTAGGCATCATGTTCAACATAAACACTGTGGGCCGCAGGGCTCGTTCCTGTGCTGGACTGTTCTATGTGAGATCATATCACCTCCTTTGTGGCACAAAAAGTGCAGGCAGTGCATAGCCGATTAATGCACTGCTTTATCTTTTGTCTCTCTTGTGTCGGGAGATCTCAATTGCTGTGGCACTAGAGATTTGTTAATCAGGATAAACTCCAAGGGATTTTGAAATGCACTAAAGAATATATAGCCACTGCAAAGCTCAGTGCCAGTTGAAATGCATACAATCTCAAACACAAGAAATCAAAGTCAATGATAATTTGAACATGTCTTCAATGATTTATTCATATCAATGATTGATTCAAAAAAAAATTCTAAAGCCAAGAATTGGAATGGCGTTATTTGGTTAAAAAAACACCAATGATGGCCAAACCAAAAGTAATTTCAATTGGACCCGAATATTATTCTCTTAAACATTAGATGCAATCTTTCTAAAAATAATTTCTATTCTATTAGATTGAATAATTCTGACATTTTGATAGCCACATCTAAAATGTAGAGGTAAGACACTAAATGCTGGAGTAACGCAGCGGGTCAGGTGCACCCATGGAGAACTTGGATAGGTGACGCTTCAGGTTAGGACCCTTCTCTAGACTCAAGTGGACATTTCTATAACCTCAATTTCCTTCATTAACGTTACACATTAAGTTTGTTGAGTCTGCCTCAAATATTCTCTGTCAGTATTCCAAACTATCAGAGTAATATTCTGTTCTCTTCACATCAATTGTCAAATTGTTTTCCTAGAATTCTAGCCTGTCTTCATGGTAACTAAAAATCAGACTTACTGGGTCCAATTCCTGTCTTTGAACACCAAGACATTTATTTTCTGTTTGATGGCTGATGTGGTTTTCTTTCTGGGAGTTGGGACCATAAGAAGAAGAAAAACATTTAAAAACTAACAAAGCAATAAAAACAATTCAGCAAATATTTTATTCAGGACTGAGTTGGTAAGCGGACTATTGGCCACATTTACAGTAACAATTGCTAAGATACTTTCTTCAACCTGTGTCACTGCACTAAACAAAGACAACGCAGTAGAAAATTACAAGTATTGTTCTCTTTTTGGCAACAAGGTACTTTAAAAAAAAAAACCACACACACAGCTATTTTCTCATGTTATGTACTTTCATGAACAGAAAAACGAATCCAGTTCCAAACAGACCAAGTGCTACCTTCTTTAAGAATCGATGACGAGAACAATTTTGGATTGGTGGCATGTGATTGGGAGCTCTCTCTTGGTTATTCTGCAACTAGAACAGGAAAGTGTTATGTGGTATTTTTGAAATAAAGCTTAGATGCAACACTCCTTAAAATCTCACATATTTATATTCCTCATTAAATCAGTACAAGGCATTTTGCAGCCCAACCTGTAGATTTATTCCTATCATTTTCATTTCATGAATGTAACTAATATAACTGTTTCATATAGTTACTTGCACGTCTATATGGTCAATAAATAAAAACATGCGATTTAAAAGTACATTGATAACTTGCAGCATATCATACAATATTAATAGATTACAGCTTCATAAAAAAATCACCATAGTTTGTGCAAGGAACTACAGAAGTTGGTTTAAACTGAAGATAGACACAAAACGTGGAGTAACTCAGTGGGACAGGTAGCATCTCCGCAGAGAAGGAATGGGTGACGTTCCGGGTGTTCTATATCTCTCTAGTTTGTTCTATTCGGTCTATTCTTCATGGAAAGCAAAGTACTTTAAAAAGAGGATGAGAGTTTTTGACACTATTACTCGTTCACATATATATGTAATTTGGCAGGGATATGGAGGATGGTATTTCTAAATTTTCAGATGATGCAAAGCTTGGTGGTGGTGTAAACAGGGAGGAGGCTTTTGCATATCTTTCATTCATTTCTTCTATATCTCTCTACATCACTGTCTATATCTCTCGTTTCCCTTCCCCTACTCTCAGTTTGAAGAAGGGTCTCGACCTGAAATGTCACTTATTCCTTTTCTCCAGAGATGTTGTCTGACACGCTGAATTCCTGCAGCTTTTTTGTGGTTTATTTTAGGAGGGTAGGAACATGCTGAAAGACAACAGATTGATTGGCTGAATGAGCAGCAAATTTAACAATGAAATATGAAGTAGCACACTAGTAAGAACAAGGAGATAATATCGACGAAACAGCCCAGTTCTATGGGATGCCTCCTAAAAAAAGGTTCTGCCATTCAACAAGATTACAACTGTGTTAATTGCAATCTCATTTCTGCATTTCCATTTACCCCCAGTAATCTGATTACCAGTGACTCCTTGATTATCAACCTTGAACTTAAAGATTTTCAAATAACATTTCCTCCATCCTTTGAGGAACAGATTATTCCAAGACTCAGTCATCTGAGAGAGACGATTTTGCCCCCATCTCAGTCTTAAATGAGTGACCCCTACCTCTAGTTCCTCTTGGAAGAAACAAAAAATAACTCGCAACTGACCAACAGACACCCTATTCCACATTAAACCTTTTAAAACCCTTCAGGATTATGTGTTAAATATAAATATTCAGACTACAGAGTGGTTTGAGGAAATTACGATAAATACCAGCGTTTCGGTATTCTTTATATGAGTACAGTGAAAACATGTTCAGGGATTAATACTTCTTGTTTTTATCATAATTCAATTGAGAAAGATTGAAGTTTGACTACAGAATCTGATATCAATGGTGTGCTGTTTGGTTTGTCAGCCATGATATCTCCACACTACCTGGCAGCTGGAAACAGTAGATAATTAGATTATCTGCTAGTTTAATTTGTTTAAACAGGGTTACTAATTAACATGGGATGACATTGCCACTTTTCCTCTCGGGTTAAAAAATCCAAGATACATGCCCATCCAAATCAGCTTCACTTTTGCTGTAAGAGGTATGGTCAATGTAATGACACCTGTATTCATTACTCATTGGTACTTTGCAGATTTTCTACAACTCTACTATAAGCAAAAGAGGTCAAGGGGAGACAAAACTGAACGTCCTGGCAACGCAGTTCACCTCTTGAAGCTCTTTGTGTCCTTTTGTGTATCAACCAACATCAGCAGTTCTTTGTTTCCACCACTCCAGCACCAAGCAACCTCCAGTTTGGGTACCCCTGCACAGTACCGCCAGAGCTCTGGAAAGTTACATTTACTGGCTCATCAGTAGGATCAGACCCACCAATTGCAACCAAAATAAATAAATAAATATCAGTCTTTGAATTTGGTCAAAGCTGCCGTTTTGAAGTTTAAAGACACATATCCCAAATTGAGGATTCGTTTTAGTTTAGTGAAAATGACCATATTTTCAATGGAACAAACATTTGTATTAAAAAAACACCTTTAATATAGCAACGAGGTGTATTAGTTCCACATTAATATCCTTAATGGTAGTTGATCTTTAACTCTTAGAATATATAGCCTGAACCATAGGAGGAATCATAATTTACAATAATCTTCAATTTGTTCACACTTTGTATGCTCCTTTTAATATATTGAAAGCATGTAGGCATTTCCTCACTTTGAACTGAAACAAGTAAGTTTAAAAGATAACTAAAACAGAGCTGGAGTAACTTAGAGGATCAGGCGGCATCTATGGAAGACATGGATAGGTAACATTTCAGTCGGGACCCTTCCTCAGACTGGATGTGGTCACCTCTTTGATGTCATTGTGAACACTTGTCAATGACAACTTACAACTTAGCATTAATCAACTAATTTTTTTGAGCAGAGTTGGATAATACAGAGAATATTTATTTTAATCAAAATCATATTAATCTTAAGCCACACGAACAAGGAGCACACTTTTACTAGCTTGTACAGATAGATTCAATCAGAACACTGCAGGTTCACGTCACACTAGAAACGTAAATGCTAAAAAATCTAGGCTGATTTTCCTGTCAATACTAAAGCAGGGCCCAAAAGCCGTGCTGCCTTTCAGATAATAGACAAACAAATAAAATTTCATTTTATTAGCACTATTTTTTAAATCAGTTAAAGAACTGAAATCTTGGGCAATATTTATTAACCGGCCACATTCAAACGCATCGGTAAAATGGGGATTACATTAACTCTCACTGTTTGCTGGATTTCGTATCTTACAATATTAACTGCATTTCAAAAGCACTGCAAAGTGCAATATATCACAAAACCTTAAGTTGTGAAAGATAATGCAGGGCATCAATAGACCTGATAAGGCAGATGGAGGGTTGATGTTGCCTCAGGCTGCTGTGTTGAGCCTGAGCACAACCACTAGTCACAGGCATCTAGTCTGAAAAACAACCTTCCACCATTGCCTCTGCTTCATTTCATGTAGCCAAACTCTATCCAGTCGGCTAGCTTTCTGTGGACCCAATGCAATCTAACCTTCCGGACAGCTTCCCATGCAGATCCTTAACAAATGCCTTGCTGAAGTCCACATAGACAACTTTGCCCTCTTTGGTTTTTTTGGTTACCTCTTCAGATTCGTAAGACACAAATTCATAGGTCCCCGATCATCATTAGTCAAATGATAGTGAATCTTTGGAATTCTCTACCTTATGCGGACTGTGGAGGAGAATTTGCTGAATATATTCAAGGGAGAGATTGTTAGATGCTTGGATATGAAAAGAATTAGGACTGGTGCAGTAGAGTGGTGCTGAAATAAAATATCAGCTGTGACATTATCATTTGGTGGAGTAGGCACTGGCAAAATAACCTACTCACAAAAAAAACCTCTTTTATTTGGCATTGCCAACCCTTAATTTTCTTCCAAGTACCATAATAAAAGCTGACGTGAGAGTTTGTGCAGTAGAATCAATTAAGTTTTCACACAAATCAATTAGATTAGGGGAGGCATAGTTAATAAACTATTTCAGAGACACTCTCGAAAAGCGGAGAAAGCTTATTGATTTCAGAGAACACTCTGCTTTATCAAGTACCCCTCCATTAAGCAACTTGTTGTTTCTCACATCTAAGACTTTATGTTAAGTAGTCAGGCTTTACTGGGCTCTTTTCATATATTCATGATTGCATTTCCACATGGCTTCATTCAGCAACAGGTTCTTTGCTGACACTAATACTCCATTTACTGAACCACTACATTTATTCTCACTCTTGCAGTCAATTACTTTCAAGTGACACTCTCTGACAAGTGCCTGTCGTTATGTTGTTAGTTTCCAAATGACAGATGTGGTGTTAACATACAGCCTTGACCTCTCCCACCCTCACTATCTCTGTCACCACACCAGTGTTATCCAGGCTACATCTGATTCATCTAGTTTTATACAGCGTTGTAGGGAAGCTGCTGCAAAAGCAAAAAAAAATGTTTGTATTCTACCATACTGAAATTTAAGTACTTAAGGCTGGACAATAGTACCTGTTCGCCCTCATTTACCTTGAGCAGAAGATTCCTCAAACTCTCCACTTCTTTATTCAGATCTTGAATACACGTAACCAAGTCATCACAGATCAAAGCTGATTTTTTGTCAGCATCCAAATCCAGCACTTTCTGAAACAGGTGAACTGAAGGCATCAGTAAAAAGATAACCACTGGAGAAAATAAATTCAAATCTTTATCGATTATCCTTTGAGTTGAATGTCAACCAGCTGGATGATCCTCTGAAACAATGGAAGCTTTGCTCAGAACTACCCTGCGACAATATTGCTATGATTATTCAGTTTTTTTGAACTGATTTCTCTGGATAAACGTGCTAGCTGCCAGGTGTTAGTCATATGATGATGAGTTAGGATATTAAAAAATGTCAACACAACATTTTTCAATCAATCCCACAGAAGGACTTCCCTGGAATGACAGAAACAAATAATTTGAAGTTACATCCCGGTTTGTATATCCATTTTGCTGCTGTGCCAACATATTTGTTGTAGAATGCTCTGTGCTGTTATGAGGTTGTGAGAGGGGGTTTGGGGGGTATGGAGTGGGCGATTAAAAGTAGAAAGCTTATCAAATAAAACCCACGGATAACAGAAGTCACAAGTAGCAGCAAAGCTTTAGAATCTCCGATTTGCAACGCGTTTGTTAATTTCAATGAGGTAAAATGGGGATTAGAGTAACGGTAAAGTTGGAACAAATCACCAGCAATACTTTTCAATAATATGAGAGAAGGTGGCTGCAAATCGCAACGGTCTCCATGGTGCAATTTCCCCATCAATGCCAGATTTCTAAGCTCATCCATGAAGCATGGTTACGTTGGCAAGGTACGAAGAACTGCAGATGCTCATGGAGTTATAATGGAGTGGTTATAATTTTAAGAGGAGCATTGATGATGAAATTTGATGAAAATAAATTCTAGTGTGTGAGCGGAACATTTAGCTTATCGAAATTAATGTTGTAGTTGTCTGTGATGTTTCCATAAAATGAAAACGTTAAACGTTTAACAATTAAGTTACATTGAACAATTTCTCGCACACTCTGTGTTCTTCTCTGGCCTTTGTCTAACAATCTGCCTAGCAACGCCCCCCACGTGTTCACCTACGACCTGCCATGATTTGTCCTGCCCCTCTGTGCTTCGAGCTTGCCGCCTCCCATCTCCGCCCGCCCCACCTCTGCTGCTGTCTGAAGGAGAGTTCTAGCTTTCTATCCTCCCATCCCTGTAGCAGTGCGAAGGGTCCAGATGCAATATGTCGCCTATCCATATTGTCTGGGAATGCTGCCTGACCTGCTGGGGTTCTCCAGCATTTTGTGCCTTTCCTTGCTAAACCAGCATCTGCAGTCCCTTATTGTTACACCCTCATTTATCTATCTGCGCATAATCCATATTCCTCCATTCCCTGCATATCCATATACCTATCCAACAGTCTTTTAAATGCCACCAACATATCTGCCCTGACCACACAAGCGTGTACCAAGTACTCTGTAAAAAACTTGCCCATGCATTCTCGTAATGACTCAGTGATTTAGTTAAAAGAAATAGTCCTGCAAGTTCTGTTTTAAATCAGCACATTTTCAATTAGCACTTTAAAGCTACTGAATTATTAAAATAATCTTTGAAATATATAGACTGGAGAAGACAAAGATCAAAAACTGGGACTTGGAAATAGCACCAAAGCTGGTGACTCTTGTATACTGCCCCAGTGTACTATTTCTATACACGTGTACAGTATGAAGTTAATGTTATAGTTGTCTGTGATGTTTCTGTAACATTAAAACATGAAGTATTTAACAATTAAGTTACTTTGCAAAATGTGCTTATTGGAGGAAAAAGGTCATTAATTTTTCTTAGCTAAGATGAGCTCTGCAGTGTGTACATATATTCTCTCAAGCTTACCAGTTCTGAGTTACTTGCTAGTTGGTTCGTCACATTCTGAATCGTTGCCATCAGGTGATCGCAGTGCTTCTTGAGTTTTATGAAAAAGACAGTAAGTTCTTCACTGTTTGTAAAGAAAACAATAATCAATGAATGACAATAAAGTATAACGTAATTAAACATTCATTCGGGACTGAATGAAAAATGTATTATTTGAGCTGCGATGTAATGGCTGCAGCCTCGTGTAGCCTCAATGTACACTTTATGACAAAAGAAATGACATTTGTCAGCAACATAATAATTCATGTAAGAGTTGATTTCTGAAGACAATTAACTGTTAGTCAGCGATGCATACGTATTTAAATAAATTCCATTTTCAACCCTGGCCATTCTCAAAAAAAGCATAGCTTGAATAAACTATTATTTTAATTAGTTAAAATTGAATTCTGAAGTATAAACTTTACCTCATCAATTATTACACTCATAATGCCCAATTAAAAACAATAGTTGATTTTTGTTATTTTATAAAATGGCCTCCAACATGCATTTGAGTTTATTTCACTTAGCTTTGATAAAGAAAGGAGGGGTATAGGTTCAGCCACACACCGTGATCATCAATAGACACCCAAACTGCCATCCAGATTTAACTAAAGCTGCTTTGACTCAGCAAACACAGTTCTCAGTGTGGAAAGCCAAACTGGTGGCTTAGTGGTCTGCACTGATGCCTCCACGACTCCAATGGTCAAAGTTCAATCCTGTCCTCAGGTGCCATTTGTTTGGCGTTTTCACATTCTCTGTGTGATTTACGTTAAACGATATTCCTTTATCATGTTTCTGTACACTGTGACTGGCTCAATTGTAATCATGTATTGTCTTTCCACCGGTACGAGTGACAATAATCTAAATTGTTATGGGTTTTCCTTGGGTGCCGTGGTTTCCTCCCAAAGACTTTGGCAGGTTAATTAAGAGAATTAGGGGAGTTTTGGGCATGAGAGAGAGATTAGATTACAAATAAATAAGTAGAATACTCTGATAGAAATCATCTATAAGTCAGCACGGGCCAAATAAGCCGAATGACCTCTTTCAATGTCATAAGAAAAATACACATTACATTACAGACACTACATTTGGTGTTGACCTTACAGATATACTCTCAGAAAACTGAGGACCAAAGAGAAAGAGACAAAAAGACTATATGGATAGGACAGGTTTGGAGGGATATGGACCAAGCGCAGGCAAGTGGGACTAGTGTAGCTGGGACATTGTTGGCCGGTGTGGGCCAGTTGGACCAAAGGGCCCGTTTCCACACTGTATTAATCTATGACTATGACCAATAAAATACAAACATATATGACTTCTCTCAATTCTGGGGTTGATATGCACAGGACCACTACATCATTCTAATTCTGAAAACAATGTCCTTATTGCCAGTGGAGAAATTAGTTAAGCTCCCAGCTGCTGTTGGAGTTAACTGTATCATCCATATATCACACATAATAGAAGTATTAAAGTGTCTTAAAGTGGCATTTTATGTACAGATCACACTTCTAACTTGCTTGTAGTTTCAAAGTAGTTTTCTGTTAATGGATTTCAGCTTTGCAGCAGGAACAAAGATCAGATCAGTTTGAGGTACGGTGAAAAGCTTATGTTGCATGCTAACCAATGAGCGGGAAGAAAATACATGTTTACAATCGAGCCTTTTACAGTGTATAGATACATGATAAGGAATACAATTTAGTGCAAGGTAAAGCCACTAAAGTCCAATCAAAGATAGTCCTTGGGTCATCAATGAAGTAGATAGTAGTTCAGCACTGCTCTCTGGTTGTGGTAGGATGATTCAGTTGCTTGATAACAGCTGGGAAGAAACTGTCCCTGAATCTGGAGGTGTGTGTTTTCACACTTCTATACCTTTTGCCTGATGGGAGAGGTGAGAAGAAGGAGTGGCTAGGGTACGACTCATTCTTGCTGAGGCAGCGTGAGGTATATATGGAATCAATGGAAGGGAGATTGGTTTGTGTGATGGACTGGAATACATCCTCAATTCGCTGCAAAACAGTCCCTATTACCTGCATGGTATATGAAGAGCAAGGCTTCTCAGTTTTCTGCGGGAATACATCAATTAGATATGAAAATTAAATAAACTAAATACTATTAGTTGAAATAGAGATATTGGAGCACACTTGAGCTGTGGGAGATCAATGTATCTGTTGGTGTCCCAGTATCATTATGTTTGGCTCTTCAAAAGATAAACTTTTTGACAAATTTGAAGATGGTAGATGTAGGTGGATTAAAATATGACTAAATGTGATGTATTTAGACAGTGACTATTGTTGACTCTTAATGCAGTGATGGATAACAACATTCTGTTAAGGATTCATGGCCACCAGAGAGAACAGCTCTTTTAGCAGCCCTTCTAGTTGGACCCACTGTCCAGGTGTTAACTGTTTATGTGGGCTGAATTAATATAATGGCATTAAAATTACTTAACCTAATTATTATTTTAGCATCATAATATATGTGGCCAAGATGGCGTTCAGCACATTGTCCTTCATCAGTCAGTGGTCAAGAAAGCTTAAGGTGCATAGGCCTTCATCTGTCAGAGTACTGAGTATAGAAGTTGGGAGGTTATGTTACAGTTGTACAAGACATTGGTGAGGCCAGGTTTGGAGTATTGTCTTCAGTTTTTGTCACCCTTTTATAGGAATGATGTTGTTAAGCTGGAAAGGTGCAGAGAAAACTTATGAGGATGTTGCCAGGACTCGAGGGCCTGAGCTATGGGGAGAGGTTGAGCAGGCTTTATTTCTTGGAGCGCAGGGACATGAAGAGTGATCTTTTAGGTATAAAAGACCAGGAGAGGAATAGATAGGGTAAACGTACAGAGTATTTTCAGAGTAATGGAATCACGAACCAGTGGACATAATGCAGATGCTGGTCTAAATCGAAGATAGACACAAAATGCTGGATAAGGAAGGGGTGATGTTTCAGGTCGAGACCCTTCTTCAGCCAAGTCTGAGGAGGGAGTTGAGGCAAATACTATCACAACATTTAAAAGATATCTAGACGCGTATGTGGATAGGATAATTTTAGAAGGACATTGGTCAAACGCAGGAAGGTGGGATTAGTGTAGATGGGGCATGTTGGTTGGTGTGGGAACGTTAGCCTGAAGGGTCTCTATCCATGCTACATGACTCTATGTCCAGAATATTAAGCTAACTGGCTAAGTGAAAATATACCATTTCTCTTTGAATGTATTGGCATTTTAAACCAACACATTACCGTTCAAGGTTCAAAGACATTTCTCTAAACAAAGGCAAAACTTCAAACTGCAGGCCTGACAGGTTTTGACAATCAAGTTTCACTCCATGACTTTCTGAAAACATTTTGCAAGGCAAATAAAGACAATTATGTACAAGATGAAAAACATGTTTGAAAATAATTGCTTTGAAACCAGTATTATCAGATAATAATATCTACTCATTCTTTTCCAAGAACCTAAATAAATTGTTATCTCTCTCGGCATGCAACCTCACAGTCTGCCCCCCTCTAAAATCCAAGCTTGTCATCACCTGACCCAGCATTCCATGTTCATTTGATCTTGTGTCCTCATTTCATTCTTGTTGAGCAAACTCTTTATCATGTGGTTACGAACTTTCCCTTGAGTTTCTTAATTTTGAAAAATAATTTTAAAAAAACACTTAAAATAAACTACGGAGAAAGGGGGATCGTCAGTGTTGTTGTGACAGAAATATATCGTCTTTGTCTAAATGACAGCAAATTATTTGTGCACAGGAAACAATCTTGGAATTGCCCAGGAAGGAACTGCAGATGCTGGTTTAATCCGTAGACACAAAATGTCAGACAACACCTCTGGAGAGAAGGAATGGGTTAGGAATGGAATTACAGTCTTTTGAGGATACATGCAGTCAATTGCACATCAGATTCTTGACCTGACACTGACTGCATACTCCATCAAACCGTTGTGACCCGGAGATTGATTGTTTCCCGTAACTTGAACTACCACTTTTTCACCACGTTGACAGTTTATAATGCTCAATCAACCAGTTGTGCGACAGGGAAACTTCTGATCTGGTAACATTTGCATAGGGTGGAAAGTCAATCAACATTTCATTCCTTTTTCTGCACTCACAAATGGCAGAGATGAATTGGGTCTTCTATCCAGAGTCCTGTTCCAAAGTAAAACAGCCACTCATAACACACAACAAAAACTCTTAATATGCAGTTTGTGAAATGTCCATCTATTTTTTAAAGTTACAGCAGATTCTGATGGTTAGCTCTTTTATGTGGTAATATATGTGGTAATATGATAAGTCCACTTACTTATAATTTTTCCACATATATTGATAAAATATAACTATAGACTGCAACAGTATGCAGGTTTCAATTCATTCTGGTAAAGTGGTCAGGTACACTGAACTTTAGATGTCCATAATATACCTACATCACTGGAGAGAATTCTTGAGAATTTCACTGAAACAGTACATATATCTCCAATTTTGTAACTTTTGGATATGAAAAGTTAGATGAAACTTGAGAGAAAACATTTTCATGTGTGCAAGTATTTTGTCTTAATATCTTGGTTACATTCTCTTTGTTTCACAAATAATCACACCGTCTTTGAGAAACTTAAATTGGAGCACCTGGCCTAACTTAAGCAATGCAGAAAATAAACAATTAATCACTGACAAAGCAAACAAGTTATTTTCTGATTTATTATCACAACAGTGTATATTTTTTATAATGCAAATTATTAAATATCTTTCACACTTAAGGGGTTAATGCCATTCAGATTTTTAATACATGTTTGGCAAACTGTTTTGTAGATTAATCATCCTAATGGCTTGAGGAAAAAGTATCTGGAAAAACAAACGACAATCCATCACTGCTCAATGATTTAGATGCAATGAGCTAGGTATTCTTTAGTCTGACCACAACACAATGTTTGCCCACGGGATAACCTGACGCGAATATTCACATAATGCAATAGGCAGCGACAAATGAATCCACAAGAAATGAATCTGCCATTAAAACTGGCTCATTTATACGAATAAGTTAACTTCTGCAGTAAGATTCCAGAGATAATTACCTATAATATCTGGAAAATACATGAAAGTGTAATTAAGTAAATGTACAGATGTTCTATTGCAATTTTGCAGATAAATCATCACCATTAATATAAAGGATAGGGTTTACATGGAGAATATTAGTCAAGTTAGATTATTTTAAGTTTTGCTTTTTGTACACTCATTCTAGTTAAATTCTAGCAGTTGGCTGTGCAATAATGTAAAGGCAAACATAAAAAAAATTAAACAAATCTGACAGCATTTTACATCTCTGTGGAGCGGGTATTCCAATTTTATTTTGAGAAAATAATTCTCACCGCAGTATCTATATGTCATAATATGCAAAAATATTTATTTTAGTTTAGTTTAGAGATACAGCACGGAAACAGATCCTTCTGTACACCCAGTTCACACTGACCAGTGATCCCCAAACATTAATACAGTCCTACACACACTAGGGTGAATTCACATTTATACCAAGCCAATTAATCTAAAAACTGTAGTATTGTCTTTGGAGTGTGGGAGGAAACCGAAGATCTCGGAGAAAACCAACACAGGTCACGGGGAGAACGTACAAACTCCGTACAGACAGCACCCGTAATCAGGATCGATACCGGGTCTCTGGCACTGTAAGGCAGCAACTCTACCGCTGCGTCATTCAAAAAAAAAAAATATTTACAAATGTTAGGCTCGAGGGATGACTTTCAATAGCTGCTCTGCAACTAACAAAACCCTGAGCAGTAATCAGGGTCTACGAATATTTTAGCAGCAAATTCCCCACAAACATACGGTGTGCTAAAAGGGTGAGAGGCAATGCACGTCTGACCGCACTCCAGGCCAGTAGCAATCGGCACTTCACCTGGTTATCCCAGGCCAACCAGCAAGACGCGGTGCAAGGGTGCCGTTACATTTAGACGGGATTCTGACTCGTTCAGTCATAATTCCGCTGATGGTAGCTTCGCACCATTGGCTCCTCAGCCAAGCATATACACCAAATGTCCGAATCTGTGGCTCCTCGCGTACTGAGCAGGATGACTATTACAACACATCATCAGTAGGGCAAAACTACCCCGTCTCACGACAGTCTCAACCCAGCGGTCTAATATTATAGATATCTAATAGAAGCAAAATTTAAAAATTGTGAGGTCTATTTATTATCACTGTAATTTATTTGTTTCTGTGTGATTTCTTGCCTTCACAATTATTTAAATTCTTATTTGTGATCTGAGCAAATGGTGTGAGTGCATCTTTCAGTCAATTGCCGAGTAAACGTGGCCACCTAGTGGTGGAGATAGTCAAGTCAAGAGAGTTTATTGTCATGTGTGCCAGATAGGACAATGAAATTCTTGCTTGCTGCAGCACAACAGAATATTGTAGGCATAAATGCAGAACAGGTCAGTGTGTCTATATACCATAGACCATATACACACATAAATAAACAGATAAAATGGCAATAGGCTGTTATAGTTCAGAGTTTGTTTGAAGTTGTGTTTAATGGCCTGATGGCTGTGGGGAAGTAGCTGTTCCTGAACCTGGGTGTTGCAGATTTCAGGCTCCTGAACCTGGGTGTTGCAGATTTCAGGCTCCTGTACCTTCTACCTGATGGCAGCGGAGAGATGAGTGTGGGCCCTTGATGATGTTGGCAGCCTCTTTGAGGGAACGACTGCGAGAGATTCCCTCGATGGTAGTGAGGTCTGAGCCGATGATGGACTGGGCAGTGTTTACAACTTTTTGCACCCTTTTCTGCTCCTGGACGCTCAAATTGCCGAACCAAGCAACGATGCCACTGGTCAGCAAGCTCTCTACTGTGCATCTGCAGAAGTTCAAGAGAGTCCTCCTTGACATACAGACTCTCCGTAATCTTCTCAGGAAATAGAGGCGCTGATGTGCTTTCTTTATAATTGCATCAGTGTACTGGGACCAGGAGAGATCTTCTGAAATAGCACTACTGATTTAAAGCACAAAACTGCCAGGAAGTCTAGGCACAAAATGCTGGGTAACTCAGCGGAACAGGCAGCATTTCTGGAGAGAAGGAATGGGCGACATTTCGGGTCAAGAACATTCTTCAGACTGAAAGTCACGGGAAAGGGAACAAGAGATATAGACGATTATGTAGGGAGATATAAAACAACTGAATGAAAAATATGCAAAAAGGTAACAATGATAACAGAAATAGGCCATTGTTAGCCGTCTGCTAGGTGAGTACGAAAAGCTGCTGTGACTTGGGTGGAGGAGGGATATAGAGAGGGGAAATGTAGGGGTTACTTGAAGTTAGAGAAATCAACATTCATACCGCTGGGTTGTAAGCTGCTCAAGGGAAAAAAAGAGATGCTGTCCTCCAATTTGTGTTTAGAATCGCTCTGACAATGGAGGAGGCCCAGAACTGAAAGGTTTGTGTCAAAATGGGAAGGGGAATCAAAGTGTTTAGCCACCGGGAGATCTGGTACTTCCAGGCGGACTGAGTGAAGGTGTTCAACGAAACGATCGCCCAGTCTACGTTTGATCTCGCCAATGTATAAGAATCCATATCTTGAACAATGGATACAGTAGATGAGATTGGAGGAGGTGCAAGTAAACCTCTGCCTAACATAAAGGGATTGCCAGGGTCCCTGGGCAGAGTCGAGGGAGGAGGTACAGGGACTGGTGTTGCATCTCCTGCGGTTGTAGGGGAAGATACCCAGGGAGGGGGTGGTTTGGGTGGGAAGGGATGAGTTAACCAGGGTGTTGCGGAGGGAACGGTCTCAGAATGTGGGGATGGGAAGATATGGGCAGTAGTGAGATCCCGTTGGAGGTGGTGGAAATGTTGGAAGATTATGTGTTGAATGCGACGGCTGATGGGGTGAAATGTAGGGACCAGGGGACTCTGTCCCTGTTTCAACTGGGGTGAGGGCGTGCAAGGGTAGAGCTGCAGGGTACCGAGGAGACACGAATGAGGGCCTCATAAATGATGGGAGAGTGGAAGCCCCGTTCCCTAAAGAATGAGAACATCTCAGATGTCCTGGTATGGAACACCTCATCTTGGGCCCAGATGCACCGTAGACGGAGGCATTGGTAGTCGGGGATAGAGTCTTTGCAGGAAGCTGGGTGGTAAGAACTAAGAGATAGTTGTGGGAGTCAGTGGGTTTGTAATCTAGATTGAACAATCAGACATTCCTATACTGGCCATTCAGCAGATTGTATTTGTGCTAATACACTTTCTATTCTCTTTCTCTATTTGGTATCTATCTATTAACATTTTTATTCAAGTGCTTATTTCCTTCTCGCTTCAATGGTTATGGGAAAGAGTTCTATATATGCAGAAGTTCCTTTTAATGCCCATATTGAACTTGTGCGTTCTGTTATTCATTCACTGACCACATGTCAGCTTGGTTCAAACTCGTTTCTCTGTCACCGGTTCCGTTTTTGGGTTAGACCATCACGTCAAAAGCTTTTTGAATTGCTGTATAACTCTTCCTCTCAGCAGAAAGAAGCAGATTTAAGAGACTCTTTCAAGAAGTGGAGCGAGGAGAGTAAAGCAAGTGTTAAATATGATGACTATGTATCGTTACATGCAGTACAGTGAAATGTATTACACGCATACCAATACTTCTGAGTACTGTTTTGAGGAAATGTCACATTTTACCACTTGTTATTACAGGGGTCTGCACAGCTGAGGGTGACCCTATGGGTGTTTCTCAAAACAAAACTCTGATCTATTGATATGCATGTAGAAGTGCCTACTTTAATTAAATCAAATGTATGGATGTCTTTTTTGACATAATTGTGATGGGAGCAAACAGGAAATCAGAAGCAGAGGTTGGGTGGATTGGGCTGGAACAAGCTGGGTTCAGGAATGATTGGAGCTTCTTGGAAGTTTTAAAGAAGGAACGGCAGATGCTGGAAGATCGGGGGTACACAAAATGCTGGAGAAACTCAGCGGGTGCAGCAGCATCTATGGAGCGAAGGAGATAGGTAACGTTTGGGCCGAAACCCTTCATCAGACTGATAGGGGGTGGGGGGAGGCGGGGAGAAGAAATGAAATAGGGGGAGGAGGAGCCTGAGGGCTGAGGGAGAGGTGGGAAGGGCAGGAGACAACATGGGTAGGAGGTTATGAAACTGTCTCTGGAGGGAGGAGGAGAACCTCTTCAAAGTAGGAACTGCAGATGCCCAGCTGCATGGGTTTGATAATGATAATGCCTGGATTTCACTTAGCTGTGTATAAAATGGAATTTTACTTCGGAGTCACGTGAGTGACTACGTGAAGAAGGCCGTCCCCACGCATGCGCGCATTACGTCTGACGCATTGCGCACCGACTGTCTGGCGGGCACGCTGCTCCTGCCAGCGGTAAGTTTTAAACTTGGAAGGTAAGTTTAAACATTTCTAGGGTTGTTTTTGTATTGCAGGAAGCTCTTTACAGAGTTTGCCTGCTGGATTCAGGGCGAAGTCCGGACGGGCCGCGAGGGAACCTTTATGGACCACGGGGAATCCCGGAAACGGACCACGGGGAACCCGCTACTGAGACCGCGCAAGTGCGAGTAGTGGGCGGCGGTCGAATTCGCATTTCGAGTCGCTGGCGGTGGAGCCAGCGGCTTCAGACTGGTGCCAGTAGAACCTAGGCAACCCCATTTGGAGGGTTAGCCACTAAATTATATCTCCCTCTCTGCGGCAGGGAGCGTAGGGAAAAGGCCCGTTCATTTGAACAAGTCAGTCCAGGAGCACCTAGGCAACCCCGCTTGAAAGGTAGCCACTATATTATATCTCCCTCTCTGAGGAGGGGAGCGTAGGGAGGAGGCCCGTTGACTCGGGCCAGGAGGATTCCTGATGGAGAGGGTCCCCTCCTTCATGGTTAATGTATTTAACTGTTCAAACCCACATGGGGCACCTGATGGAGAGGTGCTCCACAATATACTCCAAAGGAGGGAGTTATCAGCCCGGGTATTATGGAGAACCCGCAGGCAGCGGCACCTGTTTCAGGGCTGCACAATGTCTCCCTCTCTGAGGAGGGGAGCATCAGAGTCAGTTTTCAGTCTGACCCAGAGCAAAAAACCTGATATAGGTCCGCTGGAGGGGCCATGTTAGCGCAGGTATCCTCATGGGCCTGCGGCAGCGCCTGTTTTCTAGGCTGCCTACGAATCTCCCTCTCTGTGGAGGGGAGTGCGAGTGGTCAGTATGTAACTGACTTCAAAATCGAAGTATGTTCGTGGAACATACATGCGTACGGATATGGCTCCAAGGAAATTCTCGCAAACAAAAGGGTTACTGCCGTGGGCAGAAAACCCGGAAGGGGCCAGAGTTCCCCTCATGGCCAGCAGTGAACAGCGCTATCAGGGGTGACGTTGAAGGAAAGAACAGCTGCCGAAGCTTCTCTTCAGGTAAGATTTATCCAAAAGGTATACCTGGATGAGAAAGCAAAAGCTGTCGGACTATTCAAGGCGACGAACAAAGCTTTTGACAACAAACCCACGCCTCATTGGCAGTAAGCAGTTTACTGAAGCTGGTGGCAGCTTGAAAGCTGGCCATGGTCCAAGCCGGTCTCAGGAAATATGGAAACCTACTCTTCAATCAAGGACGGGAATAGAACCCACATCAGGGGCCTTTGGCTTACTGGTAGCCATGGAGGTAGGTGGGTCTGATTCTTCCAAAACATGCGGTATGTGGACCATTTACAAGTTGGTAATATTTACACTTATTTTCTGTACAAATGACAATGATAAGATTCAGATTCATTGATAACATGTGAGAGTTGTCTTCCGAGGCAGGTTCAGATATTATGGCCAGAGTTGTTTGTTCGAGGCATGCTCAGTATTATGGCCAGGATCACCTTTCACTATGACATGCATCGATTTTGAAGATGAATTCTATTCAGGTCCCTGTCACAGGGATACTAGGAGACATTTGGAATTTATCTGGATGGGGCAATATAAACAGTTAATGCGTTGTAAATGGGCTACTTCAGTTCCCAGGTCATCTACCAAAATACTAAACCCGTGCTGGGACTGCTCAGAGCTCAAACACACTTGTTATGGCTTATCTGGATGATATTCTAAAGGCAGTGTTGCTAATATCAACTGGTTCAGCCGCCACTATATTTGAGAAATGTAGGTTCCTCATCCATCCAGTTACTTTAAGTTGATACCAACTATAGTTATTGATTATTCGGGTTTACCTTTAACTATAAATTTATCTGTGACTTCGCCCTGCTGCAAGAGATTGGAATCAATAGAAGCCTGTTACAACCTTGTTACCAAACAGTCTTCTATTCATCAAGTGTAATTGGCAATATAGCAGCTGTGTCTCAGCTGTCCATTTTGGGCCTTTGCATTATCAGGACCTATAACGGGCAAAGGAGTAACCTAGGTCGTTATTAACATCATGACCTATCCTATTACCAGCTGAAGCCACAATGGTGGACGAACTATATTCAGCATTACTCCTGTACTTTTGCTCAGTAACTCTTCAATTATATTACAAACTGATACTAGTACTAAAAGATGAAAAAAATATGAATACCATCTCTATTTACGGAGGCAGATGGGTTTTGCAGGAGTTAACCATTTTCAGTTATATGCTTTCAACTACCTATAAGACACTAGGTGTATTCTATGGGTTGAAAGTTTGTGCGAATATGCATAATCTGCATGCTCAACTCCAAGTTGATACACAATGGTGGTGGCATATGTTAATCACATGGGTGCAGTCAAGTTAAATGTCCTGTGACAATTTACCTAACCTCATTTGATGATGGTTTATCATCACGTAAAAATCTATGACAACACAGTTTGGATGTTGTATCACAACATATTTAATGACATTGTGGTTCGATGGAACACCAAATATCAATATGTTTGCACCCAGGAACAATCACCAGTTGCAAAAATATGTGACAGTGGCAATAGATGTATTCTCGCTACTCTGAGGAGGAATGTTCTTTATGTCGTTCCTCCATTTTGCCTCATCAGTCGGGTCTTGCACAAAATCCATCAAGATCTTGCCACAGGCATGTCATAATGCCTGACTGGCCTATGCAGTTATGGTTCCTGCTAAATGTTGGGAATGATTATAGGAACTTATATGGTGATCCTAAGCACAAAAAATTGGTGTTTCACCCCGTGACTGAAGAAACCATCCTCTGCATGATAAAATCAGTTTATAGAGTTGAAGTCTCTGAGAAGCCGATCAGAGACTGAGAAGCCACTGCAGAGTCCAGGGATAGCACCGAGAAAGCAGCACATTTTCCTCATCAGGAGATGGGAAGTGTTTTGTTTTAATGCCAATGTTCCATATAATACGGCACGGATAACTAACGTCTCAGAATTCATTTCAGATGAGTCTTTGACAATTATTTAAGTTATAGTACCATTAACAGTGCCGACGTGCTTTCTCATCATAGTTGCTGCAGCGATCAGGACCCACTTTGTCGGATCTCACTCTTTGATATCCAGATTTATAAAGATATCTTTAACGCAAATTCTCCCAGGCCCAGGTACTCGGAGATATGGGATGTTAGCATTGTTCTTAAACTGCTTCGCCAGTAGGGCCCAGCTACATCTCTATCCCTGATCAAACTCACTTACAAAGTGGTTATGCTCATGGCGCTAGTCTCAGCGCAACAGATTCAGCCACTACTTATATTGTGACTGGACAGGATGGTTACATCTACTAATAATATAATATTTTATGTTTATGATGTAGTTATGCAGAGCAGACCATGGGTGTCAGGTCCCAAACTATTTCTCATGGCATACCCCATGGACCTTTGGTTGTCTGTAGTCACTCATTTACAACAATACGTCAAGGTCACCAAGAGCCTTAGAGGCTCTGCACTAGCAATGTTTGTTAGTTACTAAAAACCTCATAAAAGGTATCTATCCAGACCATCTCTAGGTGGTCAAACGGGGTTTTGGCTTATGCAGGAGTAGATACTAATATTTTCTATCTTACTCGACTAGGTCTGCTACTACATTAGCAGCAAGGGTCATGTACGTTCCACTGGACCACATCCTAGCGGCTGCAGGATGGGCAAACAAACGACCTTTCATATATTTTATAATAACCCATTGCCAGACCGGGGGTATTTGCCAAATTCCATTTATGTTGTGTTTCATAGTTTCCCCCAGGATGGGAGGGATCACTATTATTTGTCCTTTGATGATTAAAGCATCAGCATTTTTAACAAACTATGTCATGGCTGAATGCATTAGTCTTTTTCACTCATCCATGGTCAATTGATGCAGTGTGTGACGCCTGGACTCGTATCCGGCATGAAATCACAGAACTTCAAAGTCTTCACGTAGTCACTCACGTGACTCCGAAGTAACATAGCAAGATTAAACGATAACTTACCAGTTTGAAGTTTGATCTTTATTTTATGAGGAGTTATGATGAGCGATTACGTGCCACCGCTCCCACCCTCATATCATAAAGATCATCTGGTATTTCTAGTCATCTATAATCTTACTATGTTAGTTCAACAACTGTTATCTGTGATTTCACTATTATTCAGCAACTGGAGCTTTGCTTGTCAACATGTGCACTTGCAGCCATCGGTGAAAACAGAGCATGACTTTCTAAACTTCTGTCTGATAAAATCCCATATGTAAGATTGTACAAGAATAGCCCTGAATGAGATGCTGTAGAATGATGACATCCATGATACCACAACAAGGTACCACACAGTCTATTAAAAAGGAAGGGGGAATAAATGGGGATGGCACAGAAATAAATCTAATGGAAATATTAATATTACATAGAAACATAGAAAATAAGTGCAGGAGGAGGCCATTTGGCCCTTCGAGCCAGCACCGCCATTCATTGTGATCATGGCTGATGATCCACATTCATCCTGCGTTCTGCCCGTATCCCTCGATTCCACTAGTCCCTAGAGCGCTAACTCTCTTTTAAATTCATCCAGTGAATTGGCCTCTGTTGCCTTCTGTGGCTGAGAATTCCACAAATTCACAACTCTCTGGCTGAAAACTTTTTTTTGTCATCTCAGTTTTAAATGGCCTCCCTTTTATTCTTAGACTGTGGCCCCTGGTTCTGGACTCCCCCAACATTGGGAACATTTTTCCTGCATCTAGCTTGTCCAGTCATTGTATAATTTTATAAACTTTTATGATACAGTTGTTCATTGCATAATTTTCTAATAAATTATTCAGAAAATAATTTATCTGGTTTATGGAAAACAAATGTTTCTGAATGGCAATCATAAGGATTTTAAATAAAGATTTTTTCTTAGATTTACTCATTTGAGCAAATCATCAACAAACCACAATCAGCATGACTTGACTGCAACACTTTCAATGACAGAGACTCTGCTCAGTCCCCTGCTCTACTTACACTGTACCCATACTGTGTAACCCCACACAATTCCAACTCTTTCTTTAAATTTGCCACCACACTGTTGGTTGAATTACGGGTAATGAAGTCAGAATATAGGAGGGAGATTGATTGTCTGATTAAATGGTGCCAGAACAACCTAGGTCACAACGTCAGTAAGACCAAGGAGCTGATGTTGACTTAAAACGAGGAATGCCTAGGAGCCACTACCCGTCTCCATCGATAGATCAGCGGTGGAGAGAGTCAACAACTACAAGTTCCTGAACGTGTATATCTCTGAAGATCTGTCCTGAACCCAGCACAATGATACAATCATAAAGAAAGCCCGAGAATGCCTCTACTTCCTTAGAAGATTGAGGAGATTCGCTATGCCGATGAATACTCTCTTGAACTTTTACAGCTATATAGTAGAAACACGTTGACTGGTTTCATCGTGGCCTGGTTTGGCAACTCAAACGCCCAGGAATGAAGGAGATTACAAAAGTGGTGGACACTTCACCATTACTGATCACCCCACCATCCAAGGGATCTATAGGAGGTGCTGCATTAAAAAAAGTAGCCAGCATCATCGAGGTCCCACACTACCCTGGCCGAACTCTTATTTCACTCCTGCTGTTGGGAAGAAGGTATAGGTGCCTAGTTCAGAGACAGCACCTTCTGATCGGCCGCGGAACTCCCAATGAGGTCGAGATCAGCCGCCTCTCCCGGCCTAGTCCCCACATTTCCCGGGGGGTATTTCATAATTTCGTCTGAATTAAAGGAGGTGCCAGACCACCAGTTGCCGGAAAATCGGTGGTGAACCTGTAACATATTAGAACGAGCTACTGACATAGAGCAAAGTGAAAATTGACATTTGGGAATCAACCTGCCAGAATAAAGCCCCTTTGAAAAACCTATAATGTTCAAAATGAACAGATTATGCCTTTCTATCTCTGGACAATCATTTCAGATGGATTTGTCGGTAGATAGAAATCCAGATCTTACTCGAGAAATGTATAAAACACCTCCCAGAAAGAAGCCTGAAGTTTAGCAAGAAGTGTGCCTAACCATTTCCCCTGGAAAACATCAACATTCAGTCCCATGCTTTAGTGTGTGTGATGTACTTAGTAACTTGTACACCAAGTCCAGCTGGATTTGTTTGGACTGTTTTATTCCAACACCTAGTTTAACGTTAGAAAGGTCAGAGTTTGTTAATACTGTTTGCATTAAAATTCATGTAAAATGATTTTACCTGCTTTAAACATTCAGGGTTAGTTTTGCTATAATCTTCTTTGTAACTGTTATTGAATATAGAGGATAATTGATAGTTCAGAAATCTGAACATCAACTTCCTTTGGAACACTTCCAGCAAACAAAATACTGGATTTCAAGCACACATTACAGGCAAAAATGTAACTAATTGGGTTTTATACCTACAATTTACTCTACAAATAATTACAAAAAATTAACCTAGCAAAATGTTTTCATTGAAAACATTAATTTCAGAAGCATTTGTCAAAGGTGAGGAGGTGGTTAAGACGCTCACATTGGATTAATTAAATCACAGCTTATTTTGGGAGACAGGATAATAGTCGAGCTCATTCCTTCTGTCATCCATAACCTAAATCCAAACTTTTTGACAATTTCAAGGATGTTCTGTGAAACGAGGCATATTTGCAGAGAGGCAAAGGGAATTAAGGGTTTCAACGCCTGTCTGCTTACTGCAAGGTCTTCCATGACACATAATTAATTGTAATATTTGCTTGAAGAACATCAATAATGTGAACATTCTGTGGACTACATCCATTCTCTGACAACAATCTGTGATTGATAAATGGCTGAGCTGTTTTGAGATCTCTTAAGGATGTAGTGTGAATGGAGACAAAAGGTTTTTATTGAAAAGTAACTGCATGGTGTGCAAACAAAAACCTTGACTGAAAATAAATGAATACCTAATATTAAATTGTAATATTTAAGAAATCAAATACTTTCAATCAGATCACATTCTTCAGCACCTACTGCCTTAAACTATTGAAGGGTCCAATGGGGGGACACTTCCAAATGCATATTGCTTTGGTTCGTTCTGCTTCCAATCTTCAATAGATTCTCATCATTGCATTAAAATTTGTCTGTTACTTGCATTCTAACTGCAAAAATTACTTTGTCATTTTCAAAATTTACTTTCTTGACTTTTACATATGGTGCCTTAACCCAATACCAACAACTACCTAAAAACTTAGAACTATATGCACTTTGCAATTAAAACAAGTCATTTTATACATTGTTAATATTTATGTTGGTCTGCAACATCAAAGTGCTTTGTACAGAAAATCTTTGCAATTGTTTTTAGGTAAATACTGCAAAAAAATGTATTTGTAAAACCTAATTTCAATTATTATAGAGCCTAAGAACAATCACATTATGTAGTCAAGAAAAGAACAGAGAATAAAAGCACATGGAAGTTCAGGTACAGGAGATAGTAGGTAATTGTCATTTAAAATGCCTGCCAATAAAACAATGTTCTGGTTAACCAGAACCCAGAAGGAAAAGTGGTTCAAGAAGGAAAAATAAAACTACGGTAATATCTTTCATATCCCTAGACTTTGCATAATCCTTTATTCAAAAGTGTTATCTCTGCAGATTATACTTTTCCTTTTTGCCAGGGAATAGTTAGGTGATAACTCGCTGGTAAAAACAAAAAGTATGATCTGCTGCCAATTAAAACATATTAATGGAAAATGTTGGATTGCTGCAAATAATACTCTCCATATTATTCGCTGCACTAAATAAATATATAGAATCATGCTCTTGGATGTCTCAAAGTCTTTCTCAGATGTTGAATTACTTTTAATTCAAGATAACCTTCAATATAACGGACCATGCAGGGGAGGGAAAAGTGGGGAGATAGTGTCCATTATTGACGACTGTCCGCTATAGCCAAGTAAGGGGTGTGACTCTTGCCAGGCGTCGGGGAGCCCTGCAAGAGAAGATCCCGCGAGGAGCCGTACAGAAACGACCCTGGTAGCGGTCGCGAACAACTGGCAGCGGCTGAGCGACCGGTGGCCAACAAGAACGAGGATGGACCTGGCAGCCGACAAGAGCAAAGGCCAGGTGGGTCTCCCGCGGCCACGTGTGGCGGCAGGCCTGGCTCACTGCTGCGATGATGGGCCTGGTGGGCCACTGGCTATAGGGGGAAGTTCGGAAGCCCCGAAGATGGTGAGTCGAGGGAGGAGCTATTGGCGACTACGGACATGAGGAGTGGGCCGGTAGGAGTGGTACCGGGGTATTGCCTCCAGCGCTTTCAAGGTCAGTTGCAGGAGGCGCCCCTGTGACACAAAAGCCATCGGGTGAGGAGAAAGACGTCAGGTCACGGGCCTGCAGCAGCCTGGAGTTACTTGGCTCCAGTACTTCTAGCATGTGGACCAGACTTAGACATTGGACATTTTCCTTGTAAACAACGTCAAAATATAGCGACTGCACTTGTGGGTGTGCAAAAGAATTTCACTATATGCATATGTGACAATAAAAACCAATGATGAATTCCATTGACTATGTACAGTTCAAACAGCCAAGAAATGTACACTAAACACGACACACAATAAACAGAAGAGTTTACAATCCACAAAATAAAAAAGTTAACATACTCTAATGACATGCAAACTTCAAACAAAGTGCACCCAAGATCAGCATTGAACCAGAGTGGAACTAAAATGGAGATGCAAGGAACTGCAGGTACTGACTCAGTATCTATAAGTGATACTGAAAGCATGATAATACAGCCAACTATTTGGAAAGAAGTTCATATAAATGAACATAATCTACTATACATTTGCGCAGAAACGGTACCCTTTATCGCTAGGAATTTTCGCCACCTTACTCACCGTTCTCCTCTGCTCCAAGCTACCAAGTTCTGTTCCGATCGGTGGAAGATTACAAAGTTATAAAGGTTTAAAAAATCGTGAGATCAGCAGATTGGTCTTCTCGCCTGTCATTCACCATGCCTTCCGGCACCCGCTGTTAATCACTGGGTGGGGCGAGGAGAATACAGCCCTGGAGGCAGAGCTGAGTCCACAAGCCGTGCAGATGGGAGTCGGAGATGGCACCAAACGGAAAGCGGAGACTCCCGGCGGAGGAGAACGACCAGCGAAGCGCCCAGCGCCCGCTGTGAGTCCCAATCGCACCCCCAACTCCTTACCCTCTGGTCTCCCTCGCTGGCTCTTGCCCCCTCCCCTGTAATACCGCACTCACTCCCATGGCTCTTCCCCCGTATTTTTTCCGAGCTCTCTCCCCCCCTGCCCTCACACCCCTCCCCCCGCCCCCACATCCCTCCACCTACACCCCAACCCCCCCACATGCCCCTTCCTTCCACGCAACACTCCCCCTGTGCACACAACCTCTCTCCCCCAAACCCCCCCTGCCCACATATCTACCCACACCCCTAAACCCCCACAACCCCTCCCTCACCACAAGCCCCCCATCCACACCTCTCTCGCCCCCGCCCCCACAACGCCACATCCCCCACCCCACAAATCCCTTCTCCACAACACCCCCTGCCTACAACCCCCCCCGCCTACACATACCCCCACCCACACACACACACCCCATCCCTCCACATCCCCTCCACAATGGGTCCCACCTAGTCTAGTTCTTTATAAATTAGTGGTGTTGTCCTTGCCCATTGCTGCCACCTAGAGGTCACTCTGTCCGCTATGATTGAAATCTGTTAGAAAGAGGTTTGTAATAAAAGACTGTATACACTTTACAGCAATTATTAGTCGTCAAAACAATGCTCTACTTGGATACAATTAAAAGCCAACCTGATCATGGGAATCTGACTTGACTCGAATCTAAGAACATCAAGAATGAAGAGTGTTTAATTGTCATATGCACCAGGAACAGATCAATTAAATACTAAAATAAATATTTCCCACCTAACACAGCATTATCATGTCCTCTCACCGATTATAACACTCTCCAGAATGTTATCCCAGGCATAGAACATGTACCCATTTGACCTGACGCTACGGGCCTTCATACGTACTGAAATTTTAAAATATTGTCACCAGGCAAAACACTTTGCAAGGTCCTTTCTCCCTTCCTAATCCAGTGTCTTGGACGCCTTCTGAGCCTGACTCATGTTTTCAGATCTCTCTGCCCTTTATCTTTTCACAATGTCCGTCTGATACTAACACACCAAAGGCAATCCTTTACCCCAAGAGAAGCTATTCCACTGTACCTGCGAGGTGGCAGAATACTCTGAACCATACCACAAGGCACAAGATCAGCCCAGTCTGACTCTATTTGATCCCAAATATATCACTTGGCTCCAAATCAAATGTCCTATCAACAGAAATCTCTTTTTTTGTGGTACTGTCCTTAAAAGTGCGCAAAATCTGTTTGTTTACACTGAAAAATCACCATTTTATCTTTAATATTCAGATAGAAACCTGACCTTGATGACGTGTTGAACATAGAACCACATTTTAGAAGGAGTCTGCAATAAGAATGCTGCATTCTGGATGTGCAGTGAGGGAGACGAGGGGACAATTATCTCTCAAAGTGCGGCGTGGTAACAATTTTGCACCACCTTTCTTTAAAGCCCTTTCAGGCCATTTGCCAAGGCTCTGTTCGCAAGGAATACTAATTCCAAGAGGTTTGTAACGCTGAATATATCCCAAAACGGAACATTGTTAAAATAAAGATATAGAGATTTGTCGTCAAATGAGTGAAAATTTCAAGTAGGCTCCAAAATGTAAAGAAAGATGAGTTTTCTTACACTTTTTCCACCGCCACTTTGATGAGCGCCTGATTTACCTGCTTGAAAGAGTTTGAAGAAGGTTTTCAACCCGAAACGTCACCTAATCCTTTGCTCCATAGATGCTGCCTCGCCCGCTGAGTTTCTCCAGCATTTTTGTCAACCTGCTTAAAGAGGTTGGTCCTGTTTATTTTCTATTACCTGCGATCAAAACTGTTCAGAGATGGCAATTGGGCAACTTGTAGATCCTCTGGTTGCATTTCACGGACTGCATCCAAAATCTTCTGTTGGTCATTCGGATCAATGATTCCAATCTACGTAAAAATGAACAGTTACAATTTATGTTCAGGAAAGAACTATTATTTGTCATCATTTTCAACTAATTGAACCTCAGGGCTCAGTAGCAAAGGCTTCAATTTGTGTGGATTCATTCTTGTAATTAGATTTTACTTTAGAGATACAGCGCAGAAACAGGCTCTTCGGCCCACCGAGCCCACGCCAACCAGCGATCCCTGCACACTTACACTATCCGACGCACATCAGGGACATTCACAATTATACCAAGAGTCAAGAGTGTTTTATTGTCATGTGTTCCAGATAGAACAATGAAATTCTTACTTGCAGCAGGACAACAGAATAATAAATAACAAAAACTCAGAAAAAAATGAACAAACAATAACAGTGTAATAATTAGCAATGTTACAAAATTTTGAGATTTAAAAAATCAAATCTGCAATTTATCCCATCAGATAAAGCATAAAAAGAAGTTTAATTTGACACCTAATTCACTTTCATATCTTCAGTATTAAGAAAGTTATGACCATTTCCATACTCGGAAATTAGCATCTTGTTCCCCATTGCCTTTCAATTGACTTAACTCAAAAGCTGTGATCTAGAATAGTCAAAAGCCCATAACTTTCTTAAAAATTAAGAGCTCAATGAAATTTTCAGTTATTATAGATTGAAGCATTCTGAAACAAATATGAAACAATCTTACTTGGATGACCTGAAATTAAAGCATATAATTAGTTAGTTATCTAATTGTAGCTAATTACAAAATTCAATGAGTAGATCTAAACATTTATCCATTTCTTAAGAAAAAATAAACTTTTTTTAAATTGCCTAAGTGTCCAAATAACATTCACACAATAATCCACAATATAACATAATTTTTAAATCTCATTTTCATTAATTTCTAGGCCAAATGGAAGGAATTTAGTGTCTAATGCCTGTAAATTAATGGCCATTTAAATCAACTAGCGAGTGTGTTTTAGTGGAATGCGGTGGATTGGAACGTTGCGGTTTGCGGTGAAGTCGGGAGGAAAAATACTGTTGGTTCATACATTTTTTTGGACCCCATTTCGCAACATGAAAATGTGATTAAAGCCTCCCTAAAAACCAACTTTTAATATAAAAATAAACTGTGTACCTTTTATTCTCCCCTACGCAAAATCATTCCCGTTGTTGGCGCTCACGGCTTTTGAAGGTGATTTTTAAATTACTCTAGTTAATAAATAATCTAGCGTAATTTAAAAATACCTTCATGAATGAAATGTCGGAGCGATTTTTCTTCCGCAACGAAATCACCCGACATGGATCGATTTTCCCTGCCTGTAGAAAAACGGCACTTTAAGCCGCCCCCCTCTGAAAGGCGCCAAAGTCACGCACACGGGGAGCGGCAGAACTGCAGCGCTGCTCAAGGTAAGTTTTGTAACATACCTACAATAATAATAATAATAAGTCTATTGTAGTTCATAGCTTATGAGGCTGTAGTGTTTAATAGCCTGATGGCTGTAGGGAAGAAGCTGTTCCTGAACTTGGTCGTTACAGTTCTCAGGCTCCTGTACCTTCTTCCCGATGGCAGTGGTGAGATGAGTGTGTGGCTGGGATGGTGTGGGGCTTTGATGATTTTGGCTGCCTTTTTGAGGCAGCGACTACGATAGATCCCAGCGATGGTGGGGAGGTCAGAGCCTATGATTGCCTGGGCAGTGTTTACAACCTTTTGCATTCTTTTCTGCTCCTGGACGTTTAAGTTGCCGAACCAAGCCACGATGCAACCGTTCAGTATGCTCTCTACTGTGCACCTGTATAAGTTCAAGAGAATCCTCTTTGACATACCGAATCTCCGTAATCTTGTCAGGAAGTAGACGCGATGATGTGCTTTCTTTATGATTGCAACAATGTGCTGGGTCAATTAACCTACATATCTGCACGTCTTTGGAATGTGGGAGGAAACCGGAGATCCCGGGGAAACCCTAGGCAGTTACAAGGAGAATGTACAAGCTCCCTACAGACATCCCCCATAGTCAGGATTGAACCAGGGACTCTGGCGCTGTAAGGCTCTACCGCTGTGCCACCGTGCTGCCCTACCATCATTTAGAAAACATATCCTGATTTTTATTGTCCTCTGTCTATCCTTTTCTCCTGCAGTGTACTCACAGGGATCTTTCTGATGATGTTGATCTCTACTTTGGCTCTTCTTTCTCCCTAAACCCAACATCACTGTTGTCCCACATTCTGTTACTTTCCCTTCGACCCATATTCAAGACAATCTCTCCAATGTTAACATCATCGTGGTTGCAGCACACCATAACTATAACCATTACTCCATACAAGCTGTACACAACCACAACAACTTGCCAAGACCTCTCCAACATCATTGCTCACCAACTGCACCACCTGGAAGCAGTGCATGGATTCAGCACTTCTTGCAGCTATCTGACTAGCCTGAAACTACAGTGCCCTCCAGAATGTTTGGGACAAAGACCCAGCATGTATTTATTTGCCTCTGTATTCCACAATTTGAGGTTTGTAATAGAAAAAAAAAATCAGATGTGGTTAAGGTGCACATTGTCAGATTTTAATAAAGGCCATTTTTATACATTTTGGTTTCACCATGCAGAAATTACAGCTGTGTTTATAGTATTATTACAGCATGTTTAGCATATCCTTTGCATGCAATGACTGCTTGAAGTGTGCGATTCATGGACATCACCAGTTGCTGGATGCCTTCTCCACTGATGCTCTGCCAGGCCTGTATTGCAGCCAATTCTAGCTTATGCTTGTTTTGGGGGCTCGTCCCCTTCAGTTTTCTCTTCAGCATATAAACGTCATGCTCAACTGGGTTCAGATCAAATGATTCACTTGGCCACTCAAGAATTTACCATTTTTTAAGCTTTGAAATACTCCTTTGTTGCGTTAGCAGTATGTTTGGGATCATTGTCTTGCTGTAGAATGAACTGCCGGCCAATGAGTTTTGAGGGATTTGTTTGAACTTGAGCAGATAGGATGTGTCTGTACACTTCAGAATTCATTTTGGTACTACCATCAGCAGTTGTATCATCAATGAAGATAAGTGAGCCAATGCTTACAGCAGCCATACATGTCCAGGCCATAACACCCCCACCACCGTGTTTCACAGATGAGGTGGTATGCTTTGGATCTTGGGCAATTCCTTCTCTCCTCCGTACTTTACTCTTGACATCACTCTGATATAAGTTAATCTTCGCCTCATCTGTCCACAAGACCTTTTTCCAGAACTGCGGTTGCTCTTTTAAGTACTTTGTGGCAAACTGTAACCTGGCCGTCCTATTTTTGCGGCTAACCAGTGGTTTGCATCTTGCAGTGTAGCCTCTGTATTTCTGTTCATAAAGTATTCCGCGGACAGTGGTCATTGACAAATCCACACCTGACTCCTGAAGAGTGTTTCTGATCTGTCAGACAGGTGTTTAGGGATTTATTTTATTATAGAGATAATTTTTCTGTCATCAGCTGTGGAGGTTTTCCTTGGCCTGCCAGTACCTTTGCCATCAGCAAGCTCACCAGTGCTCTCTTTTTTCTTAATGATGTTCCAAACAGTTGATTTTGGTAAGCCTAAGGTTTGGCTGATGTCTCTAATAGTTTCTTTCTTGTTTCTCAGTCTCATAATGGCATCTTTGACTTTCATTGACACAACTTTGGTCCTCATGTTGATAAACAGCAATAAAAGTTTCCAAAGGTGATGGAAAGACTGGAGGAAAGATTAAGCGCTGAGAGTTCTCTTATACCTGCATTAAGGAGCAATTACAAACACCTGTGATGCCATGTGTCCCAAACATTATGGTGCTCTGAAATGTTTTACTGATTGTATGCCTCCTTGTCACCTTCCCCTCAGCTAACAATAAACTATTCTACACTTCCTTAGTATTGTCCGCTTTGATCTGTGTTTTTATACCTTACATACACTTCCATATCTCTGTCTCTCTCTCCCGACTCTCAGTTTGAAAAAGGACCTAAACCTGAAACGTCACCCATTCCTTCTCTCCAGAGATGCTGCCTGTCCTGCTGAGTTACCCCAGCATTGTGTGTCTCTCTTCGGCGTAAAACAGCATCTGCAGTTCCTTCCTACACTTGACATCAAATCTTATTTATTTAAAAACATTACACAGAGTACTAGTCCAATCAGTAATCTACAAAATGGTCACCTGTTGGTATGATCAAAGTATTGGATTTATACTGACTCATTATGTCTTCTGTTCTAAACTATGCTCGTTCTGCAGAGATGTATTCAAATGCACAACAGTAAGAGCTTTGAGACTTTCCAACTGTATGTTCATTTGACAAAATAGTATTGTCTTGGCAAATCCATCTAGAAACGTTGACTGCTGAACTTCCGCCCATCCATCACAAAAATATTTCTATGAAAAACCGATTCGCTCACAATTCCTATCAACTAATCCTTTTCTACTTTATGGAGAAAAACCCTTATTTTTCATCAAAGTCACCTACCGAGAGTGGTTCCCAAACTTGCTACTTCATGTCAAGTGCTACTGCAGCTTTCAACGTATTTTCTGCGCAATGTTTTGCTTAACTGTCAAAGTCAAGTTATGACCAGACCATGTCAGGCAGGTTCACGACCTACTCTGAAAAACCATCCTCTCTTTCAACAGAACAACAAAACCCCTGAAGAAGGGGTTCGGCCTGAAACGTTGCCTATTTCCTTCGCTCCATAGATGCTGCCTCACCCGCTGATTTTCTCCAGCATTTTTGTCCACCTTCGATTTTTTCCAGCATCTGCAGTTCCTTCTTAAACCCTTAGATTCTTTACTCTTTTGCCAATTCTTTCCTTGACCTTTCCGTTCTCATCAAGTGGGCAGCACGGCGGCGTAGCGGAAGAGTTGCTGCCTTACAGTGTCTAGAGTTCCAGAGACCCGGGTTCGATCCCGACTATGGGTGCTATCTGTAAGGAGTTTGTACGTTCTCCCTGTGACGGTGTGGGCTTTCACCGGGTGCTCCGGTTTCCTCCCACACTCTAAAGACACTCTAAGGGTTTGGAGGTTTATCGGCTTGGTAGAAATGGAAATTGCTGCCAGTGTGTGTTGGATTGTGTTAATGTGTGGGGATCACTGGTCGGTACAGACTTGGTAGGCCGAAGGGCTTGTTTCCACGCTGCATCTCTAAAAAAAAAATTAAAACTAAAGTATGAGGTGCTCATAGTTTGTCATCAGAATTAGGACCATCTTTCCAGCTGCTTTTCTTCTTTCTCTGCCTTTCAAGATAAATCTATCCCAGCCTCTCTTTGCCTATAGTCTGAACCCACAGCTCTCTCAAATATGTAGCCATGTCCTTTCAACTTCACTTCGCTGTGACCACTTGTCAGTAAACAGCTGATGACCAAGCATCTTTCCCGATCCTTGTTTAAACTCACTTGCAGTTGGCTCCCTCTCATTTGACACCGTCTTACTTCTTTACCTCTATTGTGATAGGGAATGAAATAGTAAATTAGAGAAGCATCTGAACAGGTCTCAATTTCATAGACAAAATAAAGTCACCTATCACTCTCATTTCTTATTATAGGTGAGGCTAGATGAAGGGCCAGTTCAATGAGTTAATGGGAAAAAGCAGGGGGGTCAGTGAGCTCATTTGGATAATCCTGGAGTAATGGATAATCTAACCACATTTGGAGATGGATGGCTAAACCGGTTGCCCTCATGTGATCTGTCAGGATAGAACATGAAGATGGTGCATAAATCCAAGTTATTTGCAATCACAACATACATCTTATTCCCCTTTGGAACAACAGGGAAAATACAGAGAAATTTCCAGTAAATGATTAAGCTGGTCATGTACAGTTCACAATATATTTTTGTAAGGCATATGTTTTTTGGATTTTTACTGTCCATGTCTCCTTAAATGCTGTTCGGCAGGAATGTTGAAATAATCAAGTGCAGTTGAAATGTGACAAGAAACACTCAACATGGAATGATATATACCAAGTCAAAGTGTGCTGAAAGTTTTGTTTTTCCACTGACAGTTAGAGTGTATACTGAAATGAGTAATTTTGTCTATTAATTGAATGAACATTGTTTGTGCTATTAGAAACAGCATCAAGGTATCTTGTGAACTTAATGAGTCAATTCTGTGTCAAATCGTAAACCGTAAAGTCCTGACTGGTTTATGGACTGTTTGCCACAATTGGACAGCTTAAGTGACTTAAGTACAGTGGAAGGCAGTGTTTTACATCCCAAGTATAGATACATGTACACTTTCTAACACAATTTCTGTTGAACAGTGTACGTAATGACAGGAAATTACTTGTGTTTATTTAAAATCCAATATGACATTTAAAGTTATTGAGTGACAAGTTACCATTCACAGATGAACATGCAGACATCGTCAAAACATCAAATTCCCCTTTCTATCACCCAAAATCAATTGCAGTGAGCATTTAAAATGCAGGAGAACATTCCACTCTTGTTAAAAAGCCCTTTGTGCGTGAACATTTGGCAAGGTACAAGGTTCAACTCCGTCAAAAAAAATAAACCCAAGTTTTTGTGATACTAACAGATAGTAAGAAATTATATGTAACATCACCATTGCATTCATGTAACATCATTGTTTCTGTATATTTTAAAACACATAGTACAAAGAAATATGAAATTTTGTCGTTGCTATCTTAGAAAACATCAGCCAGTTTGTCCAGAGATAATTGACAGACAGCAACGGGCCATGATCAAATTCTAGTTGTGTTTTAGCAAAGCTTATGCTGCAATATTAACTAGGCACAGGGTTAACTCCCTTACTCCTCTTCACTGTCTGAGTTTAAGATCTCATTTGAAAGCCAGTAACTCCAACCATTGCAGTGAAACGGAGTGTCAGTCTAGATTTTATGGTATCTGAATCTGATGCAGGAATGTTGAGGGGTTGGGTCATAGTTGGTCCTCAAAGTACCGTCCTGAATGTTCACCAAGACATTTGCCTCTTAGATGCTGATTTACAAAGAGAACACAAAACGTTGGAGTAATTCAGCGGGTCGGGCATTAGTGCTGGAAGATATAGACCGATGAAGTTTCAGGTCAGGTGCTTTCTTCAAACTAATTGTAGTAATTGTATAAGGTGGAATCAAGCCAGAAAAGTGGTGGGGGTGGGAGAAAGTCTGGTAAGTGATACCTTGGTACATGGGGGGGGGGGGAGGGGGAATGGTTGGTGGATAGGTGGATAAAGGGCAGAGATGAAAAGAAGATAAAAGGGCATCAGTTAAGGAAGGATGAGTGGTGAAATATGAAACCAGAGGAAGGGATATAAGTGGAAGGGGACAAGGGGAAGGATAAGGAGGGGGGGGAGTGAGAGAGTATGAGAAATAGGTGCACATCAGGAAGAGGCACAGGGAAGAGAGTGTGGAGAAAGGGGGTGGAGGCTGGGTTGTTATCTAAAATTGGAGAATTCAATTTGAACCTACCTGCGGAATATGGGGTCTAGTTTCTCCAGTTTGCGTGTGTGGCCTCACACTGGCAATGGAGCTCAGGACAGTAAGTTCGGAATGGGAATGGAACGGGGAGTTAAAATGGTTAGCAACCAGGAGATCCAGCAGGCCTAGGCAGACCAAGTGACATGGTCATGTTTTGAGAGTTGGTTAAGGTACACCTGCCAGCTGAACTGGCTGTCAAATTTGTCAAATAGCTTGAACATTTGTATCTCTGATATTCAAAATAGTGAAGAATTAAACAAAAGATTAAAAAACAAAAACACATTACAATATTGGAAAACAACAGTTTGAATTATCGCAATAATATTAAAATACAAATTATAGGTGCTTATCAGATTGGAAGCAAACAAATGCAACTCCTTTATTCAAATAGGCAGGAAGTAGCAAACCATATGCCAGCTACCACTTAGAATATTTCTAGTTAAGCTAAGTCAACGGTTTTGAGGAAGGAAAATCTTGTTTGACTAATTTAGAGGAATACCTTGAAGTAACACATGCTCTGGGTAAAGGGGATGCCAGATTTAGATTCATTAATTGTCATATACACCAGAGTGCAATGAAATTCCTTTATAGTAGAAGCTCACATGGTACACGGTGGATAACTTGATATTTCCCCTATTATGCAAATATTACCTTATTGCCTCATCACTAAACCAGCTAGATCCATTCTTAGCCTCTGTTGACACAGTTCATATTCTCACTGCACAAATGTGTTACCTTCATCTAAACCACTGGTATGTATTGTAAACATCTGAGACCCAAGTGAGTCCATCCAAACACAAATAGTTAAAAGCATCTTAATTTATTTCTGTTAAACAGTCTAGCAAGAATAGCAGAACACATTTTGTTTGGTGGCTTGAGCCAGTAGATAGCCTGGTTAGTGTCCACTTTTGGTAAGGGAAGAGGTTTGAGCACACTGGGTGTAATCAGTCCTTTCCTTGCAGCGGCACTGAAACAATTATATCCTAAGTGTCTAGTTCCATAGTTAACCTGTTTGGCCCAGTTACGAAGGGCACTGGAGTAATTAAAACAAATGAGGTCAGCATGGATCAGTCATTACAAGCATGCACTGTATCAATATAAAACACATTTTAAAATAAATTAGTCCACTAGTTTGTTAATTACTTGTTTGGGTTCTGACCTGAGGGTCAAGTAGCCAAGATCTAATTGATATAAGTAGCCTCAGCACATTTATTTATAAAGAGTTTGCCTGGCCTGATCTGACCCAAACTTGGAGACTGTTTTTTAAAAATATATCCTACTCAACCTGACATTTATAGGCTTGGAGACGCAAGCGACCGCAGAAGCTGGAATCTGGAGTAAAAAGCAAAGTACTGGTAGAACTCAGCAGGTCAGGCAGTATCTGAGCATGAAATGGACAAATGGGATTTTGGGTGGTAGACACAAAATGCTGCAGTAACTCAGCGGGACAGGCGGCATCTCTGGAGAGAAGGAATGGGCGACGTTTCGGGTCGAGACCCTTCTTCAGATTTTGGGTAGTTTCAGTTGAGAGGGGTGATTGGCAGATGGGCGGATTAAGTGACAACGACTAGAGGTGAAAAGAAGACAAAAAGGTGTTCGTTGAGGAAACAGGAGGAAATGTAGAGCCGGACTGGGGAATATGGATGAAAGAGGACAGGACGGAAGGGAAAGAGCGGGAATAATATGGAGATGTGGGACTTACGGATGAGTCAAGAGTGAATGGAGGAGAAAACCCTGTCTCACGGTGCGAGTCGACCCACGAGTGACCCCGATATTAAAACAAATTAAACACGTGGTAATTACGTACAATTAACGTAGCGGGAACGTCGGAATTCGTTGACGTAAATTAGCGACTCGTGGCGCTAAAGGCAGGTACCCGGGAAACTTGTTAACTCTTGAAAAACTTTAGACATGCTTAAAGATTTCCACGAGTAAAATGTACTCTTGAAGTTAAAATTTGAAAAATTTAAAACTCGTTGTAAGAACGCAGTGGCCCGTGAGTTTACTGTAGTGACTCCTGAGTCTACCGTGGGCACTCTTTAACTCAGCGGGACCGCCCATTGCACCGGGCGCGGGGGCTTCGCACTGCCTTCACGTCGGAGATACTAGCGTGACCCCGGACCGGGGGGGGGGGGGGGGGGGGGGGGGGGAGGGTGCGGATAGGAGTCAGCGGGCACGCTGGCTCTGCCACACCATGGGCCGCCGCCAACCAAGCCACCCATCCACGTCCACACGCTCGGTACAACAGGAGCTGAGACAGGGAACTGTACCGCCCTTGCCCACTCCCCCTGCAAATGCAGATAACCCTGCTCACCTAACCCCCCCATCCCTTCTCTCTGGGTATTGAAGGCGCTTCTGGTCTGCAGTGTGCAATGGTCACCAAAATACACTGCATCTTTAGAAAGGAAAAATACAAAACATGTCAATCCCACTGGATAGGCCTTAGTCATGATGCTGTACAACACGGAAACAGGACCTTCGGCCCAGCTTGGCCGTGCCGTCCAAGTTGGCGTCTTGGGGTAGTCCTATTTGCCTGCATGTGGCCCATAGCCCTCTAAACCCTTCCCATCCATTTATCTGTCGTTAATAACGTCAAGAAAATATTAAGTCTACGTGAGCTTGCTTCAGTTTCCTGGGTCCAACTCAGAGAGAAGTTTCCCCCCTTTCCAGGGTTAATCACTCTGTTTATAATGCTCTCTGCATTATGAAGTCCTCAACAGTGAACCCCATGGGCAATCACTGCCAAAGTGTCTGCTCACACAGTCTGTACACCTCTCGTACACTTGTCTCCCGTACTAAGGCCCCCCCGCCCCCCCCCCCTTTCCTGTCCCGAACCCCTGGGAAACTGAAGGGAGCGACAATCAATTGCCACGGATACAAATAATGTCATACATTAAGGGCATTAAAGGGTAGATGCTGGTTGACAAAAAGTGAACACACAGTGCTGGAGTAACACAAAGACGCAGCAGAATTTTGGAAACGTCATCCCATCACCCATTCCTTCTCTCCAGAGATGCTGCCTGTCCCGCTGAGTGACCATACTGAGGGAATTCCCACGTATATGAAGCAGAGAGAAACGTGAGTTCTACACGGCTCTGCCTGACGTTTGAGAATGGATTCGGTGGTTTGTACCCACTCCCCCTCCCTACCCACCCTTACCAAACCAGCCAGCCGGACCCCTCATCGTTACAGCGGCAGAAGCGACATTTCCAAGAGAATGGGGCAGAGAGCTGGGACAGGGCTGGGACAGGAGCAGTGCAGATGAGGCGTACCAAAGGAACAAGTTGATGGCTGCAAGGGGCAGGTGGCAGAGGTCTTGTGTCCCAGCGAGGTAGACCGCTCTTCCCCCTGGCACTGGACGGTGCGCATTTTCCCTTTGTAGGGCATATCAATAGATGCGGCCGCGCTGAATTCTATCTTTAACTCAAAGCCGCAGGATGGAGCTGTCTTCTTTAACACTGTAGCTTTGCCGCCACCGCCTCCTTGCTGCACAATGGCAGCGAGTGCGGGGCCGAGATCCTGCCTAGTTTTTTTAAGTTTTGAAATTGAATAACTTTCAATACTGAATCACAATATACTTACTGTATGAGATGCTGTCCAGCTCCTCTATTTGATTCTTAAAACAGGCCTTCATTCACGGTTGGCTCAAGAGCAACTCGGGAGAGGAACTTGGTATATCGCAGAAATGAGAAGTAAACGGCAAACTTAGACATACACGTGGGAACTCGTTTAAACTCGTGAACATAAACTTTGAATCTCGTAGACAACCACGAGTGTGATTTTTTCTTTCACTCCGGATAACTCGTGGGTGGACTCGAACCTTGAGACAGGGCCAAAAGTAGTAGGGTGACTTGTGGTGGTGGGATATGGTGGCGATATGTGTGCGATGAGGGGGGTATTATATGAATTGGTAATTTTAATGCTTATACCATTGGGTTATAAGCTATCCAAGTAATCTATGCGATGCTGTTCTTCCAGTTTGCATGTGGCTTCACTCTGGTAATGGAGAAGGGCCAGGACAGAAAGATCAGTGTGGGAATGAGAAGGGAAATTAACGGGATTAGTAATCAGTAGCTCCAGCAGGCCTTGACGGACAGAGTATAAGCCATTGGCGAAATGGTTGCCTAGCTTATGCTTGGTTTCTCCAGTGTAACGGAGGCTACGACAGGAGAACTAAATACAGTCGTCAAGCTTGGAACAGGTGCACACTACCAGATGAAATATATATATCTGCAAAGTTTGCATAATCTACATATTCTGGTATATAAATTTTGTCAGGAGCCCAATCATGGAATGATATCGGAACTACTAAATATCGTAAAGGCATCCTGGGTTTGCCCACAGTGACACAGACATCAATCATTCACATGATAATAAGGAATATATTCTCTTATCACAGAATTCACATTATGGTCTGTGTGTTAAAGCTTGCAAATGCAGCTACTTCTGGAAGTATCCGTAAAAGATCACGGAGCTCAATTCTGAATGATTTGTGTACGTAGTAAAATAATTTAAATTCCAATGGATGCAAGGCAAGATCAAAATTATCTTTGGGTCGGTGCTGCTTAGATTTCGCACTACATCATACATGAAAACTTGTTTAAAAAAAAAATAGATCTAACCTTTTCAAGCTCTTCTTTCCCCATTGTCAGAAGTCCTCTAAAAGATATATCATTCTTCTACAAAAATAAACAGAAAACATTTTTAAATCAGTATATTTTTATAGGTACTATTTTTTACTAACAAAGAGCTACTCTATTTGAGATGAATTGATGTACAACTGTATTATAAAATAACAGTTCAGCAGCTCTTAGGAATATTTCTTGTTAACTTGTCGTAGCTAATGAAATCAAGTTGAATTATACGTGGATTAAACATGTCCAGATAATGAATTGCTAATCTTAAAAATTAATCTCTGCATTGGTGTCAAATAAAGTGTGTGTGTAACTGATAAAAATGGTGATGAAAAGACACCGCTGCACAAAGACTGCTCCAAAGTCCTCATTTCCAACCAAGGGACAAAGACTTCTCATGTACGACACATTCTAAGATGCCATTAAAGCACTCTCTCTCGTACCCAATACTCCACAAAGACAGACACAAAGCCTGGAGTAACTCAGCGAGCCAGGCAGCATCTCCGGTGAAAAGGAATAGGTGACGTCTCAGGTCGAGACCCTTCTTCAGACTGAGAGTCAGTGGAAAGAGAAACGAGAGATAGATATGGTGATATAGAACAAATTAATGAAAGATGAGCAAAGAAGTAACAATGATAAAGGGAATGGTCCATTGTTGGCTGTGGGCTCGGTGATAACGAGTTATACAGAGAATGAATCTCAATACGACAACATGAAATTAGTACAAATTACTAGGGTGGGGGGGGGGGGGTTGGTGAGAGGGAGGATGCAAGGGTTACTTGAAGTTAGAGCAGTCAATATTCATGCCACTGGGGTGTAAGCTGCCCAAGCGAAACATGAGGTGCTGTTCCTCCAATTTGCGTTTGGCCTCACTCTGATAGTGGACGAGGCCCAGGATAGAAAGGTCAGTGTGGGAATGGGAGTTAAAGTATTTAGCAAACAGGAGACAACTGCTCTCTATAGAAGAGCACATATCTGGGAGCCACAGGTGATCTTAAAACCTATTTCCACTTTTATACAGATGACAATTGGTTTGTACTTTTCTGTATCACATTTTGGAAGAGGCTAGACACTGTACAAGAGTTTACAAATAGTGTACATTCATTTAAAATCTCAAAGACATGCGTTAATTGGCCTCTGTAAATTGCCCCTAGTGTGTAGGGAGCGGATGTGAAAGCAGGATGATACAGAACTAGTGTGAACGGGAGATCGATGGTCAGCGTGGACTCATTGAGCTGCAGGCCTGTTTCAATGTTATATCTATAAACAATAATATTGACCATTATCAATAAAATAAACACACCTTAAGCAATTGCCGAAGATGTTCCAGTTCAAGCCCATACAGAAATAGTTCTACTTCACCAAAAGTTGAAATCGAACTATGAAAATTAATGAGATCTTTTAACTTGCATCACAACAAAGAATGTGAATAACATATTAAAAATGTCCAAAGAAAATAGTCGATATTTCCATCAAATACAGTTCTGAACTTATTTTTCAAAGATAACTTGGGGTTCTATGTAAATATAAAAAGTGACAAGATTCTGATAATCATAGACAAATGCAGTGTACCCGTACTACAGTAAGGTCACGTTCCTAGAAAACCGTCTGTCTCAAGATTGTAAAACCCTTTTTTCCTATTGATTCCCATGTTCTAAAGTTCGTTCAAGTTCAAGTTTGCGTTTATTGTCACTTAACCAGCTAAGGGACAGTGGAATTTGAATAAGGTACAGTGCATTCCTATGGGAAGGTTTTCTCTTTACAGTAATGCCCTGTGCTTATGTGGTCCATAGACATTGGAGATCTGATTGTATTGTAGACAAAAGAGGAAGGGTTATTGACTTAATTAACTAGAAACAGATGTCACATCGTTTGATAAAGTATCGTTGTATGAGTCTTATTCCAAAGGAAATCTCAGATGGGGGACATTTTACTAGTTAGGTATAAATATAGAACACACATGACTAAGCTTTGAATATACGCTGAACATTTTGCTGTTACATCTTGGAATGCATTATTCTTAATTTCACTTGACTTTGCTAAAAAAATCATCATGTTATTTTTCAGTCAAGTATCAAACACTAAATTAATTCAGAACCTTGCATGTAATATTTCTTCACCATTCATTATTCCAAATGATATAAGAGGTTATGCACCCTTATATTAACTGATTATCATTTAGTTGTAATTCCATGCAATGGTTTCTTGATGCTAAGTTTTCATAAGATCACAAGTAAATTCATACTGTAAGTGAAAGGAGCAGAATTATTCTATTTGGCCCATCAAGTCTACTGCCATTCAATCATGCTTGATCTATCTCTCCCTCCAAACCCCATTCTCCTGCCTTCTCTCCATAACCTCTGACACCCGTACTAATCAACAAGTTTTAAATTGAACAATATTTAATCAGATACAATTGTTAGAATTATTAAACCATGGATGATCAGAAAATATATAATGTGATGGAAACTTATGAAACAATCAAAATAGACCACTTAGTGTTATACAAGAAAACAAAGAATGTTAATTACCTTATACAGTTGTTTTTTCCTGTATTAGAATGATTCACAGAGTATTTGAAACTTATCTCATCTTTAGGCAAGTTCTGGGGTGTTTCTGCTAATGGCGAAATTGAAGTCACTTTGAGTAACTGTGCTAACTAGAAGGAGAACAAAAAGACCTTTTTAATTACCGGGAATCAGAAATGTGATGGTGGATTGAATGAAAAAATTGCATTGAAGCATTACATTCAACTATGATAGTTAGCGCTGCCAAATGAATCGCAGGCAAAATAAAGATTGATTACTATCCATCCAAAACACTCAATCTTTAATTAATGCTTTAATCTGTCGTGAAAAAATACATAAAAGTCAGAAGTACGACATCTTAATTGGTTCTGAGAATAAATGAACCTAATTTGCCTGCTTGGATTTTGATGCTTACCTGTGAGTGTTGCTTTTTCTCAGCAACATCAGCGGCTGTTTCTCCGTAATTGGTCTTCAATGATTTATCAGCTCCTAAGTCGATTAATTGCAATGCTGTACTTTTGTGACCTTGAACTGATGCCCATGTCAGTGCCTATGAAGGAAAGTCTATTCACAGGCTTATAACATTTGTAAAACGCTGTAATCTTGAAGAAAAATCACCACAGATATATCTACACAGTTCCAAAAGTAACTAAAAATATATCAACGAATAAATCAATGTGAACCAAACTTTCACGACTACTTCTGGAAAGTCAAGCAGAAAGAAGGGCATGTTTCCATTACATTGCTGGCAATGTATTCAATGTGACTTAACAACATCCTCTCCTCTCTAAGCAGAACTTATTTAGTTTAGAGATACAGCTCGGAAACAAGCCCTTTGGCCCACCGGATCTGCGCTGACCAACGATCCCGTCATATTAATACCTTCCTACTCACACTAGGGACAATTTTGACATTTACCAAGCGAATTCACCTACATATCTGTACGTCTTTGCAGTGTGGGAGGAAACCGAAGATTTCAGAGAAATCTCATTCAGTCATGAAGAGAACGTACAAACTCTGTACAGACAGCACCCGTACTCGGGATCAAACCCGGGTCTCCGGCACTGCAAGCACTGTAAGGCAGCAACTCTACCGCCGCGCCACCGTGCACCGTTATTTACTGAAAATAGCTTTTGTTTCAACAGTTCTTGTGGATTGGAGGGTAGCTAATGTTATCCCACTTTTTAAGAAAGGCGGGAGAGAGAAAACAGGGAATTATAGACCAGTTAGCCTGACATCAGTGCTGGAGTCAATTATAAAAGATGAAATAGCCGCACATTTGGATAGCAGTAACAGGATCGGTCCGAGTCAGCATGGATTTACAAAGGGGAAATCATGCTTGAATAATCTTCTGGAATTTTTTGAGGATGTAACTAGGAAAATGTACAAGGGAGAGCCAGTGGATGTAGTGTACCTGGACTTTCAGAAAGCATTTGAAAAGGTCACGCATAGGAGATTAGTGGGCAAATTAGGCCACATGGTATTAGGGGTAGAGTGCTGACATGGATAGAAAATTGGTTGGCAGACAGGAAACAAAGAGTAGGGATTAATGGGTTCCTTTCAGAAAGGCAGGCAGTGACTAGTGGGGTACCGCAAGGCTCGGTGTTGGCACCGCAGCTATCTACAATATACATTAATGATTTGGATTCAAAGTAACATTAGTAAATTTGCAGATGACACAAAACTGGGTGGCAGTGTGAACTGTGAGGAGGATGCTATGAGAATGCAGGATGACTTGGACAGATTGGGGGAGTGGGCAGATGCATAGCAGATGCAGTTTAATGTGGAAAATGTGAGGTTATCCACTTTGGTAGTAAAACGAGGGAGGCAGATTACTATCTAAATGGTGTCAAGTTGGGAAAAGGAGAAGTACAACGGGATATGGGGGTCCTTGTTCATCAGTCAATGAAAATAAGCATGCAGGTATAGCAGGCAGTGAAGAAAGTGAATGGCATGTTGTCCTTTATAACAAGAAGAGTTGAGTATAGGAGCAAAGAGGTCCTTCTGCAGTTGTATAGGGTCCTAGTGAGACCACACCCCTAATTTGAGGAAGGACATTCTTGCTACTGAAGGAGTGCAGCGTAGGCTTACAAGGTTAATTCCCGGGATGGCGAGACTGTCATATCCTAAGAGAATGGAGCGGCTGGGCTTGCACACTCTGGAGTTTAGAAGGATGAAAGGGGATCTTATTGAAACATGTAAGATTATTAAGGGTTTGGACACGCTAGAGGCAGGAAACATGTTCCCAATGTTGGGGGAGTCCAGAATCAGGGGCCACAGTTTAAGAATAAGGAGTAAGCCATTTAGAATGGAGAGGAGGAAACACTTTTTCTCACAGAGAGTGGTGAATCTGTGGAATTATCAGCCTCAGAGGGCGGTGGAGGCCGGTTCTCTGGATACCTTCAAGAGAGAGCGAGATAGGGCTCTTAAAGATAGCGGAGTCAGGAGATATAAGGAGAAGGCAGGAACGGGGTACTGACTGGGGATGATCAGCCATGATCACATTGAATGGCGCTGCTGGCTCGAAGGGCCGAATGGCCTACTCCTGCACCTGTTGTCTATTGTCTATAACACAATCCTGTATGTAAACAACGGAGTGACAAAAAGGAAATATAATCAATAAAAGTTGACCAAAGCTGCATACTGTGTAGCCTTTGTCATCCTGGATATTTATTTCCACTCCATGAGCCACCAGCAGTGCAACAGTTTGCGTGTGTCCTTCTTTGGCCGCAAACATTAGTGGCGTCATCTGACCACTGAAAGGGAATGAAAAGGTTAACTTTGTGCTAGAGATAAAAATAATCATAGCTGTTTTTTTTAAAAAAAAGAGAGAATTTAATAAAGAATTGCAATTGCATAAATAATTTATGTAGTCAATCATATAAGATGTGATATTTAATTTCTAATGTTTAACAATTAATTCAATCATAGCATTGGAGCAATTGTGCATGATTTTTTTAAATCTATGGTGAAAAGCCACAGTTGCATACTGAAGTGTATAATGTAAAAGAGTAGCATTTCTCAATTCTGCTTCCTTTAAGTTCTTCTTAGAAATTATATCCTTGTCAGCAGGATAATGATTGAGTTTAATGACCTTCCATTACATACAATTTGAAGGCCTGCAGGCAACTCGATCTGAACTGGTTCTGAAGGTTAAATATGTAAAAAGCTATCTAAATGATTTATTAAAAATTGATCAGGTTAATTATAATGATAAGGATGCTATCAGATTTGATTTGATTTTGTTTGCGCATTGACAGCACTAGCTCAAACGCAACAATGCCATAACGCATCTGATTAAAAATTGCAAAATTGTTTTCTTTGTAAGATAAAGGTAATCAAGATTCAAAACTGTAACGGCCTAATGTGTTCATAAATGTTTGCAAAGCATTAAACTTCTTTACCACCAGAGGTCCATCCAGAGCTTTAAAAGCTCCTAAAGATACAAACTGTGAATGGGATGTGTAGAAGGAACTGCAGATGCTGTTTTACATCAAAGATAGGCACAAAGTGCTGGAGTAACTCAGTGGGACAGGCAGCATCTCTGGAGAGAAGGAATAGGTGACGTTTTGGGTCGAGACCCTTCTTCAGACAAATGGGATACTGTTTCTGCACAGCATTCAACACTTCGCAAAACGGACAGTAGGTTGATAACAGATAACATAGTTGTAAAACATAAATGAAGTTGATTTCTAAAAGGAAGTTTAAGGAATATAGAAATTAGAACATAGTAATAAAGATTACAAGGTAGTACAACGATACACTTAATTGTAGCTTCCATAGACAAATAGAGAAGCCTCAACTTGTTTACTTTTTTTAAAACCTTAGATAAACATTTGACTGAGAGGATAACAGTTTGAGAGCAATTTCAAATTGCAAAAATTAGAACTAACAGAATCAAATTCACTAGAATATAATCATTCTGGATGGATAACCCTTTATAAGAACTTTATAAAGGGTTACACAAAAAGCTGGAGAAACTCAGTGGGTGCAGCAGCATCTAAGGAGCGAAGGAGATAGGCGACGTTTCGGGTCGAGACCCTTCTTCAGACTGGTCAGGGATCAGGGAAACAAGAGATATAGACGGTGATGTGGAGAGATAAAGAACAATGAATGAAAGATATGTAAAAAAGTATCGATGATAAAGGAAACAGGCCATTGTAAGCTGTTTGTAGTGTGAAAATGAGAAGCTAGTGCGACTTGGGTGGGGGAGAGATAGAGAGAGAAGGAATGCCAGGGCCCGAGGGCTGAGGGAGAGGTGGGAAGGGGAGGAGGCAGCCAGGGTTAACAGACTGAGAAAATTCAATGTTTAAGTCTTAGATGCTGCTGCACCCGCTGAGTTTCTCCAGCTTTTTGTGTAACCCTCGATTCTCCAGCATCTGCAGTTCCTTCTTAAACCTTTATAAAGGAACTGGTCGCAGATCTGAATGGACAACATTAAATTGAAACATACCAGGATTCGTTCCATTTGTACAATAAATCCTCAACTATGAAGGACAACTGATTACATTTAATGCTTGGAATAAATGTTTTAAAAGTTGTAAATACATTGTGAGAGGTAATGCTTTAAAAACCACTGCACATTACCTACTGTTATAAACCGGTTCTCACCCCCTCATCTCTCAGCAAAAAAGATTTCCTTATGCTTGCAAACGACTTTTTTTTTTTTTTTGTAATATTTTTTTATTTGAAGTAATCAGTTTACAATGTATAGCTTACTTTAATATTACTACAAATAACATATCAATACTTAATATCTTCTATTTTTTGGAAATAAAGAAAAAGATATATAAAAGAGAAAAAAAAAGAGAAAAAAAAAGGGAATTAAAAAAAAAAATTCCCACATACTTCAACCATAAAAAAAAAAGAAAATTTAAAAAACAAAAATATTACATATATATAAACAAAACTAAATACATTATACGAAATACTATTTCATACAGTAATATCTATAATAAATGCGCAATAATATCAAATGTAAGTAAGTTATTCGCATCGGATTCCGTAGGGTGCCCGTCGAGCCGTGATTCCAAGAATAGCTACTTCTCTAAATACTGTATATATGGAGACCATATCGATTCAAAAGAATTATACCTGTCCAAAAGGACAAATCTAATTCTTTCCAAATTCAACGTCTCCAACATCTCTGCTTTCCACATTTTAATTGTTGGGGATAATGTTCCCTTCCAAAATTTAAGTATCATTTTTTTCCCTATTATTAAACAGTAATCAAAAAAATTTATTTGATTTACTGTGAGTACCAAATTTGGCTCCGGGATTCCAAATATTATTAATTTTGGGTCTGGGTCGAGTTCAACCTTAAGAACTTCCGAAATAACTTTAAAAATTTCAATCCAATAATAATTCAACCGTGGGCACGTTACAAAACTATGTATTAAATTTGCTTCAAGATTCTTACATTTATCACAAATAGAGGAGAGACTAGGAAAGATACTTTTTAATTTGGTTTTCGAGTAGTGTAATCTATATATAACTTTAAATTGTATCAATGTGTGTCTGGCATTCAAAGAACACCAATGTATTCTTTGTAAGCTTTCTTCCCAAGTTTCTTTTATTATAGGTAATCCAATTTCATTTTCCCATGCTTGACGATATGTTTCAGTTGTTGGGTTCTCTTTATCTAAAATAATATTGTATATATAAGCTATAATCTTATCCGTATTTGGATGTAAATTAAACAGCTCATCTAATAAGCCTGATTCTTTATTTTTATAGTCTTGTGTGTTGCATTTAATAAAATCTCTAATTTGTAAATACCTAAAATGGTGTTGTGAAGGTAGTCCAAAAATATCTTGTAACTCTTCAAATAATAAAAAATTTCCATTTCTATAAAGGTGTCCTATCCTTTTAATTCCTGAATCCTCCCACAGTCTAAACCCCGCATCTAAGATTGAGGGTTTAAACAGTGGGTTATTCCTAATTGGTAACCTAAAAGAAAGATTATCCAGATATAAGGTCTTAACTATCTGTTTCCAAATACGCCTATTATTATGAATTATAGGATTGTCCCTATAAGTCTTTTTTTGTACTTCCTTTGGTGCGAAAATAATCGACTCTATATTGAAAGGTAAACAGTCTTCCTTTTCCATTTTTAACCACATTGGTTCATCATCCATATTTACCCACCAAAAATTCATATTCTTAATCTGGACTGCCCAAAAGTAGTATAGAAAATTTGGAAGTGCTAGCCCTCCATTTATCTTAGACTTACATA